>CM053035.1:79777988-80370516 GCA_028564925.1 Lithobates sylvaticus
TGAATGGACACTGGTAGACAGTCTTAAACAGGAAATTATCCCCTATATAACTCCTCCCATAAAGGAAGTACATCAGTTTTGTAGCAAACACTGAATCCTCAGATGGGAGGGATCTGTGTGTCCCATAATGTTTTTATATATTTTTTTTATTTATTCTTTATTTATTTTTCCATCCATATACAATGTTAATATCCAATTTCACTAGTAAGCAGATTAAAAATGTCTTATTGCGTACACAATGTTTTTGCAAATAGTTGCATATACAAACATATAAACTTTAACAAAGCATCATCTATAATCCCCTGTACTAGAAAGGAGAGAGCCGGTCCCCAAGTCGACACTACATAACAATCATAGATCCAGACACCCCCCTTATCTCTACTATATTTAACTACCCCCCCCCCTATTTCCCCTCTCCCCCCTCCCCTTCACCACCCTCCTCTTATTTTGTCTATATCAAATGTATTCGCTCTATCCAGGGACTCCACATCCTATCAAATTCCTTTATATTGTGTCTCCTTATAAGCGGCTCTCTCCTTCGAAAGGGTTTCATTTACTGTATCTATCCAGTTTTTCACCGTGGGTGGTGCATTTGATTGCCATCTCATCATTATCTTCCTGGCTTGATATATGCCCCTTAGTATTGCCACAGTTGTGCTCTTAGTTTCTCCCTGCTTTTGTCTATACCCTAAAATACAGAGCTTAACTTCATTTTCCAAATCAATTTTAAATATTCCCTTCAGTATTTCTATCACCCCTTCCCAGTACCGGAAGAGTTTGGGGCATCTCCAAAACATGTGGAGAAGATCCCCCGACCCCCGGCACCTGGGGCAACTATCATCCGGCCTTTTACCAAACTTACATAATCTCTTTGGAGTATAAAACGCTCTATTTAATAACATAAGATGAGAGAACCTCTGTGAGGGTGAAACTGATATCACCGGGCTTAGTTCCAGTATTTTCTTCCATTGTCCCTGAGATATTACCCCTATATCCTGTTCCCATTTTTCTTTCACCTCCATTAACTTCTCTTCTATAATTTCTCTATTCAATAGTTTATATATTGCTGAGGTTAAACCTTTAGTAGATCCTATCCCCCCAATACATTGTACTAACGGGAGATCTTCCCATATCAGAGACTGATTTCTAAATTGGGATTTTAGGGCGTGGCTAATTTGAAGGTATTTGAAATATGTATTCTGGGGAATATTAAATTCCTTTTTTAACACCTCAAATTTTTTAATGACCTTCCCCTCATATAGTTGTCCCACACTTTTTATTCCTCTTTTTTCCCACTCCCTGATTTTTTCCATTATGCTTAATTCTTGTAGATTGCTATTGTTCCAGATTGGGGTATATATATTGATCTCTCTATATTTCATCTTCTTTTTAACAGCTTTCCATATTTTACTAACCATTTTTATTGTTGGGTTCTTGAATCTGAACGAACCTGCCTCTAGGGTCTCTATTATAATCCCATGCAGAGCTCCTGTCAAGAGAATTTTACCATTAGGAGATCCCCCTTCTTGGGCGCAACATCCCGCTAGTTGTTGTAATTGAGAAGCTAGATAATACGTCTCTGGATTGGGCAACGCAAGTCCCCCTTCCCCCACCGGGAGTTGCAATGTGCGCAATCGTATCCTCACCTGTCCCCCCTTCCACACCAGTTCCCTAAAGAGGCTCTCTACCTTATCAAACCATTTTCTTGGAATCCATGTGGGAGCATTATGCAGTACATACAACAACTGAGGCAGCCAAATCATTTTTATTAGGGAGCATCTGCCAGCTCTAGGCAATGGAAGGGATTTCCAGATCTCAATTTTCTCCCCAAACTTACCCAGCAGTGGTATTAAATTACTATGCATGTATTGATTGGGGTCCCTTGTTATCCTATTCCCTAAATATTTTAGGGAGTCTACAACTGCTAATTTAGGTCTATCCCAGATTACCCCCTCCCTCATCTTAGCTATCGGAAAGAGCTCGGATTTTGCCCAGTTGATTTCTAGGCCGGTAAAACTACTAAACCTCTCCACCACTTCCATTGCTTCCTCTAACGAGTGGTCCATATCCCCCAAGAAGAGCAATATATCATCAGCATATAGTGCTATACGCTCCTCTCCTGAGCTCCTACAGAAGCCCGTAATTTCCGAGCTCTTTCTGATATACTCCGCCAGGGGCTCCATTGCCAGCGCAAAAAGTAAGGGCGACAATGGACACCCCTGCCTAGTCCCCCTTTCCAATTTTATTTGGTCTGAAAATCTATTTATTTTCAATCTAGCTATCGGTCTATCATAGAGCATTTTGATCCACCCAATCAGTGTGGGCCCAAATCCAAATTTCTCCAGAATCCACCAAATATACCCCCAGTCTATCGAGTTGAAAGCTTTAGTCACATCCAATGACAATATTGCTCTCAACCCTTCGTTTTCTATTGGAGTTTGTAAATTTAAAAAACCTCTTCTTATATTTGTACTGGTTGATCTGTTTGATATGAACCCCGACTGATCAGGGTGGACCAATTTTTAAATGAACTTATTTATTCTGGCTGCAATGACTTTTGCTAAGATTTTAGCATCGGCACATAAAAGGGAGATTGGCCTGTATGAAGCGACATCTAAAGGGCCCTTCCCTTCCTTATGGAGTACTATAATGGTTGCTTCTCTCATTGAGTTGGGGAGATATCCCACCTCCATTGCCCCCTCTAATGTTTTTAATAGTTCTGGCATCATTATATCCCCATAGTGTTTATATGTTTCTGTTGGTAAACTGTCTGGACCTGGTGATTTTTGGTTTGCCATATCGGCCACTGCCTGTTGTAATTCTGAGAGTGTTATTGGAATATCTAATCCATCTCTCTCTTCTTGTGTTATTTTTGGTAAATCTAGACTCCCCAAAAAACTCTCCATTATTGCTCTCCCTCCTCCCTTTACTCGTGCAGTATATACGTTTTTATAGAATTCCTCGAAGCCTTCCACTATGTTCTTAGAATTTGAGGTTATCTCCCCCCCTCTAATCCGGATAGCTATTACATTACTGGGAGACTGATTCACCCTTACTACTTGAGCCAACATTTTCCCAACCATTTCCCCCTCCATAAAGGCCTCCTGCTGCTGTAGTAGTTGTTTAGTCTCCACTCTCTGCATTACCCTCTGCTTATACTCCTGTTGTTTCTTTAGCCATCTTTCTTTCTTATCTATTGTCGAGGCTAGTATAAAATTATCCTCGGCCACTACCACTTCCCTCCTAGTTCTTTCTTCCTGTGCCTTTGCCTCCTTATTATACTTGGCTATCTGCTGAATTAATAATCCCCTCAGGAAGGCCTTAAGTGTATCCCAAAAGGTCCCCGACTCTGCTGTACCTGCATTGATTTCAATAAATTCTCTCAATGTTGGGGGAATAGTATCTGTTTTACTAATTATCTCAAACCAGCAAGGATTAATTTTCCACCCCCTCTGTGTTTCCTCCATCCCCATTTTTAATGTAAGAGTAAGGGGGGAGTGGTCCGAGATCCCTCTTGACCAATACTTTACCTCTTCCATTAACTGCAGTGCCCTGTCATTTCCCAGTGCCATATCAATTCTGGAGAGTGTGGAATGCGTGGCTGACCAGCAAGAAAATTGCTGGACGCCAGGATTCCACACTCTCCAGAGGTCCACCAAGCCCACCTCCTCCATAAACTGGCTCAGCCGTCCCCTCCCCATATTCTCCGATGTATTCTGACCTGGGAATCTATCCAAGTTGCAATCTAATACCTGGTTAAAATCTCCCATTACTATAATTGGGATTCCCTGTTTATCAAGCAGAAACTCATTTAATTTAAGCATAATATATTTATTTATTTTTAAATGGGGGGTGGGGGGAATATACACGTTTGCTACTACCATCACTCTATCTTCAATTAGACAACAAAGAAAAACATACCGACCCAGTTCGTCTATAGTGGTTTGCGTGCAGGAAAACTTCACCCCTTTCTTCACCATTACACTAACCCCTCTACTATATGAGCTATGGACCGAGTGATATTGATATACACTCTTTTTCTTTTGCAGTTGTTGAGCTGTATCCTTTGTTAAGGGGGTTTCCTGCAGGCAAACCAGATCGACACCATAGTTCTTCATCATAGAAAATACTGCTGCCTTCTTACCCGCTGTGCCCAACCCCCTGATGTTCCATGACCCTATTTTTAATATTTTAAGTTGCATCTTCTTTCACCAGATATATGTATTTCTTGACAAAGTGCTTTATCTCTACCAAAATATTTTCACCCTTTAGTCTTGTGATTCCCCATTTCAAAATTCTTTGTGCCTCCCTTTTTCCATTACTCTTCTGTGTATCTTCAATAATTATCATTATTTTATCAATAAATGTGCCCTTATTTACCTGTCCCTTTACCCAACTTTGACCTTTATCAATACCAATACCTCCCCCAACTCCCCCCCCCCCTCAGCCCCCACCTTTCTAGGTGATCCCCCAGGGGATTGACAATTACCTTCACCCATACCATTAAACCTTCCTTCCCATACACCCATACCTTCACTTTCATCCTCACATATCCACCCACTGTGCAGACCCTCCCCTCCCCCTTCCGTAATTCAGAGTACCCAAAAAAAATAAATACCCTTTTTTTCTAGATTTTCTTTCCCCTCTTCCCAATCTATTCAGAACATCACAATGCCGGCAATCTTCCTTTGTTCTTGTCCAACCATTTCCCCCCCCCCCCCCCCCCGGATCTTCAAAAAAACAGGGTTTCCCCCAAGGCAGTTACCTGCAGTTTAGCTGGGTAAAGAAGAGCATACTGGATTTTAAATTTTTGTAGTAAACGCTTGGCCTGAATAAATTCTGCTCTACGTTTTTGAAGTTCCTAGGAAAAATCAGAGTAGAAAGAAATCTTAATTTCCCTTGTCCCTGGCCTTTCGTAGAAGTGTCACTTTATCCTTGAAATTAAGAAACTTTATTAACAGAGTTCGCGGGTATCCTCCTGCTGGCGGGGGGTGGACCGGCACCCTATGTGCTCTTTGTATACTAAATGACGCTGAGAAGGATTCCTTCCCAAACAACTCAGTTAACCAGCCTTCTAGGAACTCAGTAGGGTTGGATCCTTCACTCTTTTCGGGCATTCCCACTACCCTTATGTTATCTCTTCGACTCCTATTCTCGATTTCCTCCAGCTTAACTGCTTGTCTGAGTATCTGCTCTTTCATGCTCTTCATCTCTTTAAGTAGAGGTAGGACATCGTCTTCTACCTGGCTAATCCTTCCTTCCAGGTCTGTGGTTTGTTAAAGCTGAATTTCTAGCTTAGTTAAATGAATATAGATACAAGCGAATAACGCGATTAAACCTTTGTCTGTATAAGAATATAAACGTACGATATCGGTGCTAAAAGGATAAACAATTACAATTTATTATTTCAGGAAAGAAACGTCAGAATAATTTAGAACTTATCATAAACTTAGGTGTTGGTACATGTACAGGGTTATCTAGGCTTTAGGAGATATTTAAGGCCACATGGTTCACAACAGATATACACTGATCAGTAAGGTTATCAAAACATATTAAAGTCCTAGGAGAAAGATTAAAGTTTAGAGGAAGGTTATAGATACACAGAATACATTACAGGAGAGAGAGAGAGAGAGAGGGGGGGGAGAGGGGGAGAGAGAGATAAGGGAATACATTACACTTCCGTCCGGTGGTATGGGAATCCAGAGAAGGGCTGAAGCACTCAGCTCTACACTTATTTATATGCCAAAAATGCCCCTTCTCTAGTCTCAATGTTCATTGGTTCCCGGGGGTAACTCTATGAATGGTTAATTTCTTATAACTTAATTTCTCATCAATAGCACCTCCCCTTTAGTTAATTCGTTTGAAGGCAACTTAATCAAACAGGAGATCTTCTCGTGAATAGGGGACTTAAGAATGCGCAATCATAGCTGGGTTACAGTGTCCGTCCTGATGCATATCAAACACCCTTTGAAAAGAATAACCAGTTGGTTAACCTGGGAGAGGACAAAAACCTTTGTTAGCCAATGAATTCGGCCCCGCACCGACTACCCCTGCTCCTTTGAATATTAAGTTTAGGTAAACAATCCCGGGCAGTTCTACAACACACCTTCCACCGACCTGTACACAAAAGGAGCTGTCAATTGGATTACATATTCCAACTGACAAAAGTCCCTTAGCTAAATTAACCCTTAACAGAAACAACCTACCAGCTAAAATCATATACACCTCCCGAACATACATCTCCATAAATATATATAAACATATATACACATGCGTGTACATATATATATATATATATATATATATATATATATATATATATATATATATATATATATATACACGCACATCCATACACATCCGATGGGGCATGGCAATCCAATTCCATTTTAAATATTCAAACTCTCCACCACAGTTCCCCCTGAAGTTCATTCTTGAACTTAAGTAGTCCTTCAATGATTTTGTACCCACCCACAACAGTCCAGAAGTCCCAACCCTTCCCCACCACCACCACGGCCTCCTCTTCCTTTCTTGAACACGCCGGAGCTCCTCAAGGTAGGCTTAAGACAGGAAACAAATCCAGGTGCCCTTGAGGCTTCACATCTAAACCATGAGTGTCTGTACTGCAATGTTTCATCGCCCCTCTGCCTTGGAAGAGCGGAACTCCAACATTGATGTCGGGATCCTGGCATATCTAGTCCTGTAACTGGGTGAGACCGTGTAGTGGTTTCTCCGCTTGGATCGGACCGCGAGACAGCACTTTTCAGCATGGTGAAGAACAGTTCAGGGTAGTCTTACTTGTCACATTTGTCTCAAGAGATGACTTGATTGTCTTCAGGTGGTGGTTGGGCGGGCCTCCAGACCGTTGTGCATGAATACATAAAACAAACAAAAAAGGAGAATGTCAGTGTACAGATATTGGAGGAATGCCAGACAGGAGCAACGGTCATCAAGGCTTAATACTTATAAGGGGTGCAATGGGGATGAGTAAAGTGGGCTCCCCACAGGGAACGGAGTCCAAGCAACAGACAGTATTATCCATGGCCCTTGATGGTAGGGATAGTCAACACTGCCTGTCATTGCAAGGTCCCGGGGTCCACCACACCTGCTCACGGGGCTCAGGTTAAAGCAGTAGGTAGACTAAGGGGGTAGCATTCCATTAAGACATAAAAACACGGGATGTCCAGGGATACTTTTGGTTCAAAAATATGGTACACTACTGGCGGGCAGGGAAAATCCTTTTAAACAGATACATTATCTTGAGAAGATGGATGATGAAAACCCAGAGAAAAAATTAGAATGAAGCAAAAGAAACGGAAGAGAGGTGAGTAATGAAAATGAACGAAAATGGTGGAATTAATAATGGAAGGGGAAGAAAAAAACCTACAGATTTAATGCTACTCCAACCAAGACGGTTAAAGAGCATTGAATCTGGGTTAGACAAAAAACAAATATAATGGTTGTAAAAAAAATAAAAAGAAATAAAAAATAAAAAAATAAAAATAAAAATGAAAAATAAAAAATAGCACCAAAACATAATAAAAAATAAAAATATAGTTTCTAAAAAAAATTTTTTTCTCCCATACTAGCAATTAGCAGTATTTTTTCCAGGTCAGGTACACAGATATTAATAATGAGGGGGAGAAAAAAAAAAAATAAAATAAAAAAAAAAAAACCTTTTTTTTTTTTTTTTTTGGAATTTAGGTAAAACCTGACCGCATATTATTACTATAAATTGAAAAAAAAAAAAAAAAGCTTATCCTTAGAACAAAAAAACAAAAAGAAAAAATATAGTTCTCGGGTCCTCTTTTAAATGCACACAATCCCCTACGTTGGTCTCTAATAGTTACCCAAATTAGGACAGCAACAGGGTGGAGTTTACTAAAGCTGTGGCCCTAAGACTGTACCTGAATTAACTTTTCCCACTAAGAAAGTCAACATTAGGAGATATCTGGATTGACCTATTTGATCTTGAGATCACCCAAATCGTCCACTTCACTCCTCCCATGCTCAACATTAGGACCGCTCTGGGACTCCTCCACCCCAATATGTCCAGCCAGCCCCTACCCTGACCACCACTAGGTGATCCCTAGAAACTCTTTTAATGTTACCTCAGCCAGCTCCATATAAGATAATTCCCAACAGCTATTATTTTGCACCTCCCTCCTCTCCTTAGATCATAAACCCCTGAGTAGGGCCCTTCTATTCATGCCCTGCACAGACTGTTGTCATTATCAGATCCTGTTGCACAAACCACCCAACTACCAACTTTTTAACTCCTCCCCGAACCCCAACAGAAGTTTCAGTAGGTGTAAGGGGAGGTCAGGTTTTCCATAAAAAACCTTCCTTCAGGGGTGATTGGGGTACAACCCGGGGTTCCTGCTATATCCATGCCAAGGGCAAGAGGAGATGTACAATAGACTCCCCGAGGTAGTGTACCCTGCTGATTACCATTTAACCTGATGCTGAAAACAGTGCATCATTAGACATGTGATACCAACACCAGTACCCTGGTAGCTTTGTTTAGGACCAGTTGGGACACTACCCCGGCCTCCATTAGACACGACCCCCTCCTGTGCCAGCATTGTTGCCTTTTCCCATAGCACAACACCTTCCTTTCTCCAGCACTCATTCGTACCAGTCATCTGAGGCTGTCCGGACTCAAACCAGCAGAACAAGATGGACTGCAGGGTGTAACCCAGTAGAGTCTGTTAAAGGCTAGTACCCAGATTGACCGAGATATCTGCACAATGCTCCATCCCTGTCATTAGGGATGAGACCGGTGTAAGTTAGATTTTGATGATCCTGGAACTGAGTCATCTACCAATCTATTATGATTCATAGGCAACCTGGATACTACCCTCACCTACCCAGTGCCCCCCTCCAGCTCCAACAGCAGTCTCCATTAAGCCTCTCTTTGTCCTAAGTATGGGAAATAGTCTGAAAACCCGTATTGAAAACCACCTGCCAACAGGTACACTTGATTCTTTATAGAGGCTGCACACCTTCTCCCTCCTTTATCAATTCGGTAATCAGACCATGTTATCCTTCACCCATACAAAATAAACTGCCTATACTATCCAGACAGGACTCACATGAATGACAGGGGCATAGCGTATCACTGGGGCACTGGGCTTCCTGGCCTGCAGGACACAGATTAACTGAGGAGAATACGGCATGCCTATACATCCTGCACAACTTTTTCTCCAGACTCAACCAAAACTATACAATACGAGGCCAGACCTATACACTTTCAACTTGTATGCAATCCGGCAGGCCCTCGTACTTCACCTCTGCAGATAAATCTAAAGAAAATTGAAAAAAATAATAAGATAAAAATTGCATAATGTATATCCAGCTCGAGAAACTCCTGTTACCAAACACCACTGGCCAAAAGGCAAAGAAAAAAATCCCTTGCAGCACTGAGACCGCTGAACAGTCGGGGGTACAATTCGAGCCAACCTGTGTACTTTGAAACCCCCAGATATTAGCGACAGATATGCCACAGACACATTAGACAATTCATAACACATCGTCACGTAAACATAGTGACACTGGACGGGATGTGGGTTGAATCTTTACTTGGGGACAAAGGTTGCTTAAGGGACATTAACATACCTTAGCCTGAGGCAACGAGCAGAGCTGGAACAGCTAGGTAACTAATTACCATAACCGCAGGGGGGGTGAAACAGTCCTAAACAGTATTTTTTCCCCCCCACAAGTAATTAGTGGAGCACAGAAACTCGTTCTTTATACAGGTTGGATTAGAAAATACCACACCCACTTAGGTAGTCCAAAACACAGCTGAATGGGCTGACCACTAGAAGCATAAACCACATAATGGTGCTGAACCCAGGGAAAATAAAAAAAATTGTCTACGATTTCCTTCTGGTTCTGAAAGCCGTGAAACCCAATTATCATCTGAAAAACACCAATAAAATTTAGTAATAAACATTCAATTTTTCGCCTGAAAAAAACAATGGTTAAATATCTGTAACAAGACATTAGCATATGAAACAAATATACATTTACATTACATAAACAGTGCACCTGATTTTATAATAGCAAACATTGTTGAGCTCAACTTATTATTAATATGTATTACTTAATACATATTAATACCACGTGGATTTTTGTTTTATGGTATACCAATAATTCCCCCAAAAAAAATATTCACCATGGTGAGAAAAAAAATTAGCAACTCGCAATAAAACGTTTTTTTTTCCATTTTTCAACAAATCATACTTCACCAGAAAACCTCTTGCCGAACTGTCTTCTGGAAAACAAACATTTTAGTAGATGCATCTTTCAATTCATTAGTACAGATCTCAGGTCATTTGCATGTCAATACAGTTTTTTTTGCATACTCACAGATCTGGTCGGAAACAAGGGGGGGTCATTTGGGTTGGCTGTCAGCAGCTGCGACAACAGAAATCACAGGACACGAAATATATATGGCATATTCCACACACGCACACAATTAGCTGGGTCAAAGATGAACTCTAGACGTCACACATATTTCATATTTTCTATAATAAAAACTCTCACCTTCCAGGGATTTATTCTTGCAAAAACACCCGGAATGAAACATGGTTGGTGACAATTGGATTAGTAGCATTGTTGGTGTGGAGGCTGTTCCCCTGATCATCACCGCCACAACTCTGGGGATGTGGTTCTATTGGCTGTCATTTGGTGCGCTTTCTCCTTACCTCCCACCATAAAAATATTCACCTCATCAGTTCTATGCATGGATTCTACCATCCATGCGTTCCATGCATCTCTTTATTGTACCACAGGGCTTCCTAAGCTTTTGGTTTAAAAGTACCTCCTTTAGAATAATTTATCCCTGTCCACTGATCCCACTCTTGCATATTTCACAGTCCAAGGCCCATATTTATCTATCATTTCTTCCTTCGGGGTCAAGTGGTATGGTTCCCCACGGTTAGACACCCTCTTTAAAGCGATTCGATTACCCATCCTTTACGGACACTGGACCTTGAACTGATCCCCCAACCTCTTTAGAGGTTGCCTACTTCAGAGGTAGCGACCCTCTGGACAAGAAGTGGGTAGATAGGCCCCTCCCCTATCAACGTTGCTGCCTTTTTTTTCACTACTTGCCAGAGCAATATTCTCTGCCCGGCTATAGTCCTTCAAAAAATTAGCCTAGAGACTTCCTGAACCAAATAATAGTCCAATCCCTTCCGTGGACTTTTCTGAAATACTCCAAAAGAAATGCCTAACAAAAAGCTTATTACTTCTGTTATCTCAAGAATGTTTAGCACAAACTTGGATAATCAGGACCCTATGCGTATTATTACAGGAGGTAGTTATCTGATGCACACCTAATTGCAATATGATTTATAGTAGTTACAACATCGCCAGTGTTTACAGATCTAATTACAAAACTTACGATTCACAGTTAGCAGTTTATAAAGAGAAAGATTCATACTAGGGCTGAAACAACTACTCGACCATAAAATCAATCGACTACTACCTTCACAATTGATCGGCCAGTAACACAATGGGATTAAAAAAACAAAATGAGCCCTCTATTGTACAAAAAAAACAACAATCACAAATGTAAAATATAGCTTCCACAGTTCTACAGTAAAACTGAACCCCATACAGTAGTGACTATCTGCTCCCCAAATTACCCTCTAGAAATGTATCGAAAAATTCCATTTAGAAATGTCTGTTTAGAGTCTTTACTAGTTTGTCACAACTCCTCACACCAATATGCCTATATATATCATACACCGCTGTCATCACTGGGGCACCAGAGCTCCGTGGAGACTCAGAGTAGACCCAACCATGTGTCCTGTTCACTTTCTTAGCTAGTTGGAAAATACACTTTAAAAATATAAATAAAGATACTTCTCTTCCTTGTTGTCTTGTTCATCAATCTTCTCTGTAACGTCCGAGTCACCTGTCACTTGTCACCTGTCACCTGTCACAAACTTGGAGGATTTAGAATGGTGCAGAGCCTCAGAAACTCCTTGGACCTGAAAAGATACTTATACACACAAGTTATTAATGTGTCATTCATCGTAAATTGTCAATGACATTCCTCATAACCGATAATACTTTTTTTTACTAAAATACAACACCCACAACATGACTGTCGCGGTAGGTTCAGACTTATTCTTGTTACCACATAGAACATGACACAACTAAAACTTTAGACAAACATTTTGATACAAATGTGGGGGAGATATTTCATAGTTCCTAAATCAAAAATTTAAATTAAAACCAACCAGATGGAATTCTGCCTTCACTCTTAGCAATAAAAAAAAACTACATACAATGGGACAGACATGAGAACATCTCAGAATATTGTATGGACCAGCCACACAAAGTTCTGGAATGGGCATCTGGATTTTAAGCACAAAAGCATGTACTACACATCCATCATCCCACTCATCATTACAGATTTCTGAAGCCACAACTGAACTACTTCCAAAATATTTTTTTATTCTGGGGTCTCGTACCACCAGACATCAAAAATATCTTCCAAAGGAATACACCTTACTGTACCCTCTGACCATATATGTCACACTTTAAGGGGTCTCATGTCCGGAGCCCCAAACCCAGATCTCATGTGTAAGGCAGCTGTCTGACTGGTGTGGAGCCTCATCCAGGGCACCCTTGCACTAATCCGATCAGTACTGCTAGTGACTTATTTTTACAGTACTGGCACCCAGCGTTTTCCGATTATTATACACGGCCTCCTGGTTTGCTAGCGTACTAATCCTCACATTTACTCTACTACTGGTTAAATGTGTTGTCAGACAAACTACAAAACACCATGAAATCCTCCACTATTCAAAACAAATATTATGGCTTCTCTCTGTACCTTGATATTACAATAATTTGAATGTCTCTCCAAAACAGTATTACAATATAAACCTTATTTTGTCTATCAAGACATTAGAAAAATCTATGGCTAGCATCAGCAAGTAAAAAACTTTTTCCTGGAGTGGGTGGAATAAACCCCCATGTGGCAATCCCCCTGACTCACATATCCCCTGGGAAGTCAAACCACCAGTTTTAAAACCAGAATACCACACAACAGTGCAACAAAACTCCTGCAAAAAGACGGCTGAAAAAGGTCAATCAAAGCCCTTCCCTTCCACTGTAGGCCACAAACAATCAAAAACAACACACGCCATTTTTAAAAGTATAAAAACTGAAATGATTGAATTCACTTAAAAAGGAAACAGTGTCTTAGACTGCGCCTCTATAAACCCAAATAGCAATTCCACCCAAACACAGCGGACACAAAATGGCAGCCGGGCCAAACGAAAATCAAGACCTGGCCCATGGTGAAAAATGGCGGCATTAATTCAGTAAAAGATTCAGCTCGGGGCTAAAATTATCAGAAACAAAAAGGCAATTGCATTAATCGCAAATCGGTCAACGGCAAAATGGTGGACGAAATCCGGACTACAGAAAAATGGCCGACATTAACAAATGGAAACCAACACAAAAACTTTTTTTTTTTTTTTTCCCTACAAACACTGACCATACAATTGAGACACCACTATTACCACTTATCCCTAGACAAACACTTTAGGCTATGTCAATTAGGGTCTATCCTAAAATATAGGCATATTCAACTAAACAGTCCCTCCCTGTGCCCTGAGGGCAGGGACCGATGTGCATTCTTGTCCCAAATACAAAGCACAATATTTGGCTCTGAGAGTTTACAGCACTTCCCCCCATGTTCTCAGTTAGAAGCCTGAGCCCCCCACCCCCCTCCTAGGGTGTGACAACTTCTATTGTATCCCAACAATACATGGTCTACTGGCTAAGAAACAGGTTTTTCGACTTAAAAACCAAACCCTTAAAAAAAAAATATTTTTACACTTATGGAACTTGTATCTTGGTCATGAAGGTCAAAATTATACATACACTCCGACCCTACCAACGACCAAAAACATTAAACGAACGCTCCCAAAATGACATTCTTCTTGAAGAAAGACATTTTTTTTTTTTTTTTAAATAAAAATAAAAAATTTGAACTCTGAGTCTGATATCAACCAGACTCAGCTCCCCAACAGTACACACAGCATACATCCTCCAAGAGCATACACAGCATATCTCCCCTCCAATCATAGAGATATCTAAGAACAAACCGCCTCTTTCTTCAAACCCCACATATTAACCAAATCATACACCACGCTTTCTCCCCAAGGCTATCAACCGATTAATAACACAATCGTCAGTTGCAGTCCCAATTCATACACAAGATCATTCTGTGCGACCTAGGCTCCATTTCCACTAATGCAATTTGCCATGCGACTTTGGACACAGCAGCACTACAAGTCACAGCCCATTGATTTCAATATCACCAGTCCCAATCTATGCGACTCAAAGCTGCAATGACTATGAAAAGGTACCTGCACCACTCCTATGCAACTCCGGATGCGACTCCGACCCAGAGTGTAAATTTGGATCAAAGTCGCATTCAAAGCCACACCAAAGTCGCACCGCAAGTCATACTCTAAATCAGGTGACTTTGGAGTTGCACAAGTGGAAACGCAGCTCTAGGCCTACCGGTGTGTGTCCCAATCACAACGGTTGGCCCAATCTCATTCAAATGGTCAACTGAAATTGCTTTTTTTTTTTTTTTGCCAAAGGCGCATATCCTTTTCCACTGTCTCCAAGATTACAAATGGAGCCCTTCTATTCGCACGTACAATTTATTTCACTTATATACCCATTATTCAAAATCAGTCTCATCACAGTATTATTGCAGACAAAAGGTAAACAGTAAAGTTCTGATAAGTTTTTTTAGTCTGGGTATTCACATGGGAGACACAAACCCAGCTTTGTCTTCCATACAAGAAATCGCATTCACCCCAAACATTAAACTTTCTCACACAGGGGGCACCATCTGTTAAAGCTGAATTTCTAGCTTAGTTAAATGAATATAGATACAAGCGAATAACGCGATTAAACCTTTGTCTGTATAAGAATATAAACGTACGATATCGGTGCTAAAAGGATAAACAATTACAATTTATTATTTCAGGAAAGAAACGTCAGAATAATTTAGAATTTATCATAAACTTAGGTGTTGGTACATGTACAGGGTTATCTAGGCTAGTTAGCTAGGCCACATGGTTCACAACAGATATACACTGATCAGTAAGGTTATCAAAACATATTAAAGTCCTAGGAGAAAGATTAAAGTTTAGAGGAAGGTTATAGATACACAGAATACATTACAGGAGAGAGAGAGAGAGAGAGAGAGAGAGAGAGAGGGGGAGAGGGGAGAGGAGAGGGGGAGAGAGAGATAAGGGAATACATTACACTTCCGTCCGGTGGTATGGGAATCCAGAGAAGGGCTGAAGCACTCAGCTCTACACTTATTTATATGCCAAAAATGCCCCTTCTCTAGTCTCAATGTTCATTGGTTCCCGGGGGTAACTCTATGAATGGTTAATTTCTTATAACTTAATTTCTCATCAATAGCACCTCCCCTTTAGTTAATTCGTTTGAAGGCAACTTAATCAAACAGGAGATCTTCTCGTGAATAGGGGACTTAAGAATGCGCAATCATAGCTGGGTTACAGTGTCCGTCCTGATGCATATCAAACACCCTTTGAAAAGAATATCCAGTTGGTTAACCTGGGAGAGGCAAAAGCCTTTGTTAGCCAATGAATTCGGCCCTGCACCGACTACCCCTGCTCCTTTGAATATTAAGTTTAGGTAAACAATCCCGGGCAGTTCTACAACACACCTTCCACCGACCTGTACACAAAAGGAGCTGTCAATTGGATTACATATTCCAACTGACAAAAGTCCCTTAGCTAAATTAACCCTTAACAGAAACAACCTACCAGCTAAAATCATATACACCTCCCGCACATACATCTCCATAAATATATATAAACATATATACACATGCGTGTACATATATATATACACATATATACATATATATATATATATATATATATATATATATATATATATACATATACACGCACATCCATACACATCCGATGGGGCATGGCAATCCAATTCCATTTTAAATATTCAAATTCTCCACCACAGGTTCTCTCGGATATTTTTTGCACATCCTGTTTTACCAACACCAGATCATTTTTAACCCCCTTCATCTGTTCACATAGCTCTTTAAGTGACTCGTTGGAGATTTTAACTGCCTTAAGTACGTCCATTAATGTAGGTTCTCTATCCGAAAAGGCCTATTAGGCAATAATGCAATGTCCGTTGTTTATATATTTATTTTTAGACTTTGATCAGGCTGAACAGAGTTTTTATTTCCCTGTGCCTTTGCCCCATGGACTCGTGGCGTTAAGACAGTTAATTGGCTCTGCCCTTGACTTTTGCGATCTCCTGCGCTTCCCTGTTGCGCCTTTGGTTGGGTCCCTTTCTTTGGAGGGGACTGTGAAGGGAGTTGCCCAGGTGTGTGTGCAAATTGCTCTAGTCTCACTGCCGCAGCCATACCTACTTGTTGAGGGTTTTTATCTTTTGCAGAGCGAAGTTGCTGCATTTTCCACCCTCCTTTATTTTGTCCTTTACACCCTTTATACCCTTTTAGGCTCTCAGGTGGGTACAGCCCTATAAACCCAGCGTGTGCTCAATATAATACTGCGAGTAAAAGATACCCTTGCCTATAGAAGGTTAAAGTACTCTTATACTAAACAGCAGAGAAGTTAGGCTGATTGTTGGGGAACAAAAGAGATAGTCCCAGCTAGCGCTTACACGCGGCTTACACACAGAACGCAAACTAATTGCCTTGAAATTTGTTTGCCCATCGATCGTCTCCTACTTCTGACGTCCTCATGTAAAAAAGAAAAGAAGGACCCCAAAAAAAAAGGAAAGAAGCAACAGCGGGCTGTAACGGCCAGATAGTAATCCGCCAGGTATCAGGGTATCTGAGTTCCACCACTTCACACCACTTTAAATCCGGAGAAACTGTCTTATATAGCTTATGACAGGCAGATTACAGTCTTTCAGCATTAACATATAAAGAAAAAAGAAAAAAACACCACCTTCCAAGAAATTTTCAATCAGACCGATTTGCTAAAATTCTCCTCCATTACAGTTGCCATATTCACTTCAGTCTCTTTTTATCAGGGCTTATCAGGGTTTTACCACAATATTTTATCTTACCGGATTTCTGGCGTGTATGGCTCAGGAGCAGGCTTCTTTCCTTACCACCACCCCGGTATTACTGTAGGTATAGCTGTATAGTAATGCTGCCCCAAGTGTTACCTGACCGAGGCCAAAGTGCCAAAAGTCCGTGCCCCCTCCTGCAATCCTCTCCCTCAGGGCCTTCGGATTAGCGTTTTTTTTTTTTTTGAACCAGGGTCTCCACTTCCTTTGGCGGGGGCTACTGCGTCCAATAAGGGGTAAGGTAGGGTGGTTATCCGCCTGTGGCACAACCCCCCCCTGTTTTCCGCGCCCGGCTCTTTCTCTCACCAAGAGCCGGCGTGTAGCGTATACCGGCCCCTCCATGTGTTTCAGGAGACCGCTACTATTGGTCAAAGTCCAGTGCTGAAAGCAATGGGCAGGAGAGAGGGAGACTCAGCGATTACTCATGGGAAAAAAAAAACACAGCAATAGCTCGCCAAAAAAAAGGAACACAGCCAGATAAACGACAAGCAAATTATCGTATATCAGCAGCAGCTTTTTTCATACAGTTCTAGGCAGGGAAATCACACACTGTATTATCTGTGTGTTAATGTATTGGTGTGTCATTTTACTTTACCGCCGCCTCACAGCTCTTGATAGGGGAAGAAGTTAGGCATCAATCCAGCTTCTGTGTCTCTTTCCAATCCGTGCCTGTGTCCTTTATCCTCCGGATTTTAGCTCTGTAGAACGGGATACTGCACGGCCGGTTTCTGTAACGCAGTGTCCTCCACAATGCTCCTGCTGTCTCGACCCCCTTCACTCCCTTTCATGCAAAGCCCAGCAACAAGCGGCAACAAACGGCAGGCTGTGAGAAGGTGATTCACTCAGCGTGCACTCGTGGGAGGAGAGAGGTGACTCGTAGCATAACACAGCATAACACAGCTTATCGTAGCAGCTTCACACCGAAGTTAGAAGGGAGAGGGGGGTTGCACAGCAGCACTCATTCTCACTCCATCACGTCGTCGATCTCCTTGGCACCCAGCCCTCACTCCTCACATCCGGTCACTCCCCCGTGTGTCCCATAATGTAGTTAAAGAAAAGAATGTTACAGGTAAGTGATGAAAATCTTTTCTTTTTCATACATCATGGGATACAGGATTAGGCTAATATTGCCTACTGGGACTTCCCAGAGCAATAGCCTTGAGGGGAGGGAGACACCTTGCCAAACAATAGCCATCAAACCTTGTACAGCAGTACACACTGGCCGAAAGCTGAATCCCCCTCGGCTGCTCTAACATCCACTTGACCTTTTGTGAACATATGCACCGAAGACCAAAGAGCAGCCTTGCAAATCTGAGCCACAGATACCCGATGGCAAAAAAGCTCAGGAGGTTTCTACACCTCTGGCAGAATGAGTGCTCACACTAAAGGGAGGAGCTTTGTCTCAGACCATAGGCCTGAATAACCAATTGGTTGACCAAATTGTCAATGGAAGCTGCCTGCCCCTTGAGTGCTTTTGGTAAAACAGTCTGAGCTCCGCAGATCTAGACAAACCTTGACTGCCTGGACAACGTCCAAACAATGCAGCCTTCTGCCGAATGAGGCTGAAGGTAAAAATGTTGTGATTTTAAATGAAAGGCTGACACCGCTTTTGGCAAAAAGGATGGAACAGGTTGTAACATGACCCTGTCGTGGTGAAGGATCAAGTATGGCTCACTTCACGAAAGGGCTGCCAACTCGGACACCCTTCTAGCTGAGGTATAGGTCATCAGGAAGGCTAGCTTGCATGACAGCAAGTCTAATGGAATTTCCTTGATCAGCGCAAATGGTGTTCTGTAACAGACAGCACCAGTTCAAGTCCCAAGGACACATAAATGACCTAATTGGTGGGGGGGGGGGGGGGGGTAACAAGTTGCCCCCTGCATAAAGGTTTGGACCAGCAAATGGGAGGCTAAAGTCCTTTGGCTTTGAGTACAGAAGTTAGATTTCAGCCCTGTTGGTATTTTTTTTCCAATCTGCTTTCCACAGCTGACTGTAGAAAACAATCTCCCAATCACTTATTTCCGAGGATGCCATTTTCTGGCTTCTCACCAAGCTATATGTCTTCCAGACCTTATGATAGATTTTCCTAGTTGCAGCTTTACTAGCATTCACTAGGGTAGGTGCCACTGGTCCCAAGATGCTATGGTCCTTCAACACCCTGGCGGCAATAGCCATGCCATTAAATTTAGAGACTGTAAATTGTGGTGGAATATAGGACCTTGAGACGGTAGATCGGGTGATGTGGAAGCGTCCATGGCCTGTCCTTATTGTCAGTCTCACAATCTCTCCAAGTTATGTGCAACAAATGTGGAAGAGGGATTGGGGGGGCATAAACCAGGGAGTACTGGCTCCACGGAACTACCAGAGCATCTGCTCAGATTGCCAGAGGATCCCTTGTTGGGGACACAAACTGCTGTAGCTTGTTGAACTTGGATTCAAATAGGTCGCCCTCTGGCCATCCCCAATGCTGGCAAATTTCCTGGAACACCCCTGTATGTAGGGACAATTCCCTGGGCAGATCTGCCGGCGGCTGAGATAATCTGCCTTCCTGTTCTCTACTCCTGGGATATGGACTGCCGATAGAATCGGCACATATCCCTCTGCCCAGGCTAGTATGTGGTCACCTCCTTCAGAGCTGAACGACTCCTGGAACCACCATGGTGGTTTATAAAGGCCACTGCAGGGGCATTGTTGGACTGAACCCTGATATATGGCAGTCCTAAAGCTCCACCGTCCAGGACCGTAGGGCCAGATGTACTGCCAGTAACTCCAGGACGTTGATGGGCAGGATCTGTTCTGTCCTTATTTCCCCTGAGCTGTGAGCCCCCTCTAGGGTTACTCCTCAGACTGGCATCTGTAGTCGGTATTCTCCAAGTTATCGGGAGGAAGGATCTTCCCTTTCACAGGTTCTGATCCTGCAACCACCAGTTTAGGCCTAAGTGTGCCCAAGGAGATAAGAACATTGAATAATCCAGGGCTTGTCCTCTTCTGTTCCAAGCCAACAAGATGTCTTGTATAGGAATGGAACTGGGCATAGGGCACTGCATCAAAGGATACATCCTTCCTAGAAGTCTCATGCAGAGCTGAATGGAGGGTTGCCTGGTGAACCTGATCCTTCAGGGCACAGATACTTATGGGTGGTTAAAATACGGTGCAAGCAAGGGTATATAGGATTAGACTTTGAGCCGGTTTCAAGGCTGATTTTTCGGTACTTGTGACCCAGCCTAAGCTTTCCTTTTTTTTTTTTTTTTTTTTTTTGTTCCACTTCAGAAAGAATATCTGTAGGTGAGTGTCAGCTATGCCCGCATCTCCATCCCTCCAATTTGTCTTAGCATCATTAGTGGATTATTTCATTCTCGCCCTTTTTTTTTTTTTTTTTTTTTTTTTTTTTTCCCCCCCTGGAGTTGGGGGAATCGAGGTCCTGAGTCGGGCATCCAAAAAAGTATTTACAAAGCCCAAGAATACATGTATACATCCGTGATCCCACCCAGCCTCTACTCCCCCTCCACTTCCTTTATCCTAAATCCTGTTCCATCACTCTTCCAGTTAGCCCCCCTGGGGGTTTTTATTTTCCCCCCCCCCCCCCCCCTCCCTCCCATGCCCCCACCCTCCCCCTCCCCGTCCGCTGTTTTGTTATTAAAAGGTGGTCCTTTCACCCCAGTATCTTCTCTGCCCTTGGGGTCAGCCTTTCCATGGCTAGATCTCTTACATCCCAGGGATCCTCAGTTGTCATGGCTGCAACGCAAAACCTCCCTGTAGCTCCAAGATCTCTTGAATTTTCTCCAGCTCTCCCATCTGGCCCTCGTGGCCTCTCTGTCCTCCTCCCCCGTGTACAACACACATTCCATCATGTAGGTGGATTCCACTGCGTCTACCCATTCCCATAAGGGTGGGCTTTCCTTGTCTTTCCACCTCCTTGGAATTACCTTTTTGGCCGCATTAAGTAAATGGGGTATCAATGAGCCTTTATATTGTTTAATTTCTTTGGGTGTGGCGTGCATAAGTACCACCCAAGGGTCGTTTTTTACCTCAGTTGTTGTTATTTCTTTTATGTATTTTAGGATAGTCTCCCAGAATTTTTTGATTTTAGGACACCCCCACCATAAATGACCCATTGTGCCCCTTTGATCACACCCCCTCCAACAATTCGCCGATGTATCCGCCTGGAAATTGCTGACCCTGTCTGGGGTTCTGTACCACCTAGCCATGCACTTAAAGTTTGTTTCTGCAGTTCTCGCGTCTACCGCTGACCCATGTGCTAATTTTAAAATTTTCTTACTTGTGCCTATTTCTAATTGTGTTCCTAATTCGCTTTCCCATTTGGTAAGGTATAACGGCATCTCCGGTCTATCTTTTTCTAATAGCAGTTTATATATTCTGGATATTCTTTTTTTTGAACATTCTGCCATAAAGATTTTCTCTAATTTTGTTAAATCCTTAGCCTCCCTTAGTGGGCTGGGAAGAGAGCCCGCAAAATGGGTCAACTGGCGATGCCGCCATCCATCAATGGAGAAAGCCTCATTATTCTGTAACTCGTGCAATGTCATAACCTTCCCCTTACTAATAACTTCCCCTAATCTCGTGCAATCCATTCTGATCCAATCACCTCCTATTTCCTTTAACCCTGGCGGGAAAAAAGGATTTTCTTTAAGTGCTATAAGTGGCGAATTATAATTTTTGTTGAATATTTTATATATTTTGTCCCAAATTTTCAAAGTCGTGATTGTGATTATATGTGTTTTTTCTCCCAGTATCCGGCTTTTCGGAGGATTCCACACAATCTTCCCCAGCCTAGCTTCACTCAGTGCTTCCTCCAAGCTAACCCATCTTTTAGTGTTACCTGTTTTACCCCATTCTGCGATTCTTAATAGTGCTATGGCATGGTAGTAACTTTCTATGTCTGGGACCGCCAAACCGCCCTGGCTTTTATCTTGTTTTAGAATTTGTAGGGAGATTCTATGTTTTTTGTAATTCCATATGAAATTCATTATAATAGATCTTAGTTTCCCGAGGTACTGTTTTGGGAGAGGGAGGGGGAGCATCTGGAATTTATATGTGATGACTGGAAGGATCATCATTTTTACCGAATTAATCCTACCTATCCAGGATAGAATTTTTCCCTTCAGCTCTTGACATTTTTTTTTAATATCTTCTAGGAGTGGGATATAATTTATTTTGTATAATTTCCTCGGGTTATTGGCCAGTTCTATTCCTAAGTATTTTATCCTTTTTTTCCAGACGAAAGTAACTGTTTTCTGTAAGGTCTGTTTCTCTGTTTTATTGAGGTTAATATTAAGGATAAATGTTTTTGAGGGATTGACCCTAAAATTTGTTAGTTCCCCATATTCCATTATAATTTTAAGCAATATGGGGACCGACTTCTGGGGTGAGCTTATGTAAAAGAGGACGTCGTCGGCGAAGGCTGCAAGTTTGTGCTCTTCACTGCCGACTTTACAGCCTCCCACCTCTGGGCTTCTGCGGATTATGGCCAGCAGCGGTTCCAGGGATAGAATAAAAAGGAGAGGGGAGAGTGGACAGCCCTGCCTAGTACCATTGAACAGTTCGAACTCCGCGGAGTTCGTTCCATTGACCTTGATGTTGGTTTTCGGATGATTGTATAGGGTTTTGATTTTTTGAATAAATCTGGGTCCGAAACCCATCCTCTGTAAAGTGTTGAACATGAACCCCCAGTCTACTCTGTCGAACGCTTTTTCCGCGTCTATCGAGAGGAGTAGACTGGGGGTTCCTGAATCTCCCATCCTCTGAATGGCCAGCAATGTCCGAATCCCATTGTCCCTCCCCTCTCTGCCCGGGACAAACCCGACCTGGTCCGGATGGATCAGTGTGCCCAAGTGCCCCTTTATTCGATCCGCCAGTATCTTTGCGTATAACTTTGTGTCGAAATTTAATAAAGAAATGGGTCTGTAGTTCGAGCACACCGATCCATCCTTCCCATCCTTCCTCAAAAGAGTGATCGTCGCCTTTAGGGCCTCTTCGCTCATGTTATAGTCTATCCCTAATCCATTCATATATCGCAGCAGTCTCGGTACAAGAATCTCTTTGTATGTTTTATAATATGAGGCCGTAAAGCCATCCGGGCCCGGGCTCTTCCCTGTTGGTGAGTTCTTAATGGCTGCTAAGATCTCCTCCTCAGATATTGGCCTCTCAAGCTCATCTCTCTCCTCTCCCCCTAGGGCTCTCAGCCCTGCCCTCTCTAGAAACTCAGAGGTTTTCTGGCTAATTCCAATGCTGTCGTTGTTTCCCTTGGTTTTCACCTCGTATAGTTCTTTGTAGTAGTCTCTAAATGTCGAGGCTATTTCACTAGGGGTATACTTCATCTCCCCGTTTTTTTTTTGTTTGGATTTTTTCAATAAAATTTCTGGTTTTCTTTTTTTGTAGTTTCCTTGCTAGATATTTCCCTGGCTTGTTTCCCCAGATATATTGTTCCCTGGCCAATTTATTGAACTTCTGTCTGACTTCCTGTTCAGCTAGGTCTTTTAATTCCTCTCTCTTATCTGTAAGCTCCATATATGTGCCCTGGCTGAGTGCCCCCCCAGATTTGTGCTTTTGCTCTAGGGTTTTAATTTCTGCTGTTAGAGCCTGCGTTTTTCTCGCCCTCTCCTTTTTTTTCCATGAGGCTTTAGCTATCAGGAGCCCCCTGATGAACGCTTTATGAGCGTCCCATAGTTGTGCCTCTGAGACCTCTCCGTTGTCATTGATTTGAAAGAACCATTCTAGCTCCTTTTTAATATATTCCCTGATTTCTTTGTCGTATAACAATTCCGGGTTGAGTTTCCATCCGCTGGAGGGTTGTTTGTATTCGGGGAACCTTAGCCTCATGGATACCGGCGCATGATCCGAAAGGGAAGCTATTCCAATTTCGGTTTCCTTGACCCTTTCCAGTATACCATGGTCTACTAAAATATGGTCCAGGCGAGAGTACATTTGGTGGACAGGGGAGAAGAACGAGTAATCCCTCAACTGCGGGTGCTGAGTCCTCCACGCATCCACCAGTTGGTCCTCCGCTAGTTTTTTTTTGATTCGCTTCAGTTGTATGTTACCCCTCCCCGTGCCACCAGACGTACTATCCTTCGCGGGGTCCATCACAAAATTGAGGTCCCCCATCAAGATCAGATATCCTTTCCTGAAGGCCCTTAGCTTGCGCAAAATTGCTTCGAGAAATAGAATGGGTCTGGTGTTGGGGGCATAAACATTGGCCAGTGTAAGTTCTACCCCTAGGAGGGAACCCCTAAGAAACAGATACCTCCCCTCGGGGTCCGTCATTCTCTCCTCCACTGTGAAGTCAATGTCCCTCGCAATCCCAATAGCCACTCCTCTTGCCCTGCTCGAGATAGTGTCTCCATAAAACCAATTTGGGAGAGCTGGAGAAAAAAGTCTAATATTTGAGGAATGTGTCAGGTGGGTCTCTTGCAGGAACACTATGCCTGCGCCATATCTCTCTGTTTCTTCCAAAATTTTAGCTCGCTTACCGGGAGAGTTTAAGCCTTTCACATTATATGATAAGAATTTAATTTCTAGATCCTTCATTTATTTTTAGAGGGTTTTTTTTTTTTTTTTTTTTTTTTCCCCTGGGAAATTGATAGTGACAGCAGCCCCACAGCGGACGTGGTTTCCCTCCCTCCCCCCCCCCATCCCTCCCCCTTCCTCCCCCTTCCTCCCATCCCCCCCCCCCTTCCCGCCCCCCCTTCCCCCCCCCCCCCCCCCCTCCTCTCCCTCCCCCCTCTAACCCTCCCCCCCTCTCCCCCCTTCTTACCCCTACTGGGGTTCCCGGGTCGTTGGGGGCCATCCTTTGTGGCTTCCCTTAGACTCCAGGTTCCTGGTGAGGTGGAGCTCTTTTAGCCCTCCCCTCCCCCTCCGCCACCCAAGCTTGGGAAGCGGAGGGGCAGGGGGCGGGGCCAAATTGGACAGAGTCCCTTTACAGTTACATGTGAGCATTCGCCCCTCCTCCCCCCCCCTCCCCCGCCCCCCCCCCCCGGGGTCCCCCACGCCTTCCATCTCGAACCAGCCCTGCAAATCCGGGACCGAGATCCCGAGTTTTGTGCAGAGTCCCTGCACTTCTTCTGGATACCTCAGCCTAGCCGAACACCCCTCTTTTGACCCTATTAGACATGAGGGGAAACCCCAATTATATCTTATATTTTCTTTTTTCAGGATTTCCAGCAGGGGTTTCTGATGTCTCCGTCTTTCAAGAGTTCGGGCCGATAAATCAGCGTATACTTGGATTTCAGCGTCCTTGTACAATATTGGAGACTTATTTTTTATTTTAGCCCACAGGTCCTCTTTTTCTTTAAAGTGGCTGAATCTGACAATTATGTCCCGGGTCCACTCAACGCCCCCCCTTTCGGATCTTCCTACTCGATGAATCCTTTCTATACGGGGAAAGTAATCTGAGTCCTGGCCACTTATGGGGCCCAAGATTTCTCTTAGTTTTCTTTCTAGGTCTTCCCCTCTTTGTTCTGGAACGGCACGCAGCCTCAGGTTTTGCCTCCTATCCCTGTTCTCTTGGTCCTCTATCTTGTAGAGGGTATCTCTCTGGGTGAGGTAGGTACCTTTTAATTGCGTTTTCAACTTCGCAATTTCCAATTCTATAGAGTCCGCTCTCCCTTCCACCACTTCCACTCTAGACAACATATGGCCCATATCCTCCCGTAGGGAGTTAATATCTAGTTTAATTGCATTTTCCAGACGTAATAACATCGCCTCCATTTCAAGTTTGTTGGGGATGTGAGCTCCTGGTTGTTGAACCTCCCCCCTGCTAGACTCAATCTCAGTCTCCATTGTGAGGTCCGCTCTGGAGTCATTGATTTCTCCTTCCGCCCCGCCCCTACTCTCAGGGGAGGCTCCGGCCTGGGTTTCTTTTCCCGATGTTTTTGGGCTTGCTCCCTGTCTTAAATAATGTTTGATTGTACTTGTCTCCCCTTTGCTGCCTTTGGTAGTTGCTTTCTTGGGCTGTTTGGTTGGCTCTTTACTCATGTTGGCCTTCTTAGTGGGTCTGATTCTCTTCCCCAGTCTTGTTTTGCGCCTAGGCCTCCTGGGCCCTTTTCCACTGCTTAACTTTTAATGAGGTCCTTACTTTAGGGCTGTCTTTTGCCCCTTAGTAGTTTAAGGTCTTTTAGGCTCACGGTCTATGCCGGGGCCCCTGCACTTTAAGGCCCGGGGATTTCTTCTAGGTACCCCTCTGGTGTGTACAGTCGGATTTGCAAAGAACTGGGGGGACCTTTTCTGCTTGCGGCAACTTTGAAGGAACTAAAACGCAAACGCAGTGGCTGAAGCTGTTATGTTTGAATGGGGGGGTTTATTCGCCCTTCCTAACAGTTGTTTTCAACAATAAGCTGTTAGCCCCCTTTCAGTTACCTACCCAATGACTCTGCTTGTGGAATCGGTAGATATTTACAGTGTATTACGGGGGGTTACTTATCTTAATAATAAGGGCCACGTACCACGCATATAAATTTATAGGTTGACCAATTATTTAGGAGAAACCTAGAAAATAACACATACAAAGTCTGAGGTGTCGATCTTATTTAACTATCTGACATCAGGCTGAGCCACCGTGACTCATAGGTCTTCATAAGTCCCATTCAGGATCACGCTTTCGTTCACAGTACCGCTCTTGATACATGAAAATAGATTTTCCAAAGCACCAATCAGGTCTCACTTTCGTTCCATAGCACGATTTTTAGTGTGTAATAATCACTCTTCCTAGATACCCATCAAAGTCAAACTCTCATTCCATAGTGCAATTTTTGTTGTATGGTAATAAAACTTTATAGGCCCTAGTCAGAATCACACTTTCATTCCACTGTGCAGCCTTTCATATGGGTAGTGTTAGGCAGATGTATGCGTAATCAAGTATTTTCATTTCAGGCCATTTTCCGTCATTGAGTGCGATAATGTCCATAGACTTCCCGTAGTCGTGGGTTTTAGCACCAAGTAAACAACCATGTATATATTTGAAACTCCACAAAATCGCTTTAAAGCTTCAGTTGTATCCAGGCAGTTTTTAAAGGGAAAAGGGCAGATCCGCTATGTTGTGTAGATTGTCAGCTCTGGGGCCTAATACACACCGGGGTCTGTCAAATGCAATTTGGGTACATGTGCCGGGGGTTATCGCGTTACTATGTATGCAGGGGGTAACCCGGGGACATACTAGATGCTGGTTGCTACTCCCCTCCTAGTTATGGGGTCAATTAGAGCTGTAGCCCCCCTGAGGGGGGGGGGGTGTTGCCCCAGCGCAGGCAAGAGGAAGGGGGAGAGATGGAGGCACCCAGACAGAGCAACAAAGCACACGGCCAAATCTGGTCATCTACCACTTGGAGGGGAGAGAAAAAAAAAAAAAAAAAAATATGACATTTTAAAAAAAAAAAAAAAATGACATTTGCATTGTCCTGGCGCTTTTACACAGTCCTGCACATACTTTCCATGCTGCACATCCACCAGTGGTTTGATCTTACCTCCATGTGGGATGAACCTCCATAGAATTGTGTTGGATACTCACGGTCTGGAGCCTCCATTACAGCGCTGGCCGCATGTTAGCGCTATCTTTGCCCGAGGCGGGGTGGCGGGGGGGGGGGGGGGGGGGGGCCGGAGCAGAGGCGATCCGTTCGGGGCTGCCGTGTCCTCTGATTCTGTTGTCTTTCCCTAGATGGTGAGGGACGCGTGTCCTGTTCTATTGTCCCCGGGGGGCGAAACGGCGGGCAGAAATCCGCATCATCTCGTCCCCGGAGCGGTCCCGCGTCCTCCCTGGCAGCGCCGCATGCCTGTCCTCCTCAGCTCCCTGGCCCGAAGCTCCTCCCTCCGTGCGGACGTTACGTCGGCACGTCCGTCATCTCCCCCTCCTCAGCTCCCTGGCCCGAAGCTCCTCCCTCCGTGCGGACGTTACGTCGGCACGTCCGTCATCTCCCCCTCAGGATAGTTTCAAGGGGGTAAGTCTTAAGTGTCCAGTGGTCCAGCCTAAGCTTTCCAAATGCCATACTGCAGATTATTCTTTGTTCTAGAACAGGGCTGTCAAACTCAATTTCATCGTGGGCCGCATCAGCATTATGATTGTCCTCCAAAAGGGCCGGTTGTATCTGTAAGATTAGATGTCCAGCACATCCCCTCCCCTTACATTAGATATCAAGAGCAACCCCACCATCAGAAGTTGAGTCTCCTACTCTCCCTAAAAATCACAGTCCACCCCCTTTCCTTATGTTGCTGCTGGGAAGAAGCTGGATGCACTGCTTGAAAGTAGGGGTCTGGGGAGGAGGGGTCTGGAGCTCTCCTGCAGCTGCAGGAGAGGTGTGAGGGCCATATGATATGGCCTGGAGGGCCGGATTCAGCCCGCGGGCCTTGTCTTTGACACCTGTGTTCTAGAGCCTGTAGTGAGTGATCTCTGTGCAGGAGGTCGTCCAGATACCCAAGCATCAAGATCCCTTGGGCCCTTAACCACTGGGCACTTAAACCCCCTTCCTACCAGAACAATTTTCAGCTTTCAGTGCTCACTAGGGATGGGCCCGGTGTTCGATTCGAACCCATGTTCGAATCGAACATCGGGCGTTCGCCCGCTCGGCGAGCCCAGAACTACTTGGGCCGCTCGCATCAAATTCGTGTGATGCGAGCGGCCCACAATGCATTGCGCTAGTCGCAGTGCAATGCTGGCTGATGATTGGCCAAGCATGCACTGTGACCCCGCATGCTTGGCCAATCACAGCGCCGGCAGCGAGGAGAGCCATAATTGGCTACAGGCAGGATGCCTGTAGCCAATTATAGCTCAGGGGCTTTAGTACACGCCCCACGGTATAAGAGGCCGCCGCGGCGGCGGCCTCGCATATTATGTTTCTGTGTCAGTGTGTTGCTGACTGCTGACAATATGTGCTTTATTTCTGGGGATTTGTGTGTGCGTGCTGTTAGTACAGCATTGCAGTATCACATCTGGGGGGGTGTCTATAGGTGGCCTGTGAAGGGGGGAAGGTTTCCTGTGCTTAGAACTTTCCCTGCAAAAAGTCTAATTTTTGCAGGAAAAAAGCTATTTAAAAGCACTCGCGGATAATGAATTGATGGCTCCTGTAACACAGAGAACTGTCATTCATTGATAAAAAACAAAAAAAAAAAGCGTGGGGGTCCCCCCAAATTCAATAACCAGGCCCTTCAGGTCTGGGATGGATATTAAGGGGAACCCCAGCCAAAAAAAATGGCGTAGGGTCCCCCTCAAAATCCATACCAGACCCTTGAGGTCTGGGATGGATTTTAAGGGGAACCCTAGCCAAAAAAAATGGCGTGGAAGAAGATGCCGGACGAGAAGGACGAGAAGACCAGCGCAAGAAGAAGCGGATCGGAGGAAGAAGAAAATGGAAGAAGAAGATGGAAGAAGATGACGGAAGGAGAAGATGAAGAAACCGAAGGATGAAGAAAGAAGAAAGAAGATTTTAATAAAGGAATTGTCAAAGACCGTCTCCTGTCATTTTTACAATTTTTGACACTTTTTTGGTGAAATAGTAGGGGTACTTTTGTACCCCCTTACCATTTCACACAGGGGGGGGGGCGGGATCTGGGGTCCCCTTGTTAAAGGGGGCTTCCAGATTCTGATAAGCCCCCCGCCCGCAGACCCCCACAACCAATGGCCCTTGTCCTCATCAACATGGGGACAAGGTGCTTTGGGGGTCTTAGACCCCCAAAGCATCCTCCCAATGTTGAGGGCATGTGGCCTGGTACGGTTCAGGCGGGAGGGGGGCCGCTCTCGTCCCCCCTCTTTTCCTGCGACCTGCCAGGTTGCGTGCTCGGATAAGGGTCTGGTATGGATTTTGAGGGGGACCCCACGCCATTTTTTTTTGGCTAGGGTTCCCCTTAAAATCCATCCCAGACCTCAAAGGTCTGGTATATATTTTGAGGGGGACCCTACGCCATTTTTTTTTTGCTGGGGTTCCCCTTAATATCCATCCCAGACCTGAAGGGCCTGGTTATTGAATTTGGGGAGACCCCCACGCTTTTTTTTTTTCATTTTTTTTTTTTTTTTATCAATTACTTTTTTTTTATGAATGACTTTCAATGAATGACTGTTCTCTGTATTACGGGAGCCGTCAATTCACATTAGCCGCGAGTGATTTTAAATAGCTTTTTTTCTTGCAAAAATGACACTTTTTGCAGGGACAGTTCTAAGCACAGCAAACATGCGCCCCTTTACATGCATACTATAGACACCCCCCAGGTACGAAATTTAAAGGAATATTACACTTTTATTGTTTCAATTTAAGCATTATTAAAATCACTGCTCCTGAAAAAACGGACATTTTTTTGAAAAAAAATTAGCATTGATACATGTCCCCTGGGGCAGGACCCAGGTCCCCAAACACTTTTTATGACATTAACATGCATATTAGCCTTTAAAATTAGCACTTTTGATTTCGAACGTTCGCATCCATTAAAACGAATAGGGTTCTAAAGCTCGCACGGACTTTAGGTCCGTTCACGGGTTCTGGTGCGAGCCGAACGGGGGGGTGTTCGGCTCATCCCTAGTGCTCACATTTTAAAAGACAATTACTAATTAGTCATGCAACACTGTACCCATATTCAATTTTTCTTTATTTTTTTTTGATGGTATTTGTTCACCTCCTGTGTATTATTTATTTTTGTGCTATAAATGAAAGTCCGAAAATGTTAAAAAAAAGCATTTTTTTTCATTTCGATTTTAAAATTATTTGCAAATTTTAGTAATTTCAGAAATTTCGGCCAACATGTTATACTGCTACATAGCTTTTGTAAAAATAATCCAAGTCTGTGTGAATTATTTGGTCTTTGTGAAAGTTGTAGTCTACAAGCTATCATGGCAAATATTGAAAATTGATCACACCTGATGTAATGAAGGCCCAACTCATTTTGTGAGGCCCTAACGAGCCAGGAAAGTACAAATACCCCCCCAAATGACCCCTTTTGAAAGTAGACATTTCAAGGTCTTTAGTAGGAGGCATGGTTAGTTTTTAAAGTTGTCACCCCCCCCCCCCCCCACAATTCTTTGCAAAATTAAGATTTTCTTTCCACACAAAATACGTTCTGCTGCTACTCCTGAGTATGGCGAAACCACATGTGTGAGACTTTTACACAGCCTGGTCACATAGAGGCCCAATATACAATGAGCACCATCAGGTTTTCTAGGTACATAAATTACACAACTAATTTCCTTACAATCTATCAGATTTTTGAAGGCCCTTTGTATTTCTAACACATAGCGTGTACATACCAAGAATTACACCCTAAAATACATTCTGCTGAGCAAAGGTTAAACAAGATTACTGGTGGTTTTAGTAGTGCAGTTGTACACAGGAGGAGAGCCCTGATCCAGGCAGGGGTATGGTCAGCGACAGTGAATGGAATTGTCCATAGTCAGTACAGGCAGGGATACTGACCATATACAGTCCAGGTAGAGATATTGCCAGCAGTACCAAAATATTGGTTCTGGTAGTAAGCAGGAACATGGTCCAAGTAGCAGGCCAGGAAAGAATGGGGACAGGGGTAGAGGCTTCTCCCACCCAAATCTCTTTGAAGTCTCCAGACCCTAATCTAGGAATGAGAAAACTAAAAAAATTGTTTTCTTCATCCAGAAAAACAATTCTGGAGCCCCTCTCATATGTGAAACCCTTATGTTCCCACTAGCATAGCAGGGTAAAAGATTAGTCCAAGAGGAAGGTAAAAAAAATGTGGTCAAACTGTCCAGGGTCAGTTCCAGAGCAGGCAGAGGTGTAGGTACAGTTTAGCGTTAGGCAGAAGCATGATCTTATAACAGTCCAGGGTCGGTTCCGGAGAAGGCAGAGGCTATGTTCAGTTCAGTGCAGTGGCATAAGGGTTGTGGAGGAAAATGACAGGAAATGAGAATTACGTTTACCATATTTCCCTAATAATGTAGAGAAGTATGGTAATGGCGGAAACAGTCACCTATACAGAGGCCTGGTTGGGAAGGACATTGGGACGTGGTGTCTCATCTAACAACTCCTCTGGAGTAGGGATGAGCCGAACACCCCTGGGTTCGGTTCGCACCAGAACCTGCGAACGGACCGAAAGTTTGCGCAAACGTTAGAACCCTATTAGTTACAATGGACGCGAATGTTCGAAATCTAAATGGCTAATTATAATGACCAATATGCATGTTATTGTCATAAAAAAGGTTTGGGGACCCGGATCCTGCCCCAGGGGACGTGTATCAATGCAAAAAGAAGTTTTAAAAACTGATGTTTTTTCTGGAGCAGTCATTTTAATGATGCATAAAGTGAAATATTCCTTTAAATATGGTACCTGGGGGTGTCTAAAGTATGCCTGTGAAGTGGCATGTGTTTCCCGTGTTTAGAACTGTCCCTGCACAAAATGACATTTGTAAAGGAAAAAAATAAGCCATTTAAAACTGCTTGCGGCTTTAATGTCATGTCTTGTAATGTAATGTCTTGTCCTGGCAATATGGATAAAAATCTTTGAGAAAAATGGCATGGCTACCCCAAGCATCAGTAGAGAGGAGATACCTTTTTCCCAGATTAAATCTAACAGGATATAATTTTCCTTCCTAGGGGTAGATTTCCTCTCACTTCCTGTTTTCTCCTTCCGTTTGCAAGTAGGAGTCGTTTGTAAGTTGGATGTTTGAAAGTAGGGGCCTGCCGTATATACTCTGCAGAAATTTGCCCCATTAGATGTTGGTGTTGCCACAACACTGTAAGCCCTCACAGCTACTCTTGGTGGGCGCTGGAACGCCCTGCTGTGAACTATTATATCAGGAATTGTAATTACATGCCATTGTTGAACAGTGTTAGGAAAAATTGGGCCTTTGGTGGTGGTGGTGCTGGTGCTACAACACTATAAGCCCTCACAGTTACACTTGGTGGGCACAGGAATAGGCCCTGCTGTGAATTATTAGATCAAGAATTGTAATTGCATGCACCTGTTGAACAGGAGCAGAAAAATTGGGCCTTTGGTGGTGGACGGTGTTGCCACAACACTGTAAGCCCTCACAGTTACTCTTGGTGGGTGCAGGAATGGGCCCTGCTGGGCCCTGCTGTGAATTATTAGATCAAGATTTGTAATTACACGCCCCTGTTAAACAGGGGCTGAAAAATTGTGCCTTAGGCACTGGTGCTGGTGCCACAACACTGAAATCCCGCACAGCAATGAGATCTGTTGCAAAGCATTGCATAAAAAATTGTGTTAAACAGGGGCTGAAAAATTGGGCCTTAGGCACTGGTGGTGGCACCCAGAAACAAAAATGTTCTTCCAAGCTATCATCAGGATCATTGAGGAGGAAGAGGATAGTCAGTCAACATACCAGGACAGTCACTCAGCATCAGCATAGGCAGTCTTGAAGGGATGTGACATTTCAAAATAAATTATTCTGTTATATCAGCTTCAGATGCCTGGTAGCTGGTGGTGATCCAAGACTGATTCATCTTTATGAAGGTCAGTCGGTCAACCGAGTCGGTGGACAGGCACACCCTGTGATCGGTGACAAAGCCTCCAGCAGCACTGAATGTGCGCTCCGAAAGAATTCTGGATGCAGGACAGGCCAGTAGCTCAATTGCATACTGTGCAAGCTCTGGCCAGTGATCCATCCACAAGACCCAGTAAGCCAGAGAATTTTCGGTGGGAAAGGTGTCCAAGTCTGACCTTGCCCCTAGGTATTCCTGCACCATGTATATAAGACGCTGGCGATGGTTGCTGGAACCGATCATACCTTGGGGCTGTGGACTAAAAAATTGTCTGAACGCAACGGTCAGACATCCACCTTCCCCACCGCTCCTTCTGCTACTGACCGAAGCCTCAGCAACTCGTCGTCCAGGACCAGGAGTTGGTAACCTCCCAGTCTCTGGGAACGCGTTGCACAGACCTTTCTGCAAGGCCTCCCGGAGATGTCTCATCCTCTGCTCCCTCTGCGACGGCAAGATAAGGTCTGCAACTTTACCCTTGTACCGTGGATCAAGGAGAGTGGCCAGCCAGTAGTGGTCCCTCTCCTTGATCCGAAGAATACGAGGATCCTTCCGCAGGCTTTGCAGGATCAGGGAGGCCATGCAATGTAGGTTAGCTGAGGCATTCGGTCCGGAGATTTCTGGGTCACTGAGGACGACATGATCTGCAGCCACCTCCTCCCAGCCACGTACAAGTCCACCGGTTTCTTGGGACTGTAAATCATCCCTAAAAGACTGCTGATGCTGAGTGCCAGGCTCCACCTCCATGCTGACACAATCCTCCTCCTCCTCCTCCTCTTCCTGTGTGATGGGTGGGAGATAAGCAACACTGTCTGGATAAAGGGGGCCTTGAGAGGCAAGGAAGTCCTCCTCTTGCTGCCTCTGTTCTGCCTTAATTGCCCTGTCCATTATTCCACGCAGCGTATGCTCCAACAGGTGGACAAGAGGTACATTGTCACTGATGCATGCACTGTCACTTCTCACCATCCTCGTGGCCTCCTCAAATGGTGACAGGACAGTGCATGCATCCCTGATCATGCTCCACTGGCGTGGTGAAAAAAATCCGAGCTCCCCTGACCCTGTCCTGGTGCCGTAGTCGCACAGGTACTCATTGATGGCCCTCTACTGCGTGGGCAGTCGCTGAAGCATGGCCAACGCTGAGTTCCACCTGGTGGGCATGTCACATATAAGGCGCTTCTTGGGCAGGTTCAACTCCTTTTGCAGCTCAGCCAGCCAAGCACTGGCATTATATGATCGGCGGAAATGCACACAGACTTTCCTGGCCTGCCTCAGGACATCCTGTAAGCCTGGGTACCTGCCCAAGAACCGCTTCACCACCAGGTTAAGGATGTGAGCCATACAGGGCACATGGGGCAGCTGTCCCGGAGAGGAGGTTGGTGCCATTGTCACAAACCACCATTCCTGGCTTAAGCTGGCATGGCGTCAACCACCTCTCGGCCTGCCCCTGCAGAGCTGACAGAACCTCTGCCCCAGTGTGGCTCCTGTCCCCCAAACACACCAGCGCAAGCACGGCATGGCATCTTTTTGCCTGCGTACTTGCGTAGCCCCTTGGACGCCTACGGAGCACCGCTGGTTCCGAGGACAGAGCACTCAAAGAGGCCATGGAGGAAGAAGAGGGGGTGGAGGAGAGAGGTGTGTCACAACCAGTAGTAGCATTTTGGAGGCGTGGTGGCGGAACAACCTCCAACACTACTTCACCTTGTCCTGCATCCTTCCCAGCTGCTAAAAGAGTGACCCAATGGGCCGTGAAAGATAGGTAACGTCCCTGTCCATGCCTGCTGGACCATGAGTCAGCGGTAATATGCACCTTACTGCTGACCGCCCTGTCCAGCGAGGCCAAGACATTGCCTTCCACATGCCGGTAGAGAGCCAGAATCGCCTTCCGTGAGAAAAAGTGGCGTTTGAGAACCTGCCACTGAGGAACCGCACATTGCACAAACTCACGGAAGGGGGCCGAGTCTACCACCTGAAAAGGCAGCAGTTGAAGTCCTAGCAATTTAGCCAAGCTAGCATTCAACCACTGAGTATGTGGATGGCTGGGAGTGAACTTCTTTCGACGGTCCAGCAGCTGGGGCAGGGAAATTTGCCTGGTACAATTGGACGTTGGTGTAGGGCTAGCAGAGTGCCCGCAAGTACTTGGCTGTGACACACCTAATTCTACACCTTCATTCCTCTCAGTGCAGCTTTCAGAGAGGACTGAAGGTATAGTGGGGTTGGAGATCCCAGCTGATGAGGAGCAAGGAGAGGTACGCTTTGTTCTTTGGTGTGGGTCTTTAAGGTGCGCTTGCCAACGAGCTGCATGGCAGGTCAACATATGTCTGGTCATGCTTGTGGTGCCCAAGCGGTTGATGTTTTGGCCACGCGAGATACGCTTGAGACATATGTTGCAAATAGCAGCGGTGCGATCTGATGCTCTCGTCTCAAAAAAGGCCCACACCAAAGAACTTTTGTAATAACGTGCAGAGGCAGCGCCCTGCACAGGCGGAGCTCTGCGGTGTGATTCAGTTGGTTTGCTGCCCTCAACCTGGCCCCCGGAGGGCATGCTGCCTTGTTGGAGATGTGCCGCCGCCTCCTCCTCCTCTCTCCATTCAGGCACCCACGTGGAGTCAGTGACCTCATCATCACCTCCCTCTTCACCATTGGAGCAAACCTGGCAGTATGCTGCAGCTGGTGGAACATGACTGCCAGATTGCTGTCCTTGAGCATCCCCTCTCTCTGCGCTCACGCTACTGCCTTCCTCTAGCTGGGTATCATCATCGAAGCCTTCAAAATGCTGGGCATCCTCCTGGAGCATGTACCCAACACTGTGCTCAAACAGTTCGGGGGACTCCTCAGGAGGACATGTTGGGTCTAGGGAAGGGGTGACTGATGACATTGAGTATGCGTTGGCAGCTGCTTTGCCAGTACCCTGAGCCTGGGTGAGAGAGGATGAGAGAGGATGAGGAGGGCTTGGTCATCCACTCTACCAAGCCTTCGGCATGATGCGGCTCAACATGTCCAGCTGCCGAAAATAAGGACAAGCGTGTCCCATGGCCACACGCTGATGACGATGCACCGTGTCCACGGCCAGCACTGTTGTCTCTAGACACAGAGCCTGCTTGCCCTGTTTTCTTGGCTCGTGACTGTCTGCCTCGTTGTTGACCTTCCAGACATTGTAATGGCCTGCAGGGAGATGGCAAAAACAGCTATTGGGTAGTGTATATTGTGCTGGAGTCACACAACACACACACTAACTCCTGCAGATGGCTGGATTAGATGAAACCAGGGCAGAAAGGCAGATATATGTTCAGGTTGTATACTGTGCTGTGCTAGACTCACACAGCACACACACACACACACACACTAACTCCTGCAGATGGCTGGATTAGATAAAACCAGGGCAGAAGGGCAGATACAAGTTCAGGTTGTATACTGTGCTGTGCTAGACTCACACAGTCACATCAAGACTGCCCCATAAAAAATGCTGAATAGCATCAAAACTGCCCCAACATATTTCCACCATCAAACTGCTCCCATCAAAACTGCCCCATCATATTGCCCCCATCAAAACTGCCCCATCATTTTGCCCCGTCAAAACAGCCCCCATCAAATTTGCCCCATTATATTGCCATCATCAAAACTGCCCATCATATTGCCACCATCAAAACTGACCCCATCAAAACTGACCCCATCAAATTTGCCCCAACATATTTGGAATAAGGGGGGTAACTAGTGCGCTCAACCAAAAACTTTGGTGAAAATAAAAGGAAAGCAGCCGACATATAAGTTATCTCACACTGCAATATATAAAATGGGGGGGGTATGTGGCGTTAACCCCTAAATAAATATTCTAAATGATCTCGTAATATCCAAAAGATGGGTGACCTTTGGCAAAATTATATAAAATGCAGCATAAATAAATGAATAAATACATAAAATTCCTCAATGGCAGTAAAAATGTGGGTAAAGATGTGAATATAGATAAGATGTGCATATATGTGACCAATATTATGAACATGCTAAAATAAACGTGCTAAAATAAAATCTTGAAAATTGAATAAACGTGCTATAATAAAATCTTGAAAATTGATGACGGTAACGAAATATAGTAAAATTCTAATAAAATAGTGGTATATGGTCTAAAATCAAAAGGAAGAAAATGCCTTCTGTAGACCAATAGAATCTAAAGTGCATAGTGCAACGTGCAAGATCGTGAAGTAAAGAACCAATCAATGGTTCTGAAAGTGCAAAGAAATAAATAAACAAAAGTGCATATGGATCCAAATATTGCAGCAAAGTGACTAAACTGATGATTTAAACTAAATCACTGTAAGAATAATTCAACAAGCAGCAGCAAAATAAATATATAAAGGAAAATCCGGAAAAAAATAAAATAAAAAGTGGTGCACTACAAGTCCCAGCTTGTAGTAAAAATTGCACAAAACAACGAAGGGGTACAAGTAACCACACAATCCGTATTGATATTAAGAAGAAGAGACTTCTTGATATGTGCAAAAAAGAAGAAATTCCAAATGTCTTTGTGTTTTTCACAGTTCAGTGCTATTTCGTGCAGTTAGGAAAAAAGTGCTCTGTGCTGATTTTAGGGGTGCAACCTACTGTTTCCCCCAGCCTCTCACCTCTATTATCGGCCCCTACAGGCCTAGTACAGCAGATAGCCTCTGGGTGGCAAGCCTGGTGTATATCCTGGTATATCCCGCCTTCCTATTGGTTCCTATGGGCTCTCACTCCGGTCCCCATAATCTATCCAAACGGCACTCCAGAAGGAAGAGATCACTCCCAGCTCAGGTTGGCATATAGGGGTTAAGGATAAAAGAAAAGCGCTCCAATGTGTAGTAATAAAAATACAGTTTTAATAAGACAAAGTATCCACTCACATTACAGTTTGCTTGTATCCGCACAGCATGGACGAACTTCCGGTCTCGACCGAAAACCGGAAGTAAACAATGGGCACCTGACTTCCTCCCTCACGCATATCGTCACCGCTCACGTTCGTCAAAGGGTATGGTAGTCAGGTGTCTGCTAGGCCTATTTATACAGTGTCCGATTAAAGCTTCAATAACGGCGGAACATCTAACAGATAAAATATGACATTTAAACATCGCTTAAGCTTCCTAGTGGCATAGGCAATGATAATATGATAAAAACAATCTATTTTGCAATATTTAATCCGGAAATAAAGCAATTTTTAATCCCCATTGCTTAACAGTATAAAAACATTAGCAGCGCCACCCAGTGGCTAATGGTAAGTATTAATTCTCCAGGGAATGAGAATACCCATTAGTGACATCCAGTGGTAGGTAATATATATGATCCCCACTGGATAATCTCCATCAATGCCATCTAGTGGTCATTTATAATATTAACCTTATTTTAATAATTCTAATCTTAGAACATAAATAAAAGATGTTAAAATTACAATAATATACTTCAGAATTTTAATTTAAAAAACTAGTTAAAACTACTAGTTAAAATTCATAATAATTGAGACCTTTTTTGACAAGGGGGAGACCCGACTGATAATTTTAGAATTAAGAGAATAAAATATTAATCATATTAATAAAATTATTAAAAATATGTAGTATTATCAATAATTAGATATAAAACAATTTAGATCGAATTCAACATTGTGTCCCCAAGGAGTAAGTGTGCATAATTCATAAATCCAGCTTGATTCGGCTTGACTAATTCTAATAATTTTATTATCACCTCTCCAATGGGGCATATATTTTTCTATAGCGCAGATTTTTAGGGACGAGGGATCTTTTTTATGGTGTTTGGCATAGTGTCTTGACAGACTATGTTTGTTAAATCCTTTTTTAATATTTTGGACATGTTCCCTCAGTCTCTTCCATAGTTCGCTTTTTGTCCTGCCTATATACTGAATCTTGCAAGGGCACTCCATCAAGTATACCACACCTTCAGTCCTGCATGTTATAAAATCTTCAATAGTATACTCCTTTTGCGTAACAGTTGATGTAAAAGAGGACTTCTTCTTAATCTCTTTTGTGTGTCGGCACGCATAGCAATTTTTGCATGGGTAATAAGACGTTTTTAGCCAAATTATCTCTTAGGGTAGGAGCTCGTCTATAGGTGAATTTCGGTCTTTCTGGGAGTATAGTACCAAGATGTCGATCTGTTTTTAAAATATCCCAATGTTTGTTAAAAATGTTCTCAACATGTTTATGTTGCACATTAAAATCCATTATAATTGGCACTCTTTCTTTTTCATCTATTTTACGGATAGTATCTTTTATTAAGGTGTCTCTATCCACCTGTGCAATGTCTCGTATCTTCTCTTCGATAAATTCCATCTTGTATCCTTTTTGTACAAATCTCTCCCCAATTATTTCAGCTTGTTTCATGTAGATTTGTTTGTCAGAACAATTCCACCTTAGTTTAATAAGTTGACCCTTTGGAATGTTTTCCAGCCAAGTGTTATGGTGGCAGCTATCAAGGGGAAGATAGCTGTTCCTGTCCACTGTTTTGAAGTAAGTATGTGTGGTAAGTAGATTTTCCTCTTTCACAATTACTAGATCCAGGAAGTTAATTTTATCCGTACTTATATCCCAGGTAAGCTTAATATTTTTCGTATTTGTGTTAAGCTGAAAGCAAAAATCCGTGAGGCTTTCTCTGTCACCAGACCAGATTAAAATGATATAATCGATATATCGTTTAAATAAAATTAATTGGTGAGGTAGCTGTTTGTATAGAGCCTCTTCCTCCCATTCCGCCATGTATAAATTGGCCACACTAGGAGCAAACTTTGCTCCTATCGCAATACCACATATTTGTTTATAGTAAACACTATTAAACCAAAAATAGTTTGAATCAAGGCTGAATTTTGGAAAATCTAATAAAAATCTTCTCTGTACACATTTAAGATCACTGAGATTTCTGAGGGCCCATTTTGTGACCTGTATTGCCTCCTCATGGTTTATAATCGTATATAGGGATCCTACATCCGCTGTTGCCAAATAAATGGGTCCATTTTCTAGATTAAGGGTATTCAAAAGCTGAATGAGATGTTTCGTGTCTCTGAGGTACGATTTTGTTTTCTTGACGACCGGTTGTAGGAAGCCATCTATGTACTCCCCCATTCTTGCACATACTGAATTGATCCCATTAACTATGGGTCTCCCAGGGGGTTTGTCACCATTTTTATGTACCTTTGGTACTGTATAAATTACTGGTACCATGCATATATTTGGTTGTAAATATTTAGTCTCTTTTTTATTCAGTAATCCCTTATCCAAGCCTTTCTGGATTACTCAAGCTAGTTCCTTCCTGTATCTCATCATTGGATTGCTTAGGAGTTTCTGATATGTAGTCTCATCGTTTAATTGACGATGGATTTCTTCATTATAGTCTGCCTTTGACTGTATGACAATTGCTCCTCCTTTGTCTGCTTGGCGTATCACAATGTCTTTTCTTGATTCTAGCTTTCTTATTCCATTTTTTATATCTCCAGGGTTGAAAACCTTTTTTATTTTGAGTTCTTGTAGATTTTTTAGTACCAATTTTTTGAAAACTTCTATGTGCCCATCATTTCCCGATGGGGGGTTAAAGAGTGATTTGTTCCTTAAAGCGGGACTGTACTGAAATTTTTTTTTTTAAAAGCCAAATACTGCAGCTGCTGACTTTTAAAAAACAGACACTTACCTGTCCCAGGGTCCAGCGGTGTCGGCAGCAGAGGCCGATCGATCGCTCGGCTCTCTGCTGTAGCCGGCTCCATTCTCGGTAAGGGAATCAGGAAGTGGCTTCACTTCCCGATTCCCTACTGCGCATGCGCGAGTCGCGCGGCGCAATGAGAATCTTCAGCGCTGTCTGCCGGGACACGTGTGTGTCCCGGCAGACAGCGTGCTGGGACAGGAACTTGCGTAAACTCCCGTGGGAGTTTATGCCGGAAGTGGGTGCAGATACCTGTCTTAGACATGTATCTGCACCCCCCTCCCCCCTGAAAGGTGCCAAATGTGACACCGGAGGGGGGGGAGGGTTCCGAAAAGCGGGAGTTCCACTTTAGGGTGGAATCCCGCTTTAAGTTGCTAAACTGTATTCCATTGTTATCGGGTATCTTTGTTCCTCTTCTTACCCCCCCCCATCAAAATTGCTCCATCAAAAATGCTGAATAGCATCAAAACTGCCCCATCATATTGCCACCATCAAAACTGCCCCCATCAAAACTGACCCCATCAAAACTGCCCCATTAAAATTGCCACCATCAAAACTGCCCCATCAAAAATGCTGAATAGCATCAAAACTGCCCCATCCTATTGCCACCATCAAACTGCTCCCATCAAAACTGCTCCCATCAAAACTGCCCCATCATATTACCCCCATCAAAACTGCCCCATCATAAATAGCCCCCATCAAAACTGCCCCATCATTTTGCCACCATCAAAACTGCCCCATCATTTTGCCCCATCAAAACGGCCCCAATCAAATTTGCTCCATTATATTGCCATCATCAAAACTGGCCATAATATTGCCACCATCAAAACTGACCCCATCAAAACTACCCAATCAAAATTGCCAGCATCAAAACTGCCCCCATCAAAACTGACCCCATCAAAACTGCCCCATCAAAAATATTGAATAGCATCAAAACTGCCCCATCATATTGCCACCATCAAACTGCTCCAATCAAAATGGCTACATCATATTGCCCCCATCAAAACTGCCCCATCATATTGCCACCATCAAACTGCTCCAATCAAAACGGCTACATCATATTGCCCCCATCAAAACTGCCCCATCAAACTGCCCCATCTAAAACTGCTCCAATCAAAACGGCTACATCATATTGCCCCCATTAAAACTGCCCCATCAAAACTGCCCCATCAAAACTGCCCCATCATATTGCCACCATCAAAACTGCCCATCAAAACAGACCCCTTCATATGGCCACCATAAAAACTGCCCCATCATATTGCCCCCATCAAAGCTGCCCCATCATATTGCCCCTATCAAAACTGCCCCATCATATTGCCACCATCAAACTGGCTCATCATATTGCCCCATCAAAACGGCCCCTATCAAACTGCCCCCATCAAAACTGCCCCATCATATTGCCACCATCAAAACTGCCCCATCAAAACAGACCCCTTCATATGGCCACCATAAAAACTGCCCCATCATATTGCCCCCATCAAACTGCTCCCATCAAAACTGCCCCATCATATTGCCCCCATCTAAACTGCCCCATCATATTGCCCCATTAAAACGGCCCCCATCAAATTTGCCCCATTATATTGCCCCATAAAAACGGCCCCATCAAACTGCCCCCATCAAAACTGCCCCATCATATTGCCCCATAAAAACGGCCCCTTCATATTGCCACCATCAAAACTGCCCCGGCATATTGCCCCATCAAAACGACACCCATCAAACTGCCCCATCAAAACTGCCCCATCAAAACTGCCCCATCATATTGACCCCATCAAAACTGCCCAATCAAAATTGCCCCCATCAAAACTGCCCCCATAAAAACTGCCCCATCATATTGACCCCATCAAAACTGCCCAATCAAAATTGCCCCCATCAAAACTGCCCCCATAAAAACTGCCCCATCAAAAATGCTGAATAGCATCAAAACTGCCCCATCATATTGCCACCATCAAACTGCTCCCATCAAAACGGCTACATTATATTGCCCCCATCAAAACTGCCCCATCAAACTGCCCCCATCAAAACTGCCCCATCATATTGCCACCATCAAACCTGCCCCATCAAATTTGACCCATCATATTGCCACCATCAAAACTGCCCCATCATATTGTCCCATCAAAACAACCCCCATCAAATTTGCCCCAACATATTGCCACTCTCTCTGAAGCCTGGGCACTGCCTACTTTTACAGATCCACGCTCTGGAACACTACAAGAGCTGGACATTTCCAAGGTGTTAGCATGCTACTTTCAAGTCACAAGCCCCTTCAGAACATCAGATAGACTATTCATACTACCTTGGGGTAGGAATAAGGGGAAGGAAGCAACATCTAGGACTATCGCTTCTTGGATCTGTAAATGAATTCAAAAGGTGTATAGGGCGAGAGGGTTGGATCCACCGGCGGTTAGGGCCCATTCTACAAGAGCAGTTTCTTCAAGGGAAAGCATATCCTTAGAAACTATTTGCAGAGCAGCCACATGGACGTCTCCAAATACGTTCATGCGTCATTACAGAATTGACCCAGGAGCACTCACTTTGGTGGACTTTGGAAGAAGGGCAATTGAGTCAGCTCTCGCATTTCCTTAAAGGAGGCACCAGGAAAGCGAAAAATTGTTTCATACTTACCGTAATTTTCTTTTCTTGGTGCCTATCCATGGCAGCATACATGCCCTCCCTTTTGTATTCTATATAATTGGAGAATGCTAGGGGGGATATGGTTATCATTTTTATAAGCTATTAACTATCCTGAGGGGAGGACTCCGGGACGGAGCTTATCACAGGTATGCTGCCATGGATAGGCACCAGGAAAGGAAAATTACGGTAAGTATGAAACAATTTTCAGATTTTTTGAGCTGCTCATTTTTAACCATGGTGAATAATATTTTTTTTATAGTAATGGTATACCATATATAAAATCCACTTGGTAACATTTAGTTTGCCGTCAAACAATTTTTGTTATTAGAAAAAGTGCACTGGTAAATCATCCAAGAAAGAAAATGTTCAAAATGCTTACTGTATGTTAAATATCTCTAACCTGTGTTTTTTTTTTTTTTTTTGGAGGAAAATATAATGCGTTTTGTTACTAAAATTTTGAGTTTGACACCCCTGCCCTAGATAATTAAGTGTCTCCTGTCTTAGCCCCTGTACACACGGTTGGAAATTCTGATGACCAAATCCGTCGGATCATTTCCGTCGGATTTTGTCCAAAGCTGGTGTTGCGTACACACGGTTAGGACAACGTTGTCGGAATTTCCGGACACCATGATGTAAGCCGTGTACGACGGGACTAGAAAAGGGAAGTTCAGCACCACGTCTGTCACCCTTTGGGCTCCTTCTGCTGATTTTGTGTTTATCGCGTGTTAGTAGAAGTTTGGTTAGAGACGATTCGCACTTTTCAGACTTGTGCTTCAGATCGTTACTGCTCTACAGTTTGTGCTTGTCGGTGCGTATCTGTTAATCAGTGTGACGGGGAAAACCCAGAACTTAAGAGCTTTCAGTAACGTTGACTGTTGAAGCCGAATCCAAGATGATGTGTTTAATATACAGGCATGTCCACAAACATGGAGAACAATTCTGTACAGTACATGGTATACATTCAAATATATTGTTCTAACTGAAGCTGGGAGCCTAACTTCATTTATACAGCTCAAAAAGGGGGTGGGGGGAATGAGCCTCTTTAAAATACTAAACAATTTGTTGGTTATTTTCATCGATTAACAGATGGTCTTTTAGCACCTAGACATCACTTCCAAAAGTTCTCTGGGAAAATGCCTTTTCACAGCTGGAGGTGTGAATGGCATTTGGACACAACCAAGACAGCTGTTTATCATACATCCTGTGATCAGACATTTGCAACAAATATGTCTGCTAAGTCAGAATACAGGTTTTGATAATCATAACTAAATGTTTGATAAATAAATGCCTATTCCATTTACCCGATCAATCCCATCTTTTGGTCAAATTAAATATTGACCACATAACTAACATAACATAAATGGCATTTTAAAGAAAAGCAGATACAATTACAATTTCCTATCAATTGCTTCCAAATTACACCATGTCCTTCCAACTGCCTAATCTTAGTTTAAATATCTATTCTTCTAGTTCATATTCCTTCCAATTTATGTACCCAATTTACTTCTGCAGAAAAACCTCATTTTGCTTTGTCAAGGCTAAACAAAAATATAAAAATACAAAAATGTCTAAAATAAAAAATTACACATTGGTCTAACAATGTATGTATGATGCCAAGTCTTTAGTTGATTCCTCCACTGTAACTTTGACAGCTAGTCCATAAGACTCCACTGCAACACCTAAGAACGCATACAATGTTTATACATAATCTTCTTTTCTTCAGGACTATCGCAGTCCACATGACAAGAAACTTCCAGTAGGTGTGCAGATCTTTTTTGCAATGTTTTTAGACAGCTGACATGATAAGTATCAAAGTTCTTCAGACATCTAGAAAGCTTTTGTGGTGGCTGATGTCATAAAGCCAAGGAATGAGGGAGGATATATATTTTTTTTCATCAATAATTTTTATTGAGATTTATCAAGACATATGACATTGAATTTAAAAAAGTAACAATTCAGTTCTAATATTTAATTACAACGAAAAGTAGTATCTATAGATACAAATTGAAAAATATAGTTATAATATAACAGATAAGTATAAATGTTGTCTTTATACCTATATGTGCACAACCGAATCAAATGATTCGGACAAGAAAGGCGTAAATAAAACTCAAATATAACGTAAGTATATAACGTAAACGTGGTCCTGAACACCCCCGTGGGTGCTGAACTGTGTTCAGGATTATGTGTGTACCTATTATCAAGGTAGGAATAAACAAAGGTATCAAAGAGGATTGCCATAAGGAATGTTTTAGTTAAGTGACTTAGGAACATAGAACTCGAGTAATATTTGGGAAAATAACCCATTTTAGCCATGGTTGCCACAATTTAATTAATTGTTCTTTATTATGAGGAGGAAGAGCCAATATTGACTCATAAGTAAAGTGAGTTTGAGTCGATTCTGCCACGTCTTTTATGGAAGGAGGATCTGTGTTTTTCCATTTCCTTGTGATACTAATCCTGGCAGATAACAGAATATGCTTGAACACATTTTTGATCGAGGCAGGATAGTGATTGAGATTGAGGGATAACAGAGCTAATGAGGGATCTAGAGGTAAGATTACGTTGTTGATTTCAGACAGAACCTAAAAAATTTGTTCCCAATATTTCTTAAGCTTTGGACATGTCCAAAATATGTGCATCATATCCCCTCTTTGTCCACACATTCTCTAACATCTATCATCTATTGAGCAGTTAAATTTGGATAGTTTGTCAGGAGTAAGGTACCAACGTTGAGTCAGTTTAAGGGAAGTTTCCCATAATGTGGAACAGCATGTAGCCTTATAAGTAGTATTACAAGCCTTCTTCCATTGATCTACCGTATAGGTGCTTCCTAGATCTTCTTCCCATTTAATCAGAGGGGGGGGTCTTTATGAACTCACTTTTTTGTTGAAGAAGGTTGTAAAAAAGGGAGATTCCTTTTTGGTGATGTAAGGGGATTTTAAGGAAGGACCAAGCCGATTGGGGTACATTATATGTCCATGCTGGGAGATTGGCTATGCAATGCTTAGTTCGGATGTATAGAAATATATCAGAATTTGGCAGATGAAAATTCCTTTGAAGCGTAGGGAATGATTTAATCTCCCCATTTTCTATTAGGTCTGATAAAAATGTAATACCCTTCGCTTTCCAAGATGAGAATGAGGTTGCATGCATAAAATTATGTAGAGTCTCTAATGGGATTTGTACCGTGGTAGGGTGCGAAGAAGATAGCTGTAAAAATTGAGTCCAGGATTTGAGAGTTGCTAATATTGTTGGGGAAATGCGAGAAGGTATTTTGGCTCCAAGTGCTATTCAAGGGATCCATAAAGATAAGTTATTTCCAGGAATGTTAGCGATTTCCAGTTTCCCCCATATTTTCGATGGAGGAGACATAAACCATTCTTTAGATTGTGTAAGTATCGAGGCTAAATAATAATCTTTAAAGTCTACATACCCCGTTCCACCAGCTTGGCGTCTCTTCACTAAATTTGAATGTGCACATCTAGATTTCTTACCCTGCCAGATAAATTTAGAGAAGAGAGTTTGAAGTGCTTGGAAATATTTAGACGAAATTGGGATCGGAAGGGTTCTGAAAAAGTACAATATTTGTGGGAGATGAAGCATTTTAAAGGCTGCCAGATGACCCATCCATGAAAACTCATGGGATGCTAGTTTAGTAAGATTGTCTTGTAAGGAATTACAAAGAGGAATATAATTATATTGAAACAGCGTCTTACATGAGTTTGATAGATTGATACCTAAATATTTAATTGTATTTTCAGCCCACTTGTAAGGAAAGTTTAGTTTAATATTTTTAATGGTATGTTCATCAATGCCTAGATACAGAATATTGGATTTATTTGTGTTAAGTCTATAGTAGGAAATTTTACTGAACAAATCTAATGTTTTCTGAATTTCCGGTAAAGATTTCAAGGGATCAGTTATCATAAGGACTACATCATCCGCAAATAGGCTGATTTTGTGTTCATGTTCGGCTATGTTAATTCCTAGAATTTTGTTATTGGACCTAATGCTCTCAGCCAAGGGTTCAATAACAAGATTAAAAATTAGAGGGGAAAGAGGGCATCCCTGTCTTGTGCCATTTGTAATTGGGAATGGACCTGATAAAGAATCTGCTGTAAATACTTGAGCTTATGGGGTAGAATAGAGGGCCAATATTGCTTTTTTTATTTGACCTGTTAATCCAAATTTTGTTAATACTGATGATAGATAGCCCCAATGCACTCTATCAAATGATTTTTCTGCATCAAGCGATAGTAGCAAAGATGGTGTTTTAGTGAAGCCAACATGGTGAATCACATTTATCATTCTTCTAGTAGCATCAGGTGCTTGTCTCCCCATAGTGAAGCCTGATTGATCTCTATTTATTAGATGGGGTAGCAAATTGTCTAATCTTTTAGCTATGAGTTTTGCATACATTTTTATATCTAAATTGAGTAGGGAAATTGGTCTAAAGTTTTGTGGTGAAGATGGTTCTTTATCTGGTTTTGGGAGAGTTACTACTAAAGCTTTGAGCATCTCATTAGGAAATGAGGAGGAATCATCCGCTAAGTTGTAAACTTTGCACAGTAGGGGTGCTAGAGTACATTGAAACTTTTTAAAATATTCACCAGTGAAGCCATCTGGGCCAGGTGATTTTAAATTGGGAAGAGTATTGATAGTTCGCAAAATTTCAGGAATGGTGAATTAAGAAATTCCAATTGATGTGAGGTAATGGGTGGAAGATTAACACTGTCTAAGAAGGCGTCAATCTCTTCTTGCGAAGGGTGAGGAGTATGACTGTCATTCTTAACCACTTGCCGACCGCCCCATGTACATATACGTCGGCAGAATGGCACGTACAGGCAAAATCACGTACCTGTACGTGACATTCTTCTGGCGGGTGGGGTGTCCGATCGGAACCCCCTCCGCCGGCGGGGACGGTCAGTATCGCTTCAGGAGCGATCCGGGACGAGGGGACGGCCAGTGGTTTCTGGCCACCCCCTCGCGATCGCTCCTGGCGAATGAAAAGCTTCCCCTTCCTGTCTATTGTATAGACAGGAAGGCGGAAGTGATGTCACGCTCGGTGCGCCAGTCTATGTGACCGGAACGCCGAGGAGAGAACGTGTAAAGGTGTAAAGGTTAGTGCACAAACAGTACACTGACACCAGTACACATAGGCACACAATCCACCCCCCTGTCACCCCCTGATCACCCCCCAGATCACCCCCTGCCCCCCCAGTCACAGTGTCACTAATTGCAGTGATCATTTATTTACTGATCACTGCATTTAGTGTCAGTGTGACTGTAATAACTGTCAGGGCAGTTAGTTTTAGGTCCAAGGTAGCCCCCTACCCCCCCTAATAAAGGTTTAACCCCCTGATTGCCCCTAGTTAACCCCTTCACCCCCTTTTGCCAGTGTCACTAAGCGATCGTTTTTCTGATCGCTGCATTAGTGTCGCTAGGTAACCATTTTTTTTTTATTTTAACCGCCATGTTTATATAGGTTCATAAATAGGTTTATAGGTCAGGTACCCCCATATTACAACCTAAATAAAGGTTTTAACCCCCTGATTTCCCCTAGAGTTAACCCTTTCACCAGTGATCACCGTATAAGTGTCACTGGTGACGCTGGTTAGCCAGTTAGTTATTTCGTTATTTAGGTTCCCCGTCAGGTTTTTATATAGCGTCAGGTACCCCCATATATTACCTAATAAAGGTTTAACCCTCTGATTGCCCCTAGTTAACCCTTTCACCCCCTTTTGCCAGTGTCACTAAGCGATTGTTTTTCTAATCGCTGCATTAGTGTCACTGGTGCCGCTAGGTAGCCAGTTTTTTTTTGTATTACTGTTACGGGTGACGCTGGTTAGTTAGCTTGTTTTTTATACTGTCAGGGCACCCGCCATTTATTACCCAATAACGGTTTAACCCCCTGATCGCCCGGCGGGTGATTTCAATTAGGTTTTAGGGTCAAATAAGGTCTGCGTCGCCCCAGGTTAGTGCCAGTACCGCAAACACCCACGCGCAAAGCATACGCCTCCCTTAGTGGCACAGTATCTGAAGAGATCAATATCTGATCTGATCAGATCTATACTAGCGTCCCAGCAGTTTAGGGTTCCAAAAAAACGCATTGTTAGCGGGATCAGCCCAGATACCTGCTAGCACCTGCGTTTTCCCCCTCCGCCCAGCCCAGCCCACCCAAGTGCAGTATCGATCGATCACTGTCACTTACAAAACACTAAGCACACATAACTGCAGCGTTCGCAGAGTCAGGCCTGATCCCTGCGATCGCTAACATTTTTTTTGTGGTAGCGTTTTGATTCAGTTGCTAACAGTCAGGAGCTTTTTTACCTGTGAATCTCAAAAAAATAAAAAAAACAAAAATAGTTGTCGTTTTATTGTTCTCTCTCTCTCTCTATTCTCTCTCTATTGTTGCTCTTTTTTTACTCCATTCTATTCTGCAATGTTTTATTATGTTTTATCATGCTTGTTTTTCAGGTATGTAATTTTGTTTACTGTGTTTTAGTGTTAAGCATTTTTTTGTTTTCAGGTGCGCCATTCAGTAGCAGCGCGTATTTATTTATCTTGACAGCAACAGCGTTTGCTCCCACGATACATAAAGCCGCGACTCCAATGCTGTAGGAGGTGATTTCACCACCACAGTTAAAAAAAAGAGCATATGTGCCGAAGCATGGGGGCAGCAGGGGGGGGGGGAGGAGCGATTGGCTCCTAATGCCACGTACATACGGTCGAAATTCCGACCGTGTGTACACGGCATAACTTTTGCGGGAGGATGCCCCCATGCATCGGCATATATAAATGGTGCATGTATGCCCATCATTAGAAGTGGGTGGATGAAGGGAGGTATTCTAATGGTGGGCATACCCACCAATCAATCTCTTTTTTTCGTTCAGCCAAGAGGCTGCATGAAAAAAAAAAGATTACAATATATGTCCAGTATGTTGCTGGACTTTGAATGGTTATACCAGAATGATTTTAATCTGTAGGGCCTTTGCTTTAACAATATATATAGTGTTTGGGGGTTCAACGTAATTTTCTTGCAAAAAAAAAATATGTTTTCATGTAAACAAAAAGTGTCAGAAAGGGCTTTGTCTTCAAGTGGTTAGAAGAGTGGGTGACGTGTGACATAGGCTTCTAAATGTTGTGCATAAAATGCCAGGACAGTTCAACCCCCCCCCAAATGACCCCATTTTGGAAAGTAGACACCCCAAGCTATTTGCTGAGAGCAATGTTGAGCCCATTAAATATTTTTTTTTTTTGTCCCAAGAGATTGAATAATGAAAAAAAAAAAAAAAAATATATATTTTTTTTACAAAAAGTTGTCACTAAATGATATATTGCTCAAACATGTCATGGGCATATGTGGAAATACACCCCAAAATACACTCTGTTGCTTCTCCTGAGTACGGGGATACCACATGTGTGGGACTTTTTGGGAGCCTAGCTGCGTACGGAACACCAAAAACCAATCACCGCCTTCAGGCTTTCTAAGGGTGTAGTTTTTTAATTTCACTTCTCACTGCCAATCACAGTTTCGGAGGCCATGGAATGCCCAGATGGCATAAAACCCCCCAAAATGACCCCATTTTGGAAAGTAGACACCCCAAGCTATTTGCTGAGAGGTATGGTGAGTATTTTGCAGATCTCGCTTTTTGTCACAAAGTTTTGAAAATTGATAAAAGAAAAAAAACATTTATTTTTCTTTACTTTCTTCATTTTCAAAAACAAATGAGAGCTGTAAAATACTCACCATGCCTCTCAGCAAATAGCTTGGGGTGTCTACTTTCCAAAATGGGGTCATTTTGGGGGGTTTTGTGCTATTTTGGCATTTTATGGCCTTCGAAACTGTGATAGGTAGTGAGGAGTGAAATCAAAAATTTGCACCCTTAGAAATCCTGAAGGCGGTGCTTGGGTTTCGGGGCCCCGTACGCGGCTAGGCTCCCAAAAAGTCCCACACATGTGGTATCCCCATACTCAGGAGAAGCAGCAAAATGTATTTTGGGGTGCAATTCCACATATAACTATGGCATGTGTGAGCAATATATCATTTAGTGACAACTTTTTGAAAAAAAAAAAAATCTTTTTTATTTTTGTCTTTATTCAATCACTTGGGACTAAAAAAAAAATTCAATGGGCTCAACATGCCTCTCAGCAAATAGCTTGGGGTGTCTACTTTCCAAAATGGGGTCATTTGGGGGGGTTTTGTACTTCTCTGCCATTTTAGCACCTCAAGAAATGAAATAGGCAGTCATAAATTAAAAGCGGTGTAAATTCCAGAAAATGTACTCTAGTTTGTAGACGCTATAAACTTTTGCGCAAACCAATAAATATACGCTTATTGGCATTTTTTTTTACTAAAGACATGTGGCTGAATACATTTTGGCCCAAATGTTTGACTAAAATTGAGTTTATTAGATTTTTCTTATAACAAAAAGTAGAAAATCTCTTTTTTTTTTCAAAATTTTCGCTCTTTTTCCGTTTATATCGCAAAAAATAAAAATCACAGAGGCAATCAAATACCATCAAAAGAAAGCTCTATTTGTGGGAAGAAAAGGACGCAAATTTCGTTTGGTTACAAAATTGCATGACCGCGCAATTACCAGTTAAAGTAGTGCAGTGCGAAATTGAAAAAAGACCTCTGGTCCTTAAGCTGACAATTGGTCCGGGGCTGAAGTGGTTAATGTTGTATAGATCTTCATAGTACAAGCTAAATGCATTGGCAATGGAGGAGGGTTTGAGCAATTTTTCTTTGGTATGTGGATGATAGAGGAAAGGGATTTTAGTTTTGGATCTGTAACCTTTAATGCGAAGTGCCATAGTTTTCCCCGCTTTGTTTACCATTGCATAAGTGGTAGCTCTGAATTTTTTGTAAGATTTTTCATGTGTCTCTAGGAGTAGGGATCAGAGTTCATTTCGTAGTTGGAAAATTTGTGTTTTGAGAGAAAGAGATGGGGCGATCTTATTAAGGTCCTCAGCTTTTGCTATTGCCTTAGTAAGTTCGTCCAATTTTTTAGTTCGTTTTCTTTTAGCTCTGGAACCTAATTGTATTAGTACACCTCTCATGACTGCTTTATGGGCATTCCATAGCATCATTGGGTTGGATACAGACGATGAATTAATGGAAATGAATTCATCGAGATGTTGTTGGAGAATTGTGGAGTAGTAATCATTTTGGAGGAGATAGTTATTAGCTCTCCAAACGTATGTATTGGGTTGTAATGAATTGGCTACTATGGAAATGCTAAAAGGAGCATGATCCGACCAAGTGGCCGACTGTATATGAGAGGAAGAAACCTTATCAAGCAACCATTTGTCCGTTAAGAACAGATCGATTCTGGAGTAGGTATTGTGGCGTGGTGATAGATACGTGTAATCCATTTCATTAGCATGTTCACATCTCCATATATCAAATAAGTCGTTTGAAGCTATGAATTTGTCAAGGGGAGAAGCGTATCTTTTTGATTTAGCAGTGGAATCTATTTCATTGTTTGGGGTGAGATTGAAATCTCCACAAATCAGGAGATGTCCTATCTGAACTTTCTTAACTTCCTCTATAGTTTTTTAATAAATTGCATTTGTCGCATATTTGGGGCATAAATGGATACTAATGTATAGGGTATATTATTAATGTTACATATCAAAAAAATATATCGTCCTTCTGGGTCAGTAATACAGGTATCTATATAAAAATGAATCAAAGCGCCAAAGGATGAAAATAAGTGAAAAAACATCATGTATGTGTTAATATAGATAAAGAGAACGGATTGCTTTACCACATAATTAAAGCAGCTGCAGTGTGAAATTGGTGTGAACAATTAATAAATGATAAAAAGTATACCACGCTAAATGCTAAAAAAATGACATACAGGTAATAAATGATACACTGGTAACAAATAAAATTAATCAAACAGACCCCAGTGAAAAGAAGGTGCTCGTGCTAGTGAAACAATATACAATGCTGTGACTTGAGCAATAGATGGATGATTTTGTGCTTCTTAAGTGCTTTAAATAGGGTGCCCCCTAGTAGATGTGCACTCACCCCTGGGAGTGGACCAACTATCACTAGTTAGGTCAAATGCGCGTGTGGGGCGACCCCTATGGATATCCTCTGGACCGATGATTGGCAGCGGTGAATGTTCCTCATATAAATAAATATAATAGAAAAAGCCTCATTGCGCAGTACCGTTGATAAAGAGCTTTTTATTCCAAAAAATATAAAGATATTCAAGTCACATGTATGAGTGCCTAATGTCCTGGCACCCGGAAACAGGAAAAATGTGAGCAAAAAAAATTAAAAATTCAGGAGTCAGCAATGAACAACTCGGAGAGTTGCTGACCAAGATCAGGGGTAAAGTACTAGAAATAGAAACTTGGGCATATAGCCAGACCGTAAATTTCTAAAATGCATGTCAGGTAACGGGCAATAGTAGCTCACTTGTATTTGCTTGTGGGCCTTGTGTTTGACATCTGTGATCTAGGGCATTGAAACTCGTTATATTTCAAAACTCATACATTTCAGATCATAACACAACAATTTTTTTTAGCACTTCATACTGTAAATAGGAACAAGAAACTGGGCAGTACAGACTCAGATGACTGCACCAATATTTAGCTAGTGGGGGGAGTGAAACCCATAAATGTTTGAAAATAGGAACACTTTAGAACAATACTTGCATTGGTGAATTGTCTTTGAAGGCTGTGTTCTCCTGTTCTGAAGACCTTAAATAAATCAACTCCGGGCATTAGAACTTATCTGAGGAATAAGCATCACATTTTTTGTAACAAAACACATTATATTTTCCTCCAAAAAAATAAAAAAAAATTAAAATAAACCATAGGTTAGAGATATTTAACATACAGTAAGCATTTTGAACATTTTCTTTCTTAGATGTTTTACCAGTGCACTTTTTCTAATACCAAAAATTGTTTGACGTCAAACTAAACGTTACCACATGGATTTTATGTACGCTATACCATTATTATATATGTATAAAAAATAACTATTATTCACCATGGTTAAAAATGAGCAGCTCAAAAAACAAAACAAAAAAAAAAATATTTTTTTATAAGTTCCCCTTTGTCTTGCAAGACAGTTATACTTCACCATACTGAGCACATTGGAAAACTTCTTCAAAAACTGTTTCTTCTAAGGAAACAAAGATTACCGTTAATACACACACACACACACACATGTGAATATACATTATTAGGAGGTATTTTACTTCACTTACTTGTGGTGATCACTTGGGCCTCTGACCATTGACAGTGTATCGGTTTCCGTTCCGCTGTTCCCGTGTGGTGGTTCCACGTTACAGTTGCTTTTGGTAACTATTAAAGGCACGTATGGCTTACCCATATGTGGATCCTGGAGGTGCTGATATGAGGAAGAAGGAACCAACCTTGGATTAGAAACTGGTTTAGTAGCATATCTAAGGAGTTTAGTAATACATATTTTGAGACAATAATAAGAGACATATATTGCCAGAAAGAAACCCGTGACATAGAGGAGGACAGTTCCAATAGAATACAGAATATCAGAAAGCCATTTACCCAAATTACCAAAAAGATTGTTAAACCAGCCCTTGATACTATCAGAAATACCATCAAGCATGGATTTAGGCCTTCTCCTTAAGGCTGCCACAACTTCTTTTACCCTGTTGATGTGATCAGTTATATTAATACTATAGTCAGGTATATACGTACAGCAGGCGTCCTTAATTAATGCACATACTCCTCCTTGTTCAGCTAACAAGTAATCGAGTGTCATTCTATTTTGTAGGGCCACTATCCGAAGCAGTTTTTGTTCTTCTTTCAGGAGGATAATATTTTCGGTAGTTTCGTTCACAATTTTTTCCATTATTCATGCCAGTCTCCTTATAATTTGTATAGCTCTGGCTGGGCCATACATGAGAAGTATTATAGCCGCTAATCTATCACCCTCACTAACATCAAAATGGTCTGGTACATATCCATCTCCCCAGACTCCATCAGTCCCTTTAAGGAGATGATTGCTAGCAGGTACTTTTCTATGTTTTCAAGGGTGAGCTTTCTGTTGGGAGGTGCTTAAAATAGCTTACTTGTGAAAGTACATAGCCCAAAGAACAGGTGCCTTGAAAGTATTTAGGGATAAATCGGTAAGCATTATTTCCACATATAAAGAACAAGTTTAAGGGAAGTATGGTGCATTCATAATATTTTAGCATTAAATGGGCCTGGAATATAATATCTTTCTGAGTCTGATTATCAGTTATATTCAGACATTGAAGACGATCATATACATTTACTTTGACATTACCATTTTCCATCCATGCATCCGTGGGCTCATTCATACAAGTCCAATTAACAGTGTAATTTATTTCTTCTGGATTGATTTTCACACACTGACGGTTAGATGGTGTGTTAGTACAATTCTTCAATTCATATTGACATTTGCTATGTTTTCCTCTGAGGTGTTGTCATCACTGAGTATAGTACAATGGGCAAACATTCTGTCTTAGGTTTACCTGATTCTGCACTCATTCTGGCAAGTCTGTTTTTGATGACACCATTCAGTCTTTCAACCTTTCCACTGCTTTCTGGGTGATAAGGTGTATGAAAAGCCTGTTCTATCCCTAGATAGGACAAAAGGGTCTGCATGATTTCTCCTGTAAAATGTCTTTCTGGGACCCCATACCTGCAGATTATTTCATGATAAGAGTTTCTTGGCTGTAGTTTTTGCTGTAACTTTTTCCACTGGCCAGCCCTAAGGCCATCCTGAGAACATGTCAATGCAAACGAGAATGTACTCATATATTCCAGTTTTTGGCAGCTGAATGTAATCTATTTGTAGCCTTTGGAATGGGTATTCGGCTTTTGGAAGTGATTTTACAGGTGTTTTAAAGGCGGTGCCTGGATTATGCTTAGCACGCGTCATACATTGCTGAGTGTGTTTGGTGATTGCTGTTGTTATACCTGGAGCTATCCAAGTTTTTTGTATAACACCTTGCATACCCTCCTTGGAAAAATGAGCTTGGGAATGAAGTGTAGACATTAACATAGGAAAAAGGACCTGGGGAAGACATAATTTCCCTACGTCATCTTTCCACAAATTGTCATGTAATATGGCACCAGATCGGGACCAGGCATTCTTCTCTTGGGAGGATACCTGGGCCTGCAATTTTGTTAAATCATCTAGAGAAAGAGGTGCCTCTGGGAAGCACACTGTGTGCAAGGAAATACTTGTGACTTCTAACAGAGCAGCTTGTTTTGCTGCTGTGTCAGCATAAGCATTCCCTTTTGCTTCCTCCGAGGTATCTTTGGTATGTGCTTGAATTTTTATAATGCCCACATGTTTTGGTAGCAAAAGGGCTGTCAATAGGCCCTGAACACGCTGTGAATGTTTTATGGGTTTACCTGCAGAGGTAAGGACATTTCTAGATTTCCAAATAGGACCATAATCATGTGCAACCCCAAAGGCATACCGTGAGTCTGTATAGATGTTGGCCGTCCGGTCAACAGCATATTCACAGGCTTTTGTAAGGGCACAAAGATCAGCCTCCTGAGCCGACATGGTCGGTGGTAAAGCTTCCTGAAAAATAACCTCAGACAAGGATACTACTGCATATGCTTACCATCCTCAGTGTGGAACCTTGAACCATCAACAAACAAGATAAGATCAGGGTTTTGCAAAGGCACAGTGACGTGTAAGAGACCAGCAGTTTCTGATGTAACTAGTTCCATGCAACTATGGTCTGACAATTCAGATGTAATGTGTTGTTGCCTTATGGCCAAACAAGGAGCACAGGGAGGGGAGATCTGGGAAATTCCATCGAATTTACCAGACCCAGTCTTGTGCCCCATTGTTTGTGCCCTCACAAAATCCTGCATAGAAGTTCTGGATATTTCGAACATACAAAGGCAGGATAACAACATTAACATCAACATCAACATTATCAGAAGATAAAAAGGTATTGTTGCATCAGGGAGATGAAGTAACTTGGGTGGTTCCTGAAAAATACCAAAGTGAAATGATTTACTTACTTACTTACTTACTTACTTTACTTACTTTACACGACCTGCCTACTGGGGGTCATCAAGGGTCAGAGAAAACAGGTGAGCAGCTCAAGAACATAGGTTGGTGGCCTTCTATGATGACAGATGTGAAGCAGTATTGTGACAATTGTATTGTCTGTGCAGAGGTTAACCCCGCACCAAGGAAGATCAATGCCCCTTTACGAATACGACTGAAAGAAGGGCCATGGAATGCCTTACAAATGGATTACATGGGACCCTTGCCAGTCACTTCTAGAAACAACAGATACATTTTGGTAGTCACAGATCTGTTTTCTAAATGGGTAGAGATCTTCCCAACCAAAAGTAACACTGCACAAAATACGGCTAAGATTTTGGTGGAACAGGTGTTCAGTAGATGGGGGCTCCCAGCATCAATAGAGTCAGATCAGGGGACCCATTTTACTGGAAAAGTGGTAAAAACCTGCCTAGAGATGTTAGGGGTGGAGCAAAAATTTCACATTCCATATCACCCAAAATCTTCAGGTCAGGTTAAAAGAGCCAATCGGCAGATTAAGACAATGCTAAAAAAAATTGTCCACATCAATGGGATAATCTGTTGCCATTACTGGCCATGGCCATCCGACCAACCCCCTCATATGCTACCCGATTGACACCCTTTGAAGTGCTGACAGGTAGACAGATGAGACTACCTGAACATCTCTGGCATAGACAGACTGTCAATGGACCAATACCTCCAAAAAGCGGTAAAAGAGATCCATGTATTTTCAGCCGCACAAATGGGTAAAAGTCAAATGAAAGCCAAGGCGTATTTTGACAAAGGGGTTCGAGAATGCACTTGGGCCACAGGAGACTGAGTTATGTTCTTGGAACTACATCCCCTGAATAACAGTCTAATGCCCCGTACACAAATTCTGACCACAAAATCCGTCAGATTTTTTCCGACACTGGTGTTGCATACACACGGTCGGACAAAGTTGTCGGAAAATCCAATCATTCTGAACGTGGTGACGTTAGTTGCGTACGACGGGACTACGTAGAGGCTAGTAGCCAATAGCTTTGGTTTTGTAATGTGATCTGAGCATGCGTGGCACTTTGTCCGTCGGAATTCGCTACACAGGATCGGAAAAAGTCCGATAGGACTTTGTTGTCGGAAAATTTGAGAGCAGGATCTCAAATTTTTTCCGATGGAAATTCAGACGGAAAAAGTCTGATGGCGCCCACACACGGTCGGATTTTTTCCGACAACATGGTCCGATAGGACATTTTCCGTCGGAAATTCCGACCGTGTGTACGGGGCATAAGTCAAAAATGGAGAGGCCCATTCTCCATTATTGATAAATTAAGTCCTTCTGTATATAAAATCAGAATAGAGGAGGGCAAAAAGACACAAGATAAATGGGTTCATGCGAACCAACTGAAACAGTTCCATGGAGCCAAAGAAATCAACTAAAATGTGCTGCTTTCTTTCCTTTTAGAGCCATGAAGTCAATGTGGATTGTTATGCTGCTCCATCTGATCAGACCTACCAAGGGAGAGGAGACTGGACCACTCATCAGCGTGATTGTTGACAAGAATCCGGTCTACTGTCTAGAGGGGGAATCCGTTTTATTGCCTGTGGCCATTGTAGGGACTGTGGGGAAGCAAGTATATTGGTGGAGTCCCATTGATAATCTAGTCTGGGTTAACGGCGTTGCTGGGAATATCACTGACTACCGGGATAGAGTCATGAGTTTTCAGAACGGATCCATGTTGATTCAAGAAACATGGTTGAGTGATGCCGGAGACTGGAAATATACTTTTGTTATCTCCATCCCCTTGTCCAGCAACACACAGGCATCCACTCTTCAGTACGTCCCAGGAAAAGTTACCTTGCATGTGTCCCCAAAGACTAACACCCCTACTCCTACAACTTTGCCCAAAAATACAGCTGCAATCCCCTACTACGAACCAACATCCTTGGAATGCCCAGCACTGCAAGAGGGACCACCTAGTGGCCTAACGACAACATCAATCCCTGGAATATTGTTCAATAAAGTTAAGTTCATTCATGTACCTGTGGTACTTAATTTGTCCCAGTGGAACGTGGCCGAATTCGGCTCATGTGCCCGGACAAATGTGTCTCTGTTTTACTCCTCCTTGCTGGTAGATTTGATTGCCTCCCATGGAAGCCGAACTCAGGACCCATTTGCAGAACCAAACCTCGCTCTCCACAGGGGCATTTTCATATCCAGAAAGTTAAAGGGTTTGGACAGCATACTTGGGTCCATCCCAGGACTTTTTGGATCTGGCATGTCAATTAGGAACCGAGCCGATTTGTCAGCAATTCGCAGGCATATCGGAAATTTTGAACAGAAAGAGGGTCGGCAAGTGCTGAAACCAGTTCTGCAGGGTGTTGAGGGGCTTGCAGAGGAGGAAAGGTTTACGGTTTATAACATGAAAGACATTGCCCAGTTGTTTGAGAAGACACAACAGAAAATAAACAAAATCATAAATATAAATAATCAGAAAGCTTGGGATGGTCACATGGGGCCACAGGCAGGAAGGAGGGGGCGTGACCGAGCGCAGGTGTCTGAGAGCAGTGTGATGTGAGAAGAGGGATGTGAGAGGTTGTGTGTTACTTCTTCCTGCTCTACACCCACTGCTTCCCCAGAGATAGCATGCGAGACAGAGTGAAGATAGCATCTGCAGATTGGGAGACCCCTCTTTAATACTATCGACAGAGCCTCTGCTGAAAAACAACTCTCCTACAGTTATATTAACTCTCATACAGCTATACCGCTGCTTCCTCGCTTATCTCTATCTTACTGTGGCACTGGAGGAGGATCGCATAGAGTGCGGGACGAACGCTCTGGAGGCTTTCCCCTTCCCTTCCCCTTCTCCAGCTGAATCACGGTGCATACGAAACCTCGCGAGACCTCGAGCGGCAGTATCGTGAGTGGCGTGCTGCGAGGGGAGAGAGGAGGCGCTGAGGAGGAGAGAGAAATTTGAGTACAGCGCAGCCGGATTGCGGCCGGAACCCCCGGTAGTTATTGAGGGGCCACAGGTGGAGCAGCGGACAGCATCCCTTGGCAGTCGGCAACAGCGGTGGTGAGAAAGCTGGAAGAAAGCAAGTAAGAGCAAAGATCTTTGTTTCCCTGTAAGAGATTTGAAGTATATCTTACAAGTCTATGGGACTGGCCTCACTGAAATCAATTCTAAAATAAAAAACTGTGGGGAACGTTTTGAGCTTAAGCTCTGAGGCTTGTGAATATAAGGCACAGTGCAGATAGTGTGCAGAAAGTGGGGGAAAACAAATCTTTTATTGTGCATCTCTTATTTTTCATTGGAGGTTGAGATTGAAAGATTGCAAAGCTTGTATTCCTGCATTTTGGAGCAATGGACGGTAGCATTATGAATATATGAAGAAAAGGGGAAAGAGAGAAATATATTTTTTTTTTTGCCTTTTTTTTCCCTTCTCTTTTCCTTTTATATTTGAGCTGATTTTTATTATCCTGTCATCCCTGTGGTCTATCTAGGCAAGGAAAAAAAAAAAAAAAAAGGGGCTTAATGTGCAGAAGCTAATGAAACCAGGTTTTCATTGGTGTTCATTGGTAAAGGCTGGGCTTTTTTTTTCCTTCTCCCCCCTTTTTTTTTTTTTTGGCGTGGACGGTGATGCTGCTACTGGGGGATAATATCTGCCTCTACTTTTGCTGTCTGCGGGAAGATACATAAGCTTAAAAAGATCTGAGCAGGGATGTCTACCAAAAAAAAAGAGGATCACTCTAATACGGAGGGCGGAAGCTCTCAAACAACACGCTCAGCTGCAGCAGCTAAACTAGTACGTTACGCACATACATCAGCAAACCCAGCGCACTCACCAGGCAGAGGGAATCAACACCAACAAGTGCAGACAAAACCTCCAGTGGAAATGCCATCAGCAGATAGGAGAAGCCAGGGCCGGGATACATCAGCCCCAAAACTTGCAAATAAAAAAAGCCATGCTGAGGAAAATATGGGGGAGACGTCAGCAGGTGCCCCCTGCCTTGGTTCCCACAGTAATGCCTATGGTGGCCCCAGGGGGAGCTTCACCGGAGGGGGAAGAACCAACTCTGAAAGAGGTACTATCAGCTGTAAATGCATGTAGAGGGTCAGTGAATAGGCTAAGTGATCAACTGACTGAAATTATGGAAGAGTTGAAGTCAATAAATCAGGAATTGCAGAGAACTGTTGCAAGGATAGTAGCAGCGGAAGAAAGGCTGAGTAAGGTGGAAGATAAAGTCAACCCAATGAAACAAGAAATGAAAGTAATGAAAGAACAAATGGGCTGGCAGGCATCAAAACTTGATGAAATCGAGAACAGGCTACGTAGAAACAACTTACGGGTTGTAGGCCTGCCAGAACGTAGTGAGGGCCCACACCCCATAAATTTTCTGGAGAAATGGTTTAAAGATACGTTCGGTGAAAAGGCTTTCTCACCACTTTTTCTGATAGAAAGGGCCCATAGAGTCCCAATGAGAGCCCCGCTGAAAGATGGTTACCCTAGACCTCTACTCCTAAAGCTGCTTAATTACAATGACAAGGTAGTAGCATTACAAAAAGCTAGAGAAATGGGGGACATTTTTTTCAATGGAGCAAGGGTTTCGCTGTACCCCGATTTTTCTCCAGAACTAAGTAAACGCAGAACGGACTTCAAGACAGTTAAACGCAGTTTCTTTAAAAATAAAATTACCTATGCACTACTATACCCAGCACGTCTCCGGATTATGACTCTAGAGGGCTCTATGTTTTTTGACACGCCAGGAAAAGCAGCCAAATGGCTGGAAGACAACAAAATGGAACTTTAGACAGAACGGGTTGAAAGATGTGGGGAGGGGGAGTTGAGGGGGGAGAGGAACTGGGGAAAATGATTTATGTATAAATATACCAATATGTGACAAAGGGGGAGTGGGGGGGTGTTTGGTTTTTATTTTTATTTTTTTATTTTTATTTATTTTTTTGCACATTGGATAATGGAAATGTTTGGAGAAAAAGTAATGTCTTGAGGGAAATTTTTTTCTTTGTATGGGGGGGGGGGGGGTGGATTTTTTTTTTTTTTTGGAGGGGAAGCATGTTGGGTTAAGAGTGGGAAGAAGTACAAAGGTGTGGGACATATGAATAGTGTGTGTTGTGTAAGGGTGGAATGGGTCACAAGAACAGCCCCTATGGGTAGCCTAGATAGGCAGAGTAGAGGGGGAGGGGGGATGGGTGGGAGGGTAGATGGATGGGGAAAATAAGGTATGTAATCACAAGTCCCACATTTCAAACACAAGGGAGAAAGGGAGTAAAAAGCAACATTGTGGCACTTAGAAGAAATTTACACGATTTGGAAAGTACACTTAAAAATTATGCACTGACAAATCAGGGGAGAAGATTCTATTTCTATTTTGTAGGGTGTATTAAATATTTTTCAATTTTTGGATCACCTGGTATATATACGGAGGTATTTTTTACTCAATCTTCCCCCTCAGGCCTCTTCTGGATGTCCCTTTCTTTTTCTTTTTTGCAAACATTTACATCCCTCCACCTTTTAAAATGGAGGTTTTGTATACACTAATGAAGTTTTTATTAGATAAGGAAGATACCCCAGTAACGTTAGTAGGAGACTTCAATGAAGTACTTGACAGAACATTAGACTGATTTCCAGTAAAAGCTGGGATGGATGGAATGAGGGAAGGACGTTTATCCCAATTTTTGGAAGAAGTGGGGTGGTGCGATCTATGGAGAATAGGAAATCCAGACGTGCGGCAGTACTCTTGTTTTTCGGGCACATACAATACACTGTCTAGAATAGATATGGTATGGGGAAATAGAGATATATTGCAGTTAGTAGTAAAGATTGTATACTACCCAAGAGGGGTGTCGGACCACTCTCCACTGGTGATTACAATGAACACAAAGAAAAAATGTCCCTTAAAAATATTGGAAAATAAGCCCTTTCTGGTTGGAATTGATAGAAAAGCCAGAGGAGGTAAATAAAAAACTAAGGGAATTTATATCCCTTAATGTAGGGACAGCACCAGTGGGAGTGGTATGGGACACTCTGAAGGCTTTTTTAAGGGGATTACTAATCCAACAAGTGGCCCAAATAAAAAGAAGCTCTAGAGAGTGGGAAGAAAGAGTAAGGAAGGAGGTGCTAGAGGCAGAAAAACTATACGTGGAGGAACCATCAACTGTTAGACAAAGAAGTTGGCTTGAGAAGAAATATAAAATGCTGGTTACAAAGAAGTTGGAGAATAAACATCTCTTTCAGAGACAGAAAGAGTGTAGGCCGTATGCTTGCTCTCTTGACCAAAACCAATTAATTTCCTTCTAATATTTCTGCAATAAGAACAGTTAATGGGGTGATTTCCTCCCAGACCACGACAATCTTGGAGACATTTGAGACTTATTATGAGGATCTGTATAAATCAAAGAGGATAGTGACAACAGAGGTGGCAGAGGCAATGAACAGCTTCCTTGGAGGAATAGAGACACCGGTATTAAAGGAGGAAGATAGAGAAGCTATGGAGACCCCTATAACTTTGGAGGAGCTACAGCCAGCAGTAAGGGGGATGGCAAATCAAAAGTCTCCTGGGCCAGACGGGTTGCCAGTAGAGATATATAAACAATACGGGGAGGTACTGCTCCCAGAATTATTGAAGGTAGTAAATAGTGTCGCAGCAGAAGGGAAATTGCCCATCTCGATGACAGAAGCGATTATAATTGTACTCCAGAAGGAGGGAAAAGATCGACTGGATACAGCATCCTATAGACCAATATCACTACTATGCTCAGATATTAAGATCATGGCTAGGGTGATAGCAGCTAGGATGAATAAATATATTCAGAAACTTATACACCCGGATCAGTCTGGGTTTATCCCCAATAGAGCAACGAGTACTAATATCAGAAGGGTCTACCTAAACTTGCAGATGCCAATAGAGAATACCGGGAACAGAGCTATTCTATCGCTGGATGCAACAAAGGCATTTGACAGCCTAGAATGGGATTATCTCTGGCTGGTTTTAGGAAAATTTGGGTTTGGACCTTCTTTTATTAGACTAGTAAAAACACTCTATAATTCCCCACAGGCTAAAAGTAAAATTAATAATGAATGTTCCAAGATGTTCCGATTGGAGAGGGGGACGAGACAGGGTTGTCTCCTGTCTCCCCTCCTCTTCATATTGGCAATAGAACCATTGGCGATACTGATTAGATCCACACAAGATATTCAGGGATTTCAGAGAAAAGCAGGGGAGGAGAAAACTGCATTATATGCAGATGACATATTACTTTTTTTGGGGGACACCAATAAGTCTTTGAAAGGGGCAGTACAGCTAGTAGAACGATATGGACAATTTTCGGGCTTAGTGACAAATTGGAAAAGTCAGCACTCCTACCTGTGGACCCATTGGACAACTTAGATTTAGGCGATATGTCTCAGTTAAAAGTGGTGGAAAAGATGGACTATTTGGGGATTGTGGTAACACGGCACCCAGAGCAGTATATCCATAACAATTTGGGTCCTTTGTTGGATAAATTTAAAAGAAAAGCAGACATATGGGGACGACTGCCGCTGTCAGTGGCAGGTCGTATTAACCTCATTAAAATGATATGGATGCCGCAATTGCTATATATACTTCATAATAGCCCAGTATGGATAGGAAAGGAATGGTTTAGGAAGCTAGAAACCCTGTTCAGGGAACTGATCTGGAAGAACGGTAAAGCAAGGATTGGGCTTTCAACACTACAATTGCCAATAAACGAGGGCGGGATGGCGGTTCCGCACCCTCGCAGCTATTTTCTAGCTGCTCAACTACAGCATCTGAGAGGATGTGGTATAAGAAATGGAGAAAATACCAGTAATAAAATTATGCTATTAGATGCCCCTCATAGTACTATTATAGAAAATCTTGAGGCAAAGTCCTTCTCGGTTAAATACCCAACGCTGGGAATGACTACGAGGGTGTGGAAATTGAGTAAAGTAGCATTGGGATATGAGGGGTTGACGGAACATTCCCCCCTTTGAGATAACAAAAATTTGAAGGAAATCCAGGCCATAGGTAAAATCAGAGAATGGGAGAAGTTGGGTATAACTAGAGTAATACAATTATATAAGGCCAACATATTGAAATCCTTTGCGGAATTGAGTAGAGAATATGGGATACCAAATACTTTATTTTACAGGTACTTACAAATAAGACATGCCTTACTTGCAATTATTGGTATGGGAAGAAACCCTTTATTTCCAAAGAATAATTAAAGGGGGAGACCTCAAGGGCATTATTTCAGATCTATACCTACAGATCAGCACTAGATCAATACCTAGAGATACGGTGGAGAAAAATAGAGGGAAGTGGGAGAAAGACCTAGGCACTATAACAGCTGATCAATGGGTACAGATATTAGATCAAGGGCCACTGGTGTCACTATCCCCATCACAGAGAATGTCACATTTATTTTTAATACATCGAGTATTAAAAATACTCCAAAGAGGCTAGATGCCAGGACTCAGGAGATCTTATACACATGATGTGGAGGTGCCCGAAGTTGCAGAGGTATTGGAGCACAGTACTGGATACAATTAACACAACTTTTGGGATAGAATTAAAAGTAGAAGCAAAAGTCTGTCTGTTAGGATGTATGGAAGGAAGCTATGGCCAAAAAAACATCATGGTAGCAGTACGAAGGTGCCTGTTTCAGGCTAGGAAACTGTTAGCACAAAACTGGCAAGCATCGAAAGCCCCGAAACTGACAGAATGGGTTAATACAATGAATGCGACAATATGGAAAGAAAGGGTAGTATTTATCAGAAGAGGAAATTTCAACAAATTTAAAACACTATGGGAACTTTGGTTGAGGAAAATGGGTTGCCCACCATAAAGGAAGCATAGTGAAGTGGTGCTAGCAAAATTGGGTCACAAGGAATAGAACGAGATTAAAAGAGAAAGAAAAAAGGGGTAAAAAAAAGAGAAAAGGCGAAAATTCATAAGAAACAATAACTCCCCCCTAGTGAATATATAAGAGTAGTGAAGATAAAGGAAATTAGTGCTTGTGCAGAAGAACGATGGGGGTGGGAAGGGAGGGTTAGGGAAGGGGTAAAATGGATGGGAATATTAGTGGAAAATCTAGCAAGATATGTTGTTTGTATACATAATATGTGTTCTGTTTTGTATTAATGAAAATAATAAAGAAATAAACAGTTAGAAAAAAAAGAAAGCTTGGGATGGTATGGGCAAAGAGGTAATATGCCTATGGGAATTTTGTTTTAACCAAGGTCACTAATATCATCCGAGATATTCAAGAAGGTAAAATCCCGGATATATTAAGGGACACAGACCTTACCCAATGGTATTGTACTCACACTAGACATGTGCAAGACATTTTCGTTATTTTCGTTCGTTCGTTTTCGTACGAATGAACGAATCATTCGAATCGTACGAATCCGAATAACGAATCGTAACGAATCGTTCGAATTGTACGAATCCGATTAACGAATCATTCGAATCGAACGAATCCGAAAAACAACTAAAATCCGAAAAAAACAAATTAGAAACAACGAATGTACTAATGAAGAAAATCCGAAAAACAAAAACGAACGAAAAAATTCGTACATTCGTAACTTTTTTTTTTTTGTTGAATTGGTAATTTTCCGTGTCCCTTACAATGGTGCTGCTAAACTTGCTTCGAATGGATTGAACAAAAAAATTCGTACATTCGTAACTTTTTTTAGATTCGTAACTTTTTTTTTAGATTCGTAACTTATTTTATTTTTTTTTCGATTTGTAATTTTCCGTGTCTCTATTGAACCAAAAAATTCGTACATCCGTAACTTTTTTTTCGATTCGTAACTTTTTTTTTTCGATTCGTAACTTTTTTTTCAATTCGTAACTTTTTTTTTTTTTTTTTTCGATTTGTAATTTTCCGTGTCTCTTTTGAACCAAAAGATTCGTACATTCGTAACTTTTTTTTCGATTCGTAACTTTTTTTTTTTTCGATTCGTAACTTTTTTTTTTCGATTCGTAAATGATTAAAATGTAATAATAGCATACACATTGCATCAAATTATGAATTATGCTCCGATTACGAATCTACAAATGTTACGAATGTTACGAATGTACGAACAAATACGAATGCGTCCGAAAATTAAACTAACGAAAAAACAAATCAACGAAAAAATAACTCTTACGAATGTACGAATCGTTACGAATCAGAACAACGACGACTTACGAATGTACGAATCGTTACGAATCGACGGAAACGAAAAAAACGAAACGAAAAAAATGAATTTTTTTCGGAAACGAAAAAAACTAAACGAAAATAAACAAATTTTTTTGTTGTGCACATGTCTAACTCACACTAATATTAGTGGTGGAATGTACATTCTGGAGACAAGTGCAAACCTTTGCCGGTTTCCACAATTCTAAATATAGGGATAGTAACACCACACCCAAATAGAGGGCCATTTGCTTGCAAGAAGAGCCCGTCACTGTGCACCTACCGTGACCTAATGTATGTGTCCTTCACCATGTCGCTGCCAGTGTTCCATCCACAAGATGACTACTTTAACACGATGGCGTCCATACACTCCCTCAGGTACCTCGAAAATGACGTGTACAAGGAAAGGTTGCACCTCCCCGAAATGCTCATTCAAGTTCAAGGGCGATGGAAAGCACCACACACTGCCTGCTGCACTGTCAAAGACAATAGGTACTTATACTGTTGTGATGTGTTTGAAATTGACACTCCAGTCTGTGGTCTAAGCAATGACCCGGATCCCACTGCCAAAGTAGCAAGGGACCCCCAACTGGAAGGTCCACGCCAACCACCTCAAGAAACCAGTCCAAGTGAGATGGAAGCTAACTGCCCCGTGAAGTTGACAAAATGGAGAACACCAAGCACAAAGGTCACCTACCACATGGATGGACTGTACTGTGTCGTTACCAATCACCAGACATTTCTCTATGGGGGGGTCAGTCGTGTCCAATACCCTATCCAAATGATTGCTTCATTCCACATGAGTACACTATTATTGGGGAAACTGTAGTAACCCCCATACCAGTGTTAACAGAAGACTATATAATTGAGAGTCCCCCTGGTGTCCCACATCCTATAACCTACATACCCCATTTTGATATAAAAATTGATACTCTGTCAGTAAACCTTCACAATCTGCTTGCAAGGAAGGATACTCATATAATTCAAATTAGTAATGATATGGAGAAAACAGGGAAAAGGTTGAATGAACTTTTACATGATGTTGATTTCAGCTTAGTCACCACTAGGACCTGGGTGGAAATGGGAATAAAAGGTCTTCTCATTTTGCAGTGTGGGGTACTGATATTTATGATGGGCATGGTGATATATCTTGGCCGACTTCTAAGATGGCAGAGGGAGAAACTGAACTCACTAATGGAGATTAGACATAAACAATTACTCACTTAAATGTGGACTCGTTTCATCTGTCTTAACTTGCCACAAGGGGTCATCTGTTGCCTTATGAGGGGTTTATGAGTAATCTCCATTAGCAACTGGGAATATGTGTATATAGATGTATATATATGATTTTAGCTTGTAATATTATTTCTGTTAAGGGTTAACTTGGCTGGATGCAAATAAATACACCAGACTTTCGGTTTGAGTATGTAATTCAAATAACAGTTCCTTATGTGTACAGGTATGCTAAGTGTGTGTTGTGGAGATGCCCTGCTGCCTACCTAACTTAATATTCAAAGGACCAGGAAAACATATCAGTGTGTAGTCAGTACGGGGCCGAATTCATTAGCTAAAAAAGGCTTTTGTACTCTTCCGTGCTAATCAACTATTTATCCATCTCAAAGGGTGTTTGATATGCTTAGCATATTTCTTTGATCTGTTGCAGCTGCCACTGATCTGACACAGCTTGGAGAGCCCTTGATAACATGATCTAATGCTCAAGAGACATATGCCACAGGCCTTTGCTTACCCCCGTGTTTCTGAGTAAGAACTCCTGATGCCTGGCCATCTAGTTCATGGCAGAAGAGGAAGAAAACCTTTTTGTAATTGGGTAGTGCCAATGCGGGGGCAGTGGAAACTGCCAGTTGTAGTCGTTGCATGGCTTCCTGATGAGTTTTTTTAATGGTAAACCTCTCAACTGCTGTAAGTGCATACAGTGGGGCCATTAACTGTGACGCATTGGGAATCCAGTCTCTGCGATATCCCACTAGTCCCAAAAAGGCTCTCAACTGTCTGTTATTCCTCGGCAGAGGGTAGTCTCTAATCAGCTGGGCACGCTGGGCTGTCAGGTGCTTACTGCCTGCGGAAATGCAATGACCAAGAAAAACAACCTTGTTTTGACAAAACTGGAGTTTCTGCTTAGAGGCCTTGTTCCCTGTCTGTGCCAGAAACACCAGCAAGCTAATGGTTTCTTCTTTACAAGTGGACTGAACCCTACAACACAAAATAAGATCATCAACATACTGAAGTAGGACTGTGTCACTGTGCTTTGGTTTCCACTGAGATAGCATTTGGGATAATACAGCATTATATTCTGAGGGGGAGCTTACCATACCCTGAGGGAGCCTCTTCCAGGTATACTGCTGGCCGGCCATAGTAAATGCAAAATAATGCTGACACTCTATGGTAATAGGAACAGAAAAATATGCATTAGCCAAATCAATAACAGAAAAACAGGTAGCTGTGGGAGGAATTTGAGTCAGCAGAGTGTGCGGATTTGGAACAATAGGGGTATCTTCTTCTATTAGCTTATTCACCTCCCTTAAATCATGTAGGTATACAGTTGGTTGTCCTGGTTCACCTTTTTTTTAAACTGGAAATAGAGGAGTATTTGCAGGTAAAGTACATTTGGCAACTGCATCCTTTTCCAGATATCGGTCAAGTTGTAATTGTATCCCTTCTATCTGTTGTGAATCCAGGGGATACTGGGGCTCACGTGGAAGGTGCGCTCCTTCCTTTAGTTGGACATGTACAGGTGTCACATTCAACAACCCAACGTTATACCTGTCAATTGCCCACAGAGTTTCAGGTCAGGAATGTCAGCTGTATCTACACATTTAGCCAGTAGTATGGCAGCAGAGGCTTGATTTAACACCTCATCAGATAGGGGAGTAGTTACTTTAATTCCATCAGGCGTATACTGAATGGAGGCTTGTATTTGTGACAACACATCCACTCCTAGAAGATTCTCAGGAGTAGATGAGGACACTAAGAGACTAGTAATGATCTCTGTTTGGTTTTCTAATTTTAGTTTAACAGGTTTGGTTTCTTGAAGTGGGCATAGAACTCCTCCCAGTCCAATGCCATGAATAATTTTTCCTGTCAGTATACTAGAAGGTATATTTTCTGCTTTTAGAACCGTTTTGGCCGCTCCAGCATCTACGAAATAGTCGAAATTTACATGTGGAAAATTAGACAATGTAAGGGGTACGAAAGCATCTTGACTAGAATTGAGAGGACACCTGGATGTTCGGGTTCGGGGGGTTCGGCCGAACTTTGGAAGAAACCACCATTCCTGGATTAAGCTGGCGTGGCATCAACCACCTCTCTGCCTGCCCCTGCAGAGCTGCCAGAAGATGGCATGGCATCTTTTTGCCTGCGTACTTGCGTAGCCCCTTGGACGCCTACGGAGCACCGCTGGTTTCCGAGGACAGAGCACTCGAAGAGGCCATGGAGGAAGAAGAAGAGGAGGGGGTGGAGGAGAGAGGCGTGTCACAACCAGTAGCATTTTGGAGGCGTGGTGGCGGAACAACCTCCAACACTACTGCACCTTGTCCTGCATCCCTCCCAGCTGCCAATAGAGTGACCCAATGGGCCGTGAAAGACAGATAACCTCCCTGTCCATGCCTGCTGGACCATGAGTCAGCGGTAACATGCACATTACCGCTGACCGCCCTGTCCAGCGAGGCATGGACATTGCCTTCCACATGCCAGTAGAGAGTCGGAATCGCCTTCCGTGAGAAAAGGTGGCGTTTGGAAACCTGCCACTGAGGAACCGCACATTGAACAAACTCACGGAAGGGGGCCGAGTCTACCAACTGGAAAGGCAGCAGTTCAAGTGGTAGCAATTTGGCCAAGCTAGCATTCAACCGCTGGGCATGTGGATGGCTGGGAGTAAACTTCTTTCCACGGTCCAGCAGCTGGGGCAGGGAAATTTGCCTGGTACAATCGGACGTCGGTGTACTGCAAGTACTTGGCTGTGACACACCTAATTCTACACCTTCATTCCTCTCAGAGCAGCTTTCAGAGAGGACTGAAGATATAGTGGGGTTGGAGATCCCAGCTGATGAGGAGCAAGGAGAGGTCCGCTTTGTTCTTTGGTGTGGGTCTTTAATGTGCGCTTGCCAACGAGCTGCATGGCAGGTCGACATATGTCTGGTCATGCTTGTGGTGCCCAAGCGGCTGATGTTTTGGCCACGCGAGATACGATTGAGACATATGTTGCAAATAGCAGTGGTGCGATCTGATGCACTCGTCTCAAAAAAGGGCCCACACCAAAGAACTTTTGTGATAACGCGCAGAGGCAGCGCCCTGCACAGGCGGAGCTCTGCGGTGTGATTCAGTTGGTGTGCTGGCCTCTAGCTGGCCTCCGGAGGGCATCCTGCCTCGTTGGACATGTGCCGCCGCCTCCTCCTCCTCTTCCTCTCTCCCTTCAGGCACCCACGTGGAGTCAGTGACCTCATCATCCCCTCCCTCTTCGCCACTGGAGCAAACCTGGCAGTAAGCTGCAGGGACGGGACTGCCAGATTGCTGTCCTTGAGCATCCCCTCTCTCTGCGCGCACGCTACTGCCTTCCTTTAGCTGGGTATCATCATCCGAGCCTTCAAAACGTTGGGCATCCTCCTGGAGCATGTACCCAACACTGTGCTCAAACAGTTCGGGGGACTCCTCAGGAGGACATGGTGGGTCTAGGGAAGGGGTGCCTGATGATGCCATTGAGTACGCGTTGGCAGCTGCTCTGCCAGTACCCTGAGCCTGGGTGAGAGAGGATGAGGAGGATGAGGAGGGCTTGGTCATCCATCCTACCAAGCTTTCGGCATGATGCGGCTCAACATGTCCAGCTGCCGAAAACAAGGACAAGCGTGTCCCATGGCCACGTGCTGATGACGATGCACGACCAAGTCCACGTCCACGACCAGCACTGTTGTCTCTAGAAACAGAGCCTGCTTGCCCTGTGTTCTTGCCTCGGGACTGTCTGCCTCTCCTTGGCGGTCTTCCAGGCATTGTAGTGGGTAGTGTATATTGTGCTGGAGTCACACAGCACACACACTAACTCCTGCAGATGGCTGCCTTAGATGACAGCAACAGGGCCTTACGGCAGATAGAAAATGCCTTAGATGACAAGAAATGGGCCTTACGGCAGATAGAGACTGCCTTATATGACTGACAACAACTGGGCCTTAGAGCAAATACAGAGGCTGATGTGGTTTTATGTGTGATGTACTAACAGAGCACACACACAAGCTAGCTAGCTCCTGGAGATGCCTGTCTGCTTGCTTTCGATGACAAGTAATGGGCCTTACGGCAGATAGAGACTGCCTTATATGACTGATAACAATTGGGCCTTAGAGCAAATACAGAGGCTGATGTGGTTTTAGGTGTGATGTACTAACAGAGCAGACACACAAGCTAGCTAGCTCCTGGAGATGCCTGTCTGCTTGCTTTCGATGACAAGAAATGGGCCTTACGGCAGATAGGGACTGCCTTATATGACTGACAACAACTGGGCCTTAGAGCAAATACAGAGGCTGATGTGGTTTTAGGTGTGATGTACTAACAGAGCACACACACACACACAAGCTAGCTAGCTCCTGGAGATGCCTGTCTGCCTTTGATGACAAGAAATGGGCCTTACGGCAGATAGAAACTGCCTTATATGACTGACAACAACTGGGCCTTAGAGCAAATACAGAGGCTGATGTGGTTTTATGTGTGATGTACTAACAGAGCACACACACACACAAGCTAGCTAGCTCCTGGAGATGCCTGTCTGCTTGCTTTCGATGACAAGAAATGGGCCTTACGGCAGATAGAGACTGCCTTATATGACTGACAACAACTGGGCCTTAGAGCAAATACAGAGACTGATGTGGTGTTATGTGTGATGTACTAACAGAGCACACACACAAGCTAGCTAGCTCCTGGAGATGCCTGCTTGCTTTCGATGACAAGAAATGGGCCTTACGGCAGATAGAGACTGCCTTATATGACTGACAACAACTGGGCCTTAGAGCAAATACAGAGACTGATGTGGTTTTAGGTGTGATGTACTAACAGAGCACACACACACACACAAGCTAGCTAGCTCCTGGAGATGCCTGTCTGCTTGTGATGACAAGAAATGTGCCTTACGGCAGATAGAGACTGCCTTATATGACTGACAACAACTGGGCCTTAGAGCAAATACAGAGGCTGATGTAGTTTTGGGTGTGATGTATTAACAGAGCACACACACACACAAGCTAGCTAGCTCCTGGAGATGCCTGTCTGCTTGCTTTCGATGACAAGAAATAGGCCTTACGGCAGATAGAGACTGCCTTATATGACTGACAACAACTGGGCCTTAGAGCAAATACAGAGGCTGATGTGGTTTTAGGTGTGTTGTACTAACAGAGCACACACACACACACAAGCTAGCTAGCTCCTGGAGATGCCTGTCTGCTTGCTTTCGATGACAAGAAATGGGCCTTACGGCAGATAGAGACTGCCTTATATGACTGACAACAACTGGGCCTTAGAGCAAATACAGAGGCTGATGTGGTTTTAGGTGTGATGTACTAACAGAGCACACACACACACAAGCTAGCTAGCTCCTGGAGATGCCTGTCTGCTTGCTTTCGATGACAAGAAATGGGCCTTACGGCAGATAGAGACTGCCTTATATGACTGACAACAACTGGGCCTTAGAGCAAATACAGAGGCTGATGTGGTTTTAGGTGTGATGTACTAACAGAGCACACACACACACACAAGCTAGCTAGCTCCTGGAGATGCCTGTCTGCCTTTGATGACAAGAAATGGGCCTTACGGCAGATAGAAACTGCCTTATATGACTGACAACCACTGGGCCTTAGAGAAAATACAGAGGCTGATGTGGTTTTAGGTGTGATGTACTAACAGAGCACACACACAAGCTAGCTAGCTCCTGGAGATGCCTGTCTGCCTTCGATGACAAGAAATGGGCCTTACGGCAGATAAAGACTGCCTTATATGACTGACAACACCTGGGCCTTAGAGCAAATACAGAGGCTGATGTGGTTTTATGTGTGATGTACTAACAGAGCACACACACACACACAAGCTAGCTAGCTCCTGGAGATGCCTGTCTGCTTGCTTTCGATGACAAGAAATGGGCCTTACGGCAGATAGAGACTGCCTTATATGACTGACAACAACTGGGCCTTAGAGCAAATACAGAGGCTGATGTGGTTTTATGTGTGATGTACTAACAGAGCACACACACACACAAGCTAGCTAGCTCCTGGAGATGCCTGTCTGCTTTCGATGACAAGAAATGGGCCTTACGGCAGATAGAGACTGCCTTATATGACTGACAACAACTGGGCCTTAGAGCAAATACAGAGGCTGATGTGGTTTTAGGTGTGATGTACTAACAGAGCACACACACACACAAGCTAGCTAGCTCCTGGAGATGCCTGTCTGCTTGCTTTTGATGACAAGAAATGGGCCTTACGGCAGATAGAGACTGCCTTATATGACTGACAACAACTGGGCCTTAGAGCAAATACAGAGGCTGATGTGTTTTTTTGTGAGATGTACTAACAGAGCACACACACAAGCTAGCTAGCTCCTGGAGATGCCTGTCTGCCTTCGATGACAAGAAATGGGCCTTACGGCAGATAGAGACTGCCTTATATGACTGACAACAACTGGGCCTTAGAGCAAATACAGAGGCTGATGTGGTTTTATGTGTGATGTACTAACAGAGCACACACACACACAAGCTAGCTAGCTCCTGGAGATGCCTGTCTGCTTGCTTTTGATGACAAGAAATGGGCCTTACGGCAGATAGAGACTGCCTTATATGACTGACAACAACTGGGCCTTAGAGCAAATACAGAGGCTGATGTGGTTTTTTGTGTGATGTACTAACAGAGCACACACACACACAAGCTAGCTAGCTCCTGGAGATGCCTGTCTGCCTTCGATGACAAGAAATGGGCCTTACGGCAGATAGAGACTGCCTTATATGACTGACAACAACTGGGCCTTAGAGCAAATACAGAGGCTGATGTGGTTTTATGTGTGATGTACTAACAGAGCACACACACACACAAGCTAGCTAGCTCCTGGAGATGCCTGTCTGCTTGCTTTCGATGACAAGAGTGAACAGAGTGTACCAAAAGTAAATGAAGTGGTATAAAGTGATAAAAAAAAATAGTAATCAAATGTGTATGTGCTTTACATAAGCTCGTCCATGTGGGCTAACAGTGGTCTCACAGGCTAAAATGCACAAGTTAATAAAAGAGGAAGACTTCTCAGGGTATGGTGAGATACCTAGTAGCAAACTAGTCACCATACACCCTAACAGTCTAGACCCCTCACTGGGGTGTGTTCCGTGAATCAAAGAAAAATCTTAGTGAAATTCGTGCCTGGGTATATATATCTATATACATGCTTCTACAAGCGTGTGTGATAACTCTACAAAGACCATAAATATGGAAAAATGCCGATACTAGTAGGTATATGTAGTCATATAACGTGACAGGAATAGGGTATTTGGATCATCAGATTACCATATGCAAGATAATACTACTACATGTCATACCCAATTGCATATAGCATACAAGCCACAAAAGTCTTATGTATAATGCCGATTGGTAAGGAAGGAAAGTCCAAAGTAATATTAAAATATAAGAACTCCAGGGTAATTGTTCACTTTAAGCGGGTGCCTTCTCTGTGCTCGCGGGTAATTCAAGTGACTTTGGGTGCTCCCCCCCAGTGATATCCCACTCACCAGCTCCCTGCACCCCTGCAGGGGCTACAGGCATGTAGATTACACTTTACCCTGTCCAGGTCACAGCTCCGGGTCCTCCAGCTCCTCTGTTAGATTTGTAGACGTGGTACAGGCAAAGCTTCAAGTGTGCTTGGTGTATTAGTAGGATAAGTCCTCATATAGGGGGAGACAGAGAAAGGAGACTCCGATAGTGTATTATTTAAAAATAAGAACTACCTTTATTAGGAGTAAGTTCTATAAAAATAGCGAGATACCAGAACACTCCGCTAACAAAAAAATCTAAGTATAAAAAATATATAATAAAAAATATAATAAAAACAAAGAATGTTCCAACAAAGACCGAAGCCCCCCGCTGACTGCTTGTAAGGCAACTCAGCTGGTGGGTGTAACGTACACTTTCCTAGGACAAGAAACAGACGCCGGCACTGTGGGTGAGCTGTTTGCGTTCCAGCTGCCCTCCACCAGCCCATAATCCCGGAAGTGACGTATGAACGTGATTGCGTGGCTCCGTTGTACGCGTTTCGTCATAGACGTCTTCAGCGGCGGTGTCACGCAATCACAACGCTCTGTATATATAGGCGGGCGTCCCAGGTAGACCCATCCCTCTATTAACTGAGACGGCCAATCAGGATAGTATGTTTTACAAGTGGATGGAAAAAGGGCAGGTTACCAAACCTACAATGCATCCATTGGTACTAGGTGACTTCGTTTATGGGTAATCTGAGGGGCCGCTCTACTATACATATAGATACATGATAAGTAGGTAATTAGATATTAATATAGAGCCATACATTTCACCGAATGATATCAATATAGAACCATACATTTCACCGGATTTCACCGGATTTTATTGAGCCCCTTATGTATTATACGGGCCCCCCCTAGTACCAAGGAATATGCACTCGGGCACGCTTACATTTGTGCACACATATGATTTTTCCCATTAGCACACTAAGGTCTATTATTGGAGCTTAGAGTTAAAATTCACAAACATACCAATACTGAGTTGAATATGTAATACCCTATAATCCAAGTATACCTAGATATTTTAGGAGTGCATGTATAAGCACTCCCCTCGGACACATATTATTTAAATATTATAGACATTACATGCACATCAGTCTACACGATGCTGCATTTCTTATAGATGCTACCTTTACAGGGTAATATCTGGGCTTGCATGTATCCTCCTTACGTTGGAGTCCTTTGTTGGCCTGCTTTGGGCCCGCCTTGGGCACGCCTCCCACGCATGGGAACTACTTCACCCATTTAGATGGGGGACGGGCACACAGCCAGGCCCTACATCGAGGGGCGTTATTAATGACTACACTGTTTATGTTATATGTTGCACATTATTAATGCACAGTTAGGTTCTGTATGGTTCTATATTGATATCATTCGGTGAAATGTATGGCTCTATATTAATATCTAATTACCTACTTATCATGTATCTATATGTATAGTAGAGCGGCCCCTCAGATTACCCATAAACTAATTCACCTAGTACCAATGGATGCATTGTAGGTTTGGTAACCTGCCCTTTTTCCATCCACTTGTAAAACATACTATCCTGATTGGCCGTCTCAGTTAATAGAGGGATGGGTCTACCTGGGACGCCCGCCTATATATACAGAGCGTTGTGATTGCGTGACACCGCCGCTGAAGACGTCTATGACGAAACGCGTACGACGGAGCCACGCAATCACGTTCATACGTCACTTCCGGGATTACGGGCTGGTGGAGGGCAGCTGGAACGCAAACAGATCACCCACAGTGCCGGCGTCTGTTTCTTGTCCTAGGAAAGTGTACGTTACACCCACCAGCTGAGTTGCCTTACAAGCAGTCAGTGGGGGGCTTCGGTCTTTGTTGGAACATTCTTTGTTTTTATTATATTTTTTATTATATATTTTTTATACTTAGATTTTTTTGTTAGCGGAGTGTTCTGGTATCTCGCTATTTTTATAGAACTTACTCCTAATAAAGGTAGTTCTTATTTTTAAATAATACACTATCGGAGTCTCCTTTCTCTGTCTCCCCCTATATGAGGACTTATCCTACTAATACACCAAGCACACTTGAAGCTTTGCCTGTACCACGTCTACAAATCTAACAGAGGAGCTGGAGGACCCGGAGCTGTGACCTGGACGGGGTAAAGTGTAATCTACATGCCTGTAGCCCCTGCAGGGGTGCAGGGAGCTGGTGAGTGGGATATCACTGGGGGGAGCACCCAAAGTCACTTGAATTACCCGCGAGCACAGAGAAGGCACCCGCTTAAAGTGAACAATTACCCTGGAGTTCTTATATTTTAATATTACTTTGGACTTTCCTTCCTTACCAATCGGCATTATACATAAGACTTTTGTGGCTTGTATGCTATATGCAATTGGGTATGACATGTAGTAGTATTATCTTGCATATGGTAATCTGATGATCCAAATAACCTATTCCTGTCACGTTATATGACTACATATACCTACTAGTATCAGCATTTTTCCATATTTATGGTCTTTGTAGAGTTATCACACACGTTTGTAGAAGCACGTATATAGATATATATACCCAGGCACGAATTTCACTAAGATTTTTCTTTGATTCACGGAACACACCCCAGTGAGGGGTCTAGACTGTTAGGGTGTATGGTGACTAGTTCGCTACTAGGTATCTCACCATACCCTGAGAAGTCTTCCTCTTTTATTAACTTGTGCATTTTAGAGACTACTAGTGCCTGTGAGACTACTGTTAGCCCACATGGACGAGCTTATGTAAAGCACATACACATTTGATTACTATTTTTTTTATCACTTTATACCACTTCATTTACTTTTGGTACACTCTGTTTATATATATATATATTTTTTTTTTTCTTTACTGGGTTTCATAACATACTGGTTTGATTTTCACAATAATACCATTCAACTTACCAATTTATGCATCAACTTGACATACTAAGATAGATATTATGTGAACTATTGTCTTCCACACAGTCAAGTATAGCAAATTCCAACTAGCTGGTCCAGGCAAGCATCTAGCTTCCTGGTGTTCTGTGTCAAGTGTGCACAGGGATTTCTAGATACACAAGAGTATAAGTGCATATGGACACACACATCCATAGAGGTTGACTATTGCCTTGTGATATAGGTAGCGCCTGTACCCAGTACCACTATACATCTCTCTAAAGTATAGGGGTCCCTCACTGAGGCATACCCCTCTCCTTTATTTCCTGGGTGGCGGCAACCTTGTGATAATCCACCTAAGTGCGGCATTTAACACACAATCTCTCTCACACACACAAGCTAGCTAGCTCCTGGAGGTGTTCGATTCGAACGTGGGTTCGAATCGAACACCGGGCCCATCCCTAATTGGGCAGTAGCAGACGTACTGTCTAGGGGACAGACGCTTCGCTTTTGCACCCTGCTCCCTCTTCTGCTGTGCTGGTGGCTCTGTGCGACCACCGCCTCTTCCTCCGAACTACACTGGTCACCTGCATGACGTTGATTCCATGTGGGGTCAAGGACCTCATCGTCCTCCACATCATCTTCCACCCAGTCTTCACCCCTGCCCTCCTTGTCGGTCTGCACAATGGCGAAAGCAGCAGCAGTTGGCACCTGTGTTTCGTCATCATCCAAGACGTGCTGCAATGGTCCTCCCATGTACTCATCATGAAACATAAGCGGTTGGGCATCGGTGCACACAATCGCTTCCACTTCTGGGGCAGGGCTAGGTGGACAGCCCTGGGAAACCCTGCTAACAGAGTCATCAAAAAGCAGAAGAGACTGCTGCATGATTTGGGGCTCAGACTGCTTGGCTGATTTGCAAGGGGGTGAGGTGAAAGACTGATGGACATCGACTGCAGGTGCCAACTCTGAACTGTCATCAGGAGACTGGGTGGGAGACAATGTGAAGGAACCGGAGGCACTGTCAGCAACCCAATATACTATCGCCTGTACTTGTCCTGGCCTTAACATTCGTACAGCCTCATTAGGCGCGCGAAAATACTGCTGCAGGCTCTGTCGCCTACTCTCACCTGAGGAAGGTGTTTCACTAGTGCGTGTAGCTGGCACAGATAGACCACGTCCTCTCCCTGCAACAGGAGCTCCACCAGCAGCACCACGACCGGGGCCACGTCCCCTTTTTGATGATCTCATATTTTCAAAATGTATGATCTCGCCCTAAATGGGTGTTTTTGCAATAGCAGAATACACCCACAGTATGTAAAGCGTGTATCTCAAAAACTGCTAAACTGCAGAAAATGCTATTGGGAAAAAAAAATCACTGAAAGATTTTATTTTTTGGCAATAGCAGAATACACGCACAGTGTCTAAAGCGTGTATGAACATGCAGAAAATGCTATTGGAAAAAAAAATTTGCTACAATTTTTTTTTGGGATAGCACAATAGAAGAAATATCGATCGATTGTATGTCACACTCCTGCACACATGCACAAAGCACTGAAAGATTTTATTTTTTTGCAGAAAATGCTATTGTAAAAAAAAAAACATGCACAAATCACAGCAAAATTAAATTTTTTTGCAATGTTTTTGCAATAGCAGAATGCACACAGAGTATGGTATATCTCTTAGTAAAATATGCAGTGCAGTAATGCTGCACTGAGCTTGCAGGTAAAAGTTATATTTTGTCTGGCACTGGCCTCATGACACTGTTAAAAGACTGTGCGCTGCACCCCAGCCAGGGTACAATTGATTTAGGAATCTCTTGAATAATTCTCTCTGCCTCTTTCTTTTCCTTAATAAAGACACTCTCTAGTCTCTACTCTAGCTATGTAAATCGCTCACTGATATAACTAATTTGAAGAAAATTTAAGGAATGTGGACTGACTGACTGTATCAGACTAACTCCTAATAAAATCCTCTCTTAGCAGCACAAGAACCTGTCTATAGCAGAGTGAGGTGCTGTGCTGTGTGCCTGTACCTTATATAGAGGCTGGGTCACATGCTGCACTGGCCAATCACAGCCATGCCATTAGTAGGCATGGCTGTGATGGCTTTTAAGGGCACACTAGTGAAACTAGCATGGATTGGCTGCCCTGCAGCTTGTAAAAGGCGCCAATACATCGCCGAACACCGGACCTGAACCCGAACATACAGTCAATAGTTCGGGTTCGGGTCCGGGACCCGGACACCCAAAAGTCCGGTACGGACCCGAACTTTACAGTTCGGGTTCGCTCAACCCTAATCTTGACTGTTATCATTACCTTTGAGAGAAACATCAGCATACATATATTCTCAAAGGCTTTATTAGACACTGGTTGGCCTTCTTGTCAATATCTACCCAGGTTAGAGGACTCCCTTTGTTTTAGTTCAGGTTAATTTTGAGGTTTAGCTTGATCATTCTTGCAATATCTGGCATAATGGCTCCTTTTCCGACATCTGTAACATGTCACATTAGAGGGATCATGTTTTCCTGACTTAAAATGTTTTTTATGACCACTATTTTCAGGTACAAATTTACCATTAGGACCTACATACATTACTTTCTGTGGTCTGGCTTTCTCTTTATCCTCTATATCTCATTCCATGTTTCTAGCCAAATCTATTATAGAGAAGGACCCCATTGTCCTCCATTCTGGTCTTATCATCTTTATTCTGTCACTCACTTTTTTGTTAAACCCACTCATCAAAGCACTTCTAAGGATTCCATCCATCACTTCCTCATTTGCATTCTGACAAAATGCAGCAACATGCTCACTCATTCTTTGAAAGAGCATATCACATGTCTCATTCCCACCCTGGGTTGTTTTCAATAGACCAGCCCAATCACCCCCCTTGTATTGTTTTTGTACCTGTGTACATAAGGTGTTAATCCATTTCTCACCCTCTTTCACATCAGTACTTGGTATAGCTTCTTTAAGACTGCCACTGGTATTAATAGTTTGATTAGTGATTTGGACACCCAGGCATGCACAACAAACTCTGTACATATCATATGCTAAACACTGGTAAGCAATTTAAAATGCTTTCATCTTTTTGGTGAAAGCATGTGGATTTATTTTAGGGGCAGGCATGGTTTCTATAATTATCTGTAAATCAGAGTTAGTGATGGGGACATGCCAGGTGACAGTAGTCCTTGCCCCATCATTTGCTGTTATCAATTGAGTTCTCACAGGCCCCCAAAAATTTGATTGATTTGCTGAAATAGGGGACATGGGAGGCTGATGTGTTATTACAGGTTTTCCTGAGGGGGAGGAAGTTAGGATGTCTGAGAACCCCTCTGCTAGTGGTATAGTAGAATCTGCACCTATTGTTGTTTCTGGCTGGAGGGGTAGGGGTGGGGGTGCAGATAAATGATGCACAGTGGAACTGTCTGCTGCCCTTTGATCACTATAGGTAGGTGGGGTGGTAATGTAGGGTATAATCTGCTTACAGTCATTTCAGCAATATTGTCATCAGGCTCTTCAGCATTGTATTCATATGACTTTCTCACAGAGCAATATGTTTCTTTCAATCTTGTTTTCAACATGTTTTGACACTGCTCACTTGCACACATCCATTTATCTAATGCCTGCTTGTCTTTTCTTGTTTTAAAAGTACTTGGATAGTATTTTTTACATTCATTCCAGAATTTAGGGTCAAGCTTCCCTTCTAGAGGTATAAACCCTTGTGTGCCTCTGTTCCATTTCTTCAGGGAATGGACCGTCCCTGCTCCAAAGTTATATATCATATAATCTTTGGCAGACCAGGAAGGGTTCATAATGGGATCACACAGATCCTCCTTTGAGGCGTACGCAGTGGCACAATTCCCCATCTCACACGATGATGAGACTTCCTGAAGAATTAATCTATTACTAGGTCCCCACGTCACACAGACACAGTGAACCCAGGCAATAGCAGGAACTGTATTATCTGGCCCCCAATCCTGGCCAAGGTTCTATACCAGACTATACACTACCGAAATCAGCCACACAGACTGACAATTAATTAATGAGGTCACATAGACAGATTAAAACAGTTCAAGAATGTAAAAAGCACTTCCTTTAGACAAGCCACTCATGCAGGATTCACACATAGCATCACATATGCAAACAAATGGTGCAGTACAGTATAAAAAAAATCTCAATAGGAGAAAGTTCTAGAGTATAGAATCTGACAGTTCTGTTTCCCTAAAGTCTTCCACATCAGGTTATAGGCCCTGTGCAGAATAGGAGAGATAGTACGTCTACTTATGGTGTAGCTTCATGGAGAACTACACAGATGAGAATAGGAGATACAGATTTTCAGTCAAAACTAGTACTACGGTTTCAAGCAGCTGTTTTTTAAGCAGGCTGTCACCCTAGGCAATAAACCAGGGCCTTACCACACATAGTACCTTATCAGCCACAGCCTATGATACCTTGAGTCCGAAGACCCGATTTCTGACCTGGCTAATCCCTCAGATGCAGGAAATGCAAAAATCCTATCTAAGCACACATTGCACCTGAAATAGGGCAAGTCATTCCCACAGAATCATACACTTGCAAGGACAGTAATAAGTACAGATAGTATGAAAATTAAATGAAACGTAAAAATAACAAAATTCAACAGTCAAGGTTCTTGGAAAGAGTTCTTCTACATGACATGACTTACAAAAATCTGCACAGCACAAGGGGAATCACAGTAAGCAGAAAGTTAGCCTACCTTAGCCAGCAGAAGTGAATTCCCAGCTTGTGTTGTCCTGTTCCGTGTCTCAGCGGTGTCTGTAGAGTACCTTTTCCAGCATTGAAGGACCAATTGACAGGGAAAACCCAGAACTTAAGGGCTTTCAGTAGGGATGGGCCCGGTGCTCGATGCGAACCCACGTTCGCATCGAGCACCGGGCGTTCGCTCGCTCGGCGAGCCCAGAACTATTTTGGCCGCTCGCATCACGTTCGTGTGATGCGAGCGGCCCCGCAATGCATTGCGGCCGGCGCGGCCGGCGCAGTGCATTGCTGGCTGATGATTGGCCAAGCATGCACTGTGACCCCGCATGCTTGGCCAATCACAGCCCCGGAAACTCGAAGAGCCATAATTGGCTACAGGCAGGACGCCTGTAGCCAATTACAGCTCAGGGGCTGTAGTACACGCCCCCCCCTATAAAAGGCCGCCACGCCATCTGCGCCGGTCACATGCTGTTCCGGCGCAGATTGAGCAGGCTAGATCTGTGACACTCTGCTGGATTTAGTTAGGTAGAGAGATTCACTTACAGAGATTGAGTTAGATAGATTCAGTTACAAAGATTGATTGAGAAAGAGGGGCTTGTAGTGTGTTCGTGGCAGGCAGGCAGAGCTCCTATATTTTGTTACCAGAAGCACCTATAGGACTTGTAGTGTGTTCGTGGCAGGCAGGCAGAGCTCCTATATTTTGTTCCCAGAAGCACCTATAGGACTTGTAGTGTGTTCGTGGCAGGCAGGCAGAGCTCCTATATTTTGTTCCCAGAAGCACCTATAGGACTTGTAGTGTGTTCGTGGCAGGCAGGCAGAGCTCCTATATTTTGTTCCCAGAAGCACCTATAGGACTTGAAGTGTGTTAGTCCCATCACACACACAGAGCTATATTTTCTTCCCAGAAGCACCTATAGGACTTGAAGTGTGTTAGTCCCATCACACACACAGAGCTATATTTTGTTCCCAGAAGCACCTATAGGACTTGAAGTGTGTTAGTCCCATCACACACACAGAGCTATATTTTCTTCCCAGAAGCACCTATAGGACTTGAAGTGTGTTAGTCCCATCACACACACAGAGCTATATTTTCTTCCCAGAAGCACCTATAGGACTTGAAGTGTGTTAGTCCCATCACACACACAGAGCTATATTTTCTTCCCAGAAGCACCTATAGGACTTGAAGTGTGTTAGTCCCATCACACACACAGAGCTATATTTTGTTCCCAGAAGCACCTATAGGACTTGAAGTGTGTTAGTCCCATCACACAGACCTTTATTTTCTTCCCAGAAGCACCTATAGGACTTGAAGTGTGTTAGTCCCATCACACACACAGAGCTATATTTTGTTCCCAGAAGCACCTATAGGACTTGAAGTGTGTTAGTCCCATCACACACACAGAGCTATATTTTGTTCCCAGAAGCACCTATAGGACTTGAAGTGTGTTAGTCCCATCACACACACAGAGCTATATTTTGTTCCCAGAAGCACCTATAGGACTTGAAGTGTGTTAGTCCCATCACACAGACCTTTATTTTCTTCCCAGAAGCACCTATAGGACTTGAAGTGTGTTAGTCCCATCACACACACAGAGCTATATTTTGTTCCCAGAAGCACCTATAGGACTTGAAGTGTGTTAGTCCCATCACACACACAGAGCTATATTTTGTTCCCAGAAGCACTATAGGACTTGAAGTGTGTTAGTCCCATCACACAGACCTTTATTTTCTTCCCAGAAGCACCTATAGGACTTGAAGTGTGTTAGTCCCATCACACACACAGAGCTATATTTTGTTCCCAGAAGCACCTATAGGACTTGAAGTGTGTTAGTCCCATCACACACACAGAGCTATATTTTGTTCCCAGAAGCACCTATAGGACTTGAAGTGTGTTAGTCCCATCACACACACAGAGCTATATTTTGTTCCCAGAAGCACCTATAGGACTTGAAGTGTGTTAGTCCCATCACACACACAGAGCTATATTTTCTTCCCAGAAGCACCTATAGGACTTGAAGTGTGTTAGTCCCATCACACACACAGAGCTATATTTTGTTCCCAGAAGCACCTATAGGACTTGAAGTGTGTTAGTCCCATCACACACACAGAGCTATATTTTGTTCCCAGAAGCACCTATAGGACTTGAAGTGTGTTAGTCCCATCACACACACAGAGCTATATTTTGTTCCCAGAAGCACCTATAGGACTTGAAGTGTGTTAGTCCCATCACACACACACAGAGCTATATTTTCTTCCCAGAAGCACCTATAGGACTTGAAGTGTGTTAGTCCCATCACACACACAGAGCTATATTTTGTTCCCAGAAGCACCTATAGGACTTGAAGTGTGTTAGTCCCATCACACACACAGAGCTATATTTTTGTTCCCAGAAGCACCTATAGGACTTGAAGTGTGTTAGTCCCATCACACAGACCTTTATTTTCTTCCCAGAAGCACCTATAGGACTTGAAGTGTGTTAGTCCCATCACACACACAGAGCTATATTTTGTTCCCAGAAGCACCTATAGGACTTGAAGTGTGTTAGTCCCATCACACACACAGAGCTATATTTTGTTCCCAGAAGCACCTATAGGACTTGAAGTGTGTTAGTCCCATCACACAGACCTTTATTTTCTTCCCAGAAGCACCTATAGGACTTGAAGTGTGTTAGTCCCATCACACACACAGAGCTATATTTTGTTCCCAGAAGCACCTATAGGACTTGAAGTGTGTTAGTCCCATCACACACACAGAGCTATATTTTGTTCCCAGAAGCACCTATAGGACTTGAAGTGTGTTAGTCCCATCACACACACAGAGCTATATTTTGTTCCCAGAAGCACCTATAGGACTTGAAGTGTGTTAGTCCCATCACACACACAGAGCTATATTTTGTTCCCAGAAGCACCTATAGGACTTGAAGTGTGTTAGTCCCATCACACACACAGAGCTATATTTTGTTCCCAGAAGCACCTATAGGACTTGAAGTGTGTTAGTCCCATCACACACACAGAGCTATATTTTGTTCCCAGAAGCACCTATAGGACTTGAAGTGTGTTAGTCCCATCACACAGACCTTTATTTTCTTCCCAGAAGCACCTATAGGACTTGAAGTGTGTTAGTCCCATCACACAGAGCTCCTCTATTTTCTTTGCAGAAGCACCCATAGGACTTCTAGTGTGTGTTAGTGGCATCACACAGAGCTCCTATATATTCTTCTCAGCAGCACCCACAGGACTTCTAGTGTGTTAGTGGCATCACACAGAGCTCCTCTATTTTCTTTGCAGAAGCACCCACAGGACTTCTAGTGTGTTAGTGGCATCACACAGAGCTCCTCTATTTTCTTTGCAGAAGCACCCACAGGACTTCTAGTGTGTTAGTGGCATCACACAGAGCTCCTCTATTTTCTTTGCAGAAGCACCCATAGGACTTCTAGTGTGTTAGTGGCATCACACAGAGCTCCTCTATTTTCTTTGCAGAAGCACCCACAGGACTTCTAGTGTGTTAGTGGCATCACACAGAGCTCCTCTATTTTCTTTGCAGAAGCACCCACAGGACTTCTAGTGTGTTAGTGGCATCACACAGAGCTCCTCTATTTTCTTTGCAGAAGCACCCATAGGACTTCTAGTGTGTTAGTGGCATCACACAGAGCTCCTCTATTTTCTTTGCAGAAGCACCCACAGGACTTCTAGTGTGTTAGTGGCATCACACAGAGCTCCTCTATTTTCTTTGCAGAAGCACCCACATGACTTCTAGTGTGTTAGTGGCATCACACAGAGCTCCTATATTTTCTTTGCAGAAGCACCCATAGGACTTCTAGTGTGTTAGTGGCATCACACAGAGCTCCTATATTTTCTTTGCAGAAGCACCCATAGGACTTCTAGTGTGTTAGTGGCATCACACAGAGCTCCTATATATTCTTCTCAGCAGCACCCACAGGACTTCTAGTGTGTTAGTGGCATCACACAGAGCTCCTCTATTTTCTTTGCAGAAGCACCCACAGGACTTCTAGTGTGTTAGTGGCATCACACAGAGCTCCTCTATTTTCTTTGCAGAAGCACCCATAGGACTTGTAGTGTGTTAGTGGCATCACACAGAGCTCCTATATTTTCTTCTCAGGAGCACCCACAGGACTTCTAGTGTGTTAGTGGCATCACACAGAGCTCCTCTATTTTCTTTGCAGAAGCACCCATAGGACTTCTAGTGTGTTAGTGGCATCACACAGAGCTCCTATATATTCTTCTCAGCAGCACCCACAGGACTACCGACTACAATGGCTGGAAGACCGCCAAGGGGAGGCAGAGCGTGCAGAGCCAAGAACACAGGGCAGGCAGGCTCTGTTTCTAGTGGACGTGGCCGTGGACGTGGACGTGGTCGTGCATCGTCATCAGCACGTGGCCATGGGACACGCGCGTCTTTGTTTTCGGCAGCTGGACATGTGGAGCCGCATCATGCTGAAGGCTTGGTAGAATGGATGACCAAGCCCTCCTCATCCTCCTCATCCTCTCTCACCCAGGCTCAGGGTACTGACAGAGCATCATCAGCCACCCCTTCCCTAGACCCACCATGTCCTCCTGAGGAGTCCCCCGAACTCTTTGAGCACAGTGTTGGGTACATGCTCCAGGAGGATGCCCAACGATTCGAAGGCTCGGATGACGATACCCAGCTTGAGGAATCTGGCAGTACTGTTCCACCAGCTGCAGCTTACTGCCAGGTTTGCTCTAGTGGTGAAGAGGGAGGGGATGATGAGGTCACTGACTCCACGTGGGTGCCTCAAGGGAGAGAGGATGAGGAGGAGGACGAGGAGGAGGAGGATGCGGCGTCACATGTCCAACGAGGCAGGATGCCCCCTGGAGGCCAGGTAGAGGCCAGCACAGCAACTGTACAACACCGCAGAGCTCCGCCTGTGCAGGGCGCTGCCTCTGCACGTTATCAGAAAAGTTCTTTGGTGTGGGCCTTTTTTGAGACGAGTGCAGCAGATCGCACCACTGCTATTTGCAATATTTGTCTCAAGCGTATCTCGCGTGGCCAAAACATCAGCCGCTTGGGCACGACAAGCATGACCAGACATATGGCGACCTGCCATGCAGCTCGTTGGCAGGCACACATAAAAGACCCACACCAAAGAACTAAGCGGACCTCTCCTTGCTCCTCAGCTGGGATCTCCATCCCCACTACACCTTCAGTCCTCTCTGAAAGCTGCTCTGAGAGGACTGAAGGTGTAGAATTAGGTGTGTCACAACCAAGTACTTGCAGTACACCGACGTCCGATTGCAGCAGGCAAATTTCCCTGCCCCAGCTGCTGGACCGTAGAAAGAAGTACACTCCCAGCCATCCACATGCCCAGCGGTTGAATGCTAGCCTGGCTAAATTGCTAGCACTTCAACTGCTGCCTTTTCAGTTGGTAGACTCGGCCCCCTTCCGTGAGTTTGTTCAATGTGCGGTTCCTCAGTGGCAGGTTCCCAAACGCCACTTTTTCTCGCGGAAGGCGATTCCGTCTCTCTACCGGCATGTGGAGGGCAATGTCCATGCCTCGCTGGACAGGGCGGTCAGCGGTAAGGTGCATATTACCGCTGACTCATGGTCCAGCAGGCATGGACAGGGACGGTACCTTTCTTTCACGGCCCATTGGGTCACTCTATTGGCAGCTGGGAGGGATGCAGGACAAGGTGCAGTAGTGTTGGAGGTTGTTCCGCCACCACGCCTCCAAAACGCTACTACTGCTACTGGTTGTGACACACCTCTCTCCTCCACCCCCTCCTCTTCTTCTTCCTCCAGTGCTCTGTCCTTGGAACCAGCGGTGCTCCGTAGGCGTACAAGGGGCTACGCAAGTACGCAGGCAAAAGATGCCATGCCGTGCTTGCGCTGGTGTGTTTGGGGGACAGGAGCCACACTGGGCCAGAGGTTCTGGCAGCTCTGCAGGGGCAGGCCGAGAGGTGGTTGACGCCACGTCAGCTTAAGCCAGGAATGGTCGTTTCTGACAATGGCACCAACCTCCTCTCCGCCCTGCGACAGGGGCAGCTCACCCATGTGCCCTGCATGGCTCACGTCCTCAACCTGGTGGTGCAGCGGTTCTTGGGCAGGTTCCCAGGCTTACAGGATGTCCTGAGGCAGGCCAGGAAAGTCTGTGTGCATTTCCGCCGATCTTATAATGCCAGTGCTCGGCTGACTGAGCTGCAAAAGGGCTGAACCTGCCCAAGAACCGCCTAATATGTGACATGCCCACCAGGTGGAACTCAACGTTGGCCATGCTGCAGCGACTGCACACGCAGCAGAGGGCCATCAATGAGTACCTTTGCGACTACGGCACCAGGACAGGGTCAGGGGAGCTTGGTTTTTTTTCCCCACGTCAGTGGAGCATGATCAGGGATGCATGCACTGTCCTCTCACCATTTGAGGAGGCCACGAGGATGGTGAGCAGTGACAGTGCATGCATCAGTGACACTGTCCCTCTTGTCCACCTGTTGGAGCATACGCTGCGCGGGATAATGGACAGGGCACTTGAGGCAGAACAGAGGCAGGAAGAGGAGGACTTCCTTGCCTCTCAAGGCCCCCTTTATCCGGACAGTGTTCCTTCTGTCCCACCCATCACACAGGAAGAGGATGAGGAGGAGGAGGAGGAGGATTGTGTGAGCATGGAGGTGGAGCCTGGCACTCAGCATCAGCAGCAGCAGTCTTTTAGGGATGATGTACAGTCCCAACAAACCAGTGGACTTGTACGTGGCTGGGAGGAGGTGGCTGGCGATCATGTCATCCTCAGTGACCCAGAAGACTCCGGACCGAATGCCTCAGCTAACCTACGCTGCATGGCCTCCCTGATCCTGCAAAGCCTGCGGAAGGATCCTCGTGTTCTTCGGATCAAGGAGAGGGACCATTACTGGCTGGCCACTCTCCTTGATCCGCGGTACAAGGGTAAGGTTGCGGACCTTATCTTGCCGTCGCAGAGGGAGCAGAGGATGAGACATCTCAGGGAGGCCTTGCAGAAAGGTCTGTGCAACGCGTTCCCAGAAACTGGGAGGCTACAAACTCCTGGTCCTGGGCGACGAGTTGCTGAGGCTTCGGTCAGTGGCAGAAGGAGCGGTGGGGAAGGTGGACGTCTGACCGATGCGTTCAGACAATTTTTTAGTCCGCAGCCCCAAGGTATGATCGGTTCCAGCAACCATCGCCAGCGTCTGATATACATGGTGCAGGAATACCTTGGGGCAAGGTCAGACTTGGACACCTTTCCCACCGAAAATCCTCTGGCTTACTGGGTCCTGAGGATGGATCACTGGCCAGAGCTTGCACAGTATGCAATTGAGCTACTGGCCTGTCCTGCCTCCAGCGTTCTTTCCGAACGCACATTCAGTGCTGCTGGAGGATTTGTGACTGATCATAGGGTGCGCCTGTCCACCGCCTCGGTTGATCGACTGACATTCATCAAAATGAATCAGTCTTGGATCACCACCAGCTACCAGGCACCTGAGGCGGATATAACCGAATAATTTTTAATGTCACATCCCTTCAAGACTGCCTATGCTGATGCTGAGTGACTGTCCTCTTATGTTCACTGACTATCCTCTTCCTCCTCCTCAATGATCCATGCCACCACACCAGTGCCTAAGGCACAATTTTTCAGCCCCTGTTTAACAGGGGCGTGTACTTACAATTTTTTTAAAAAATGCTTCGCAACACGTGTGACTGCTGTGCTCCAAGTACAGTATCTGTGAGGGCCGGGTTGCAGTGTTGTGGCACCAGCACCAGTGCCTAAGGCACAATTTTTCAGCCCCTGTTTAACAGGGGCGGGTACTTACAATTTTTTAAAAAAATGCTTCGCAACACGTGTGACTGCTGTGCTCCAAGTACAGTATCTGTGAGGGCCGGGTTGCAGTGTTGTGGCACCAGCACCAGTGCCTAAGGCACAATTTTTCAGCCCCTGTTTAACAGGGGCGTGTACTTACAATTTTTTTAAAAAAATGCTTCGCAACACGTGTGACTGCTGTGCTCCAAGTACAGTATCTGTGAGGGCCGGGTTGCAGTGTTGTGGCACCAGCACCAGTGCCTAAGGCACAATTTTTCAGCCCCTGTTTAACAGGGGCGTGTACTTACAATTTTTTAAAAAAAATGCTTCGCAACACGTGTGACTGCTGTGCTCCAAGTACAGTATCTGTGAGGGCCGAGTTGCAGTGTTGTGGCACCAGCACCAGTGCCTAAGGCACAATTTTTCAGCCCCTGTTTAACAGGGGCGTGTACTTACAATTTTTTAAAAAAATGCTTCGCAACACGTGTGACTGCTGTGCTCCAAGTACAGTCTCTGTGAGGGGTTGCAGTGTTGTGGCACCAGCACCAGTGCCTAAGGCACAATTTTTCAGCCCCTGTTTAACAGGGGCGGGGAATTACAAATCTTGATCTAATAGTTCACAGCAGGGCCCATTCCTGCGCCCACCAAGAGTAACTATGAGGGCCTGCAGTCTTGTGGCAACACCGTCCACCACCACCGCCAAAGGCCCAATTTTTCTGCCCTGTTCATCAGGTGCTTGCAATTACAAATCTTGATCTAATAACTCACAGCAGGGCCCATTCCTGCGCCCACCAAGAGTAACTATGAGGGCCTACAGTCTTGTGGCAACACCGTCCACCACCACCGCCAAAGGCCCAATTTTTCTGCCCTGTTCATCAGGTGCTTGCAATTACAAATCTTGATCTAATAACTCACAGCAGGGCCCATTCCTGCGCCCACCAAGAGTAACTATGAGGGCCTACAGTCTTGTGGCAACACCGTCCACCACCACCGCCAAAGGCCCAATTTTTCTGCCCTGTTCATCAGGTGCTTGCAATTACAAATCTTGATCTAATAACTCACAGCAGGGCCCATTCCTGCGCCCACCAAGAGTAACTATGAGGGCCTACAGTCTTGTGGCAACACCGTCCACCACCACCGCCAAAGGCCCAATTTTTCTGCCCTGTTCATCAGGTGCTTGCAATTACAAATCTTGATCTAATAACTCACAGCAGGGCCCATTCCTGCGCCCACCAAGAGTCACTGTGAGGGCTTACAGTCTTGTGGCAACACCGTCCACCACCACCACCAAAGGCCCAATTTTTCTGCCCTGTTCAACAGGTGCATGCAATTACAAATCTTGATCTAATAACTCACAGCAGGGCCCATTCCTGTGCCCACCAGTCTTGTGGCTACACCAACATCTAATAGGGCAAATTTCTGCAGAGTATATACGGCAGGCCCCTACTTTCAAACATCCAACTTACAAACGAATCCTACTTGCAAACGGAAATAGAAAACAGGAAGTGAGAGGAAATCTACCCCCCTAGGAAGGGAAATTCTATCATGTTAGATTTAATTTGGGAAAAAGGTATCTCCTCTCTACTGATGCTTTATCACCAATCCTTGTTTCAATTAAAACCCCACTTTTCCAAAAACATTTGTCATTGGGACGGAAAGTGAGGTGACATGTTCTGAACAGATGTGCAAAGACAGCAAATGTTACAGGGGTGATAACCCCTCCCTATGTTCTCCAAAAAGCATAAAAATAGATTTTTTTGGGATGGAGCTACACTTCATAATGTACCTGTTCAGATTCTACTTAAGAACAAACCTAAAGCCGCAAGTGGTTTTAAATGGCTTATTTTTTTCCTTTACAAATGTCATTTTGTGCAAGGACAGTTCTAAACACGGGAAACACATGCCACTTCACAGGCATACTTTGGACACCCCCCAGGTACCATATTTAAAGGAAAATTTCACTTTTTTTTTTCACTTTATGCATCATTAAAATGACTGCTCCCGAAAAAACGTTAGTTTTTAAAAGTTCTTTTTGCATTGATATATGTCCCCTGGGGCAGGACCCGGGTCCCCAAACCTGTTTTATGACATTAACATGCATATTGGCCGTTGTAATTAGCACTTTTGATTTCGAACGTTCGCGTCCATTATAACGTATAGGGTTCGAAAATTCGCGCGAACTTTCGGTCGATTCGAAGGTTCTGGTGCGAACCGAACCCGGGGGTGTTCGGCTCATCCCTAGCTTTCAGTAACGTTGACTGCTGAAGCCGAATCCAAGATGATGAGTTTAATATACAGGCATGTCCACAAACATGGAGAACAATTCTGTACAGTACATGGTATACATTCAAATATATTGTTCTAACTGAAGCTGGGAGCCTAACTTCATTTATACAGCTCAAAAGGGGGTGGGGGGGGGGGGGAGTGAGCCTCTTTGAAATACTAAACAATTTGTTGGTTATTTTCATTGATTAACAGATGGTCATTTAGCACCTAGACATCACTTCCAAAAGTTCTCTGGGAAAATGCCTTTTCACAGCTGGAGGTGTGAATGACATTTGGACACAACCAAGACAGCTGTTTATCATACATCCTGTGATCAGACATTTGCAACAAATATGTCTGCTAAGTCAGAATACAGGTTTTGATAATCATAACTAAATGTTTGATAAATAAATGCCTATTCTATTTACCCGATCAAGTGCGTGTAGTCAGTTCGCAATTGTTTGTCATTGCGGCCTATATCTTGATATCTTCTTGATATAGGATGCTTTGATTGTCACTGCTTATTGTCTGCTCGTTTCTGGTATTCATTTCGTTCTTTCAGGCCTTGCTGTTTATCAGTGCTTTCTGTTAGTCCGTTCTGACCAGTTGAACGCTTTGAAGCCATGTTTCGTGTACGTACTCGTCGTAGAGTTCGTGCTGTGCAGGGGCTTGGTGTTGGGCTTTTAGCTTTGACACAAGCCCAGTCCATGAACAGGGCGAGGAGGAGTTCATGGACCAAGAATTGGTTGCTCCAGCGTGACCAATTCTCGCACATGCCTTTGCTTCGTGAGATCCGGGAGAATAATCCTGATTTCAGTAACTTTCTCAGGATGACGGACCCCGTTTGTTGGCTTTACTGACCCCTTATATCAGCAGGCAGGATACCTGCATGAGGCAAGCCATCACTGCGGAGCAGAAGCTAGTTGCCACGTTAAGGTACTTGGCGACAGGGAGAAGACTTCAGGACCTCAAGTTCTCCACAGGCATCTCCCCCCAGGCTCTAGGTATCATTATTCCAGAGACCTGTTCTGCCATCATACAGGTCCTGCAGAAGGATTATATTAAGGTAAGATTTCTCCTTTACCATCACATTCTATGTATTTACTGTTTGCTAATGTATTGTATTTTTTTCCTCGTTCCCTAATTACCAGGATTGAAATATGCTGTAATATGCTGTAATATGCTGTGCCCCTTTGTCCTCATGCATGCTGGAAGCTTGTAATGTTTTTTTTTTGTCCTTCATGCATTTTTGCCTTCACTTACCTCCCCAGCATGCTCTTCTGGGCCCATATACACCTATGGCCTAGTCACTTAGTAATGTATTTTGTCAGCTCCATAGTATTGGTTTCCCCTAAACACCCCCTAAAATATCCACAAATGTTATGTGTTTGTTTAACGTCATGCAGAGTCCCCAAGATTTTTTTTTAATAGGCCAAACTCATTAGGAACCCCCCTCCCTCAACTGCTAGGTCAGCTGATACCAATCCTATATCCGCTGACTTTGTCAAACACAATACACACTATACCTACTTCTTTAGTGGTCATATTATTGTTAAATTCAGCAAAGCATGTAGTGCAAGGGCCTACCTCAATACTTTCAAATGCTAAATGTTTTTTTTTTTTTTTTTTTTACTCCTATTATTATCTTGATAGGTAATAGCAGAATCCAATTCTTACCTGTCCGGTGGGCTGCCAATAGTGTAATGTAAGAAGGGTCTGGCCAAACTATCACACATTATTTATGCATTCAGCTCTCAATGAAGTTGAGAGGGTTACCTGTCCAATACATCCACCCCCTAATTTTTGGCAATGGGCCATCAGAAGTGGGGGGGGGGGATGGGGGGTGAGGAATCTGCTAAGGGGACCTCTTATACTTTGGTTTGTAAATACTGTTTTTCAAAAATGTTATACTGATCTTGATCCAAAATGTTTGTGTCTAATCTGCTTGCAATGTTTATGTGTAAAAAGACTAATTTTTTTTTCTTGTTTGACTCCACAGTTTCCTTCAACACCACAGGAATAGCAGACTGTGGCCTCCCACTTTGCCAGCCGTTGGGACTTTCCCAACTGTGGAGGTGCAATTGATGGGAAACACGTCCGCATCGTCCCACCCCCCAACTCGGGGTCCAACTATTATAATTACAAGGGGTATAATAGTATTGTGATGTTGGCGGTGGTTTCAGCGACCTATGACTTCCTGTATGTGGACGTGGGGAAAAATGTCTGAATCTCGGATGGTGGAGTCATCGCGCAGACGGAGTTCTACTGGCATCTCCAGAGTGGCAGTCTGGGCTTGCCACCTCAAGAGGAGAATGCAGAAGGATTCCCCTTCGTGTTTGTCGTGGATGAGGCGTTTGTGTTGTCAAGACATCTGATGCGGCCTTTCCCCTTTCGCTTTTCCCTCACCCCGGACCAGAGGGTCTTTAATTTCCGGCTGTCCAGAGCCCGAAGAGTAGTGGAGAACACTTTTGGGATCATGGCCACCCGCTTCCGCCTCTTTTTGACACCCATCCACATGGCAGAATATAAACTGAATCACATTGTGCTTTCCTGCACAATTTTTTGAAAAAACATTCACCAAACTATGTGGTCTCAGTTTGCCCTGATGCTGAGTTACCCCAAAATGCTAACCTGACGGCCCTTGAAGCTGTCCGTCCTGGCTTGCCCCCCCAAAATGCCCGCAAAGTCAGAACCAGATATATGGAGTACTTTGTGGGTAGGGGGGCCATTGATATACCAGACAATGTGTGAGAGGTATTTTTTAATAAATTTATCTTTGAAACTGAAATAAGATGTGTTTTTATTTACTGCTTGGGTTTGTTTTAGGTGTCTCCTTGCTTATTTAATGATTTATTTTTGGCCTTTATCTTCAACAGTGTAAACCTACTTTCTGGGCGAGATGAGGTTACAGTCTCTTTTTCCTAAAAATAATCTTCTCATGTTGTGGGTCTGATACATACATGCTAGTTTTTCTAGTTAAGGTATGTAGTGCATTACTGACCAAAAGATTACTCCTTTTCAGCACCATGACAGAAATGTGTGGAGTCATGAAAATGGCGTGATTGGTGGTTAATTAAAAAACACTGTGGGTGTTATTTACTAAAGGCAAATCCACAATGCACTACAAGTGCACTGCAAAAGTGCACCTGAAACTGCACTTGGAGTGCAAAGTGGATTTGCCTTTATTAAATAACACCCATTTTCACAGAAAACAACAACTTTACTGCAAATACTGCTTTTGGGGTTTGGAATAAGTAAGCCACACATTTTTGATACTGTAAAATTTTACTTCAAGCACATTCAAAGGCACATTCATTCATGTGCCTTTCAAAATGGCTTTTACAACAAACCAACATATTTGGTGTTGATAACAATATTTTCTAACATTAATATAACTTGGCGCTTTTGTGTAAACAGGCATGTATCAAAGCAGAACATACAGAACACAGGAATTTACAAAGTTCAACTTTGAAAAGTGAAGACAAGATCAGACAAGAGTATGTCCAAACTGTGTTGATCTTGCCCTTAACACATGGGGTGTCACCCCTGGAAAAGCAAAATTTAGAAGATGCACACAAATTGGGGATCAAACTGGGCATTTTCTTCAAGAACCCATGCCTAGAATGTCAAAATGTGCAATCTCCCATCATGGGGGATCAATGTACGTGTTTTGGGGGTGCAACCCCTTCACCTCAGCCACTTTAGTAGCAAGGAAGGGGTTGCACCCACAAAAAGTGTACATTGCTCCCCCATGATGGGAGATAGCACATGTTGACACACTGTGAGCATCTTCCAAATTTTGGAATTTTCTAACGTAAAAATGTTGTGGTTAAAACCCAGAAAATGTCTGCTAGCTAGTTTGTGGTGTTTCAGATTTTCCCTAAAACATCAATGATATTCTTCATTTTTTGTTGAACATCATTGATGTTTTTCTTGATATCATCTAAATCCCGATTGCACACCATTATCTCCCCGATGAGGACGTGTGCACTTTCACTGGTAAAATGTGATTCTTCTTCCACAACATCCACATCACCTAAAAATAAACAAAAAAAACCACTGTGTATTATAAATATGCAGGCATACATTGATTAGCTTACCTGAAGCTGTGGCTTCAGACACTTATCTGTTGTGACAATTTCTCCAACTTCTACAATCTCGCCTTCCTCCTTCTCCTCCTCTGCTTCTGGTGTTGGTATTTCCCCTTCTTTGGGAGGTGTGGGGTCCCTGGTGTCCTCAGACGTCCAGAGTCTTCTGTCCCCTATGAGAATGTACAGAAGGAATACTTAGCACACCAATCTTTGAGGGCAGAAATAGGAATCTGAAACATTGCTGGGAAGTGTCGTACAATTGTGTTTTTTGGCCGAGTTCAAAGCAGAAAAACATTATTTTTGACACTTTCTAAAGCTGGAATACTTATTACCTGTTTGGTGAAAGTCTGTCAGATAAGTGGGTGAACGATCAAGGTTTATTACGAACAATTCAACCCCCTATGAGAATGTACAGAAGGAATACTTAGCACACCAATCTTTGAGGGCAGAAATAGGAATCTGAAACATTGCTGGGAAGTGTCGTACAATTGTATTTTTTGGCCGAGTTCAAAGCAGAAAAACATTATTTTTGACACTTTCTAAAGCTGGAATACTTATTACCTGTTTGGTGAAAGTCTGTCAGATAAGTGGGCGAACGATCGAGGTTTATTACGAACAATTCAACCCACGAACATGAAAGTGGCCATTTTCAACTGTACAACATTAAAACAAAGCACATGGAGCAGTATGCAAGCAATAATAATAATAATAATATGAACGCACGAAAATTACTTACTTTTTTAAAGAACTCACTTAAAGCAGGATTCCGCCGAAATAAGTTTTTTTTTCCCCCCAATCAGTTTAACCACTTCCCGACCGCCCCATGTAGATATACGTCGGCAGAATGGCACGTACAGGCAGAACCACGTACCTGTACGTGCCATTCTTCAGGCGCGTGGGGGGTCCGATCGGACCCCCCCGGCCGGCGGGGACGGTCGGGATCGCTTCAGGAGCGATCCGGGATGAGGGGACGGCCAGTGGTTTCTGGCCACCCCCTCGCGATCGCTCCTGGCGAATCAGATGCTTCCTCTGTCTGTGTCAATCAAAACACAGGCAGAGGAAGTGATGTCACACTCGGTGCGCCGGTCTATGTGACCGGAACGCCGAGGAGTCAACACACACAGGTTAGTGCACCAACAGTACACTGACACCAGTACACATAGGCACACAAAACACCCCCCTGTCACCCCCATATCACCCCCAGATCACCCCCCCCTCCCCCCCCAGTCACAGTGTCACTAATTGCAGTGATCATTTATTTACTGATCACTGCATTTAGTGTCAGTGTGACTGTAATACCTGTCAGTGCAGTTAGTTTTAGGTCCAAGGTAGCCCCCCCCCCCCCCCCCCTAATAAAGGTTTAACCCCTTGATTGCCCCCCAGGTAACCCTTTCACCCCCTTTTGCCCGTGTCACTAAGCGATCGTTTTTCTGATCGCTGTATTAGTGTCACTGCTGTCGCTAGGTAACCATTTTTTTTTTAGGTAACCGCCATGTTTATATAGGTTCATAAATAGGTTTATAGGTCAGGTACCCCCATATTACAACCTAAATAAAGGTTTTAACCCCCTGATTGCCCCTAGAGTTAACCCTTTCACCAGTGATCACAGTATAACTGTCACTGGTGACGCTGGTTAGCCAGTTAGTTATTTCGTTATTTAGGTTCCCCGTCAGGTTTTTATATAGTGTCAGGTACCCCCATATATTACCTAATAAAGGTTTTAACCCCCTGATTGCCCCTAGTTAACCCTTTCACCCCCTTTTGCCAGTGTCACTAAGCGATCGTTTTTCTGATCGCTGCATTAGTGTTGCTAGGTAACCAGTTTTTTTTTAGGTTAACCGCCATGTTTATATAGGTTCATAAATAGGTTTATAGGTCAGGTACCCCCATATTACAACCTAAATAAAGGTTTTAGCCCCCTGATTGCCCCTAGTTAACCCTTTCACCCCCTTTTGCCAGTGTCACTAAGCGATCGTTTTTCTAATCGCTGCATAAGTGTCACTGGTGCCGCTAGGTAGCCAGTTTTTTTTTTAGGTAACCGCCAGGTTTATATAGGTTCATAAACAGGTTTATAGGTCAGGTACCCCCATATTACAACCTAAATAAAGGTTTTAACCCCCTGATTGCCCCTAGAGTTAACTCTTTCACCAGTGATCACAGTATAACTGTCACTGGTGACGCTGGTTAGCCAGTTAGTTATTTAGGTTCCCCGTCAGGTTTTTATATAGCGTCAGGTACCCCCATATAATACCTAATAAAGGTTTTAACCCCCTGATTGCCCCTAGTTAACCCTTTCACCAGTGATCACCGTATAACTGTTACGGGTGACGCTGGTTAGATAGTTTGTTTTTTATACTGTCAGGGCACCCGCCATTTATTACCCAATAACGGTTTTAACCCCCTGATCGCCCAGGTTTTAGGGTCAAATAAGGTCTGCGTCGCCCCAGGTTAGTGCCAGCACCGCAAACACCCACGCACAAAGCATACACCTCCCTTAGTGGTACAGTATCTGAACAGATCAATATCTGATCTGATCAGATCTATACTAGCGTCCCAGCAGTTTAGGGTTCCAAAAAAACGCATTGTTAGCGGCATCAGCCCAGATACCTGCTAGCACCTGCGTTTTCCCCCTCCGCAAACTAATGCAGCGATCAGAAAAACGATCGCTTAGTGACACTGGCAAAAGGGGGTGAAAGGGTTAACTAGGGGCAATCAGGGGGTTAAAACCTTTATTAGGTAATATATGGGGGTACCTGACACTATATAAAAACTATATAAAAACTAGTGTCAGGTACCCCCATATATTACCTAATAAAGGTTTTAACCCCCTGATTGCCCCTAGTTAACCCTTTCACCCCCTTTTGCCAGTGTCACTAAGCGATCGTTTTTCTGATCGCTGCATTAGTGTCGCTAGGTAACCAGTTTTTTTTTAGGTTAACCGCCATGTTTATATAGGTTCATAAATAGGTTTATAGGTCAGGTACCCCCATATTACAACCTAAATAAAGGTTTTAGCCCCCTGATTGCCCCTAGTTAACCCTTTCACCCCCTTTTGCCAGTGTCACTAAGCGATCGTTTTTCTAATCGCTGCATAAGTGTCACTGGTGCCGCTAGGTAGCCAGTTTTTTTTTTTTAGGTAACCGCCAGGTTTATATAGGTTCATAAACAGGTTTATAGGTCAGGTACCCCCATATTACAACCTAAATAAAGGTTTTAACCCCCTGATTGCCCCTAGAGTTAACTCTTTCACCAGTGATCACAGTATAACTGTCACTGGTGACGCTGGTTAGCCAGTTAGTTATTTAGGTTCCCCGTCAGGTTTTTATATAGCGTCAGGTACCCCCATATAATACCTAATAAAGGTTTTAACCCCCTGATTGCCCCTAGTTAACCCTTTCACCAGTGATCACCGTATAACTGTTACGGGTGACGCTGGTTAGATAGTTTGTTTTTTATACTGTCAGGGCACCCGCCATTTATTACCCAATAACGGTTTAACCCCCTGATCGCCCAGGTTTTAGGGTCAAATAAGGTCTGCGTCGCCCCAGGTTAGTGCCAGCACCGCAAACACCCACGCACAAAGCATACACCTCCCTTAGTGGTACAGTATCTGAACAGATCAATATCTGATCTGATCAGATCTATACTAGCGTCCCAGCAGTTTAGGGTTCCAAAAAAACGCATTGTTAGCGGCATCAGCCCAGATACCTGCTAGCACCTGCGTTTTCCCCCTCCGCCCAGCCCAGCCCAGCCCACCCAAGTGCAGTATTGATCGATCACTGTCATTTAGAAAACACTAAGCACACATAACTGCAGCGTTCGCAGAGTCAGGCCTGATCCCTGCGATCGCTAACAGTTTTTTTGTGGTAGCGTTTTGATTCAGTCGCTAACAGTCAGGAGCTTTTTTACCTGTAAATCTCAAAAAAATAAAAAAATAGTTGTCGTTTTATTGTTCTCTCTCTATTGTTGCTCTTTTTTTACTCCATTCTATTCTGCAATGTTTTATTATGTTTTATCATGCTTGCTTTTCAGGTATGTAATTTTGTTTACTGTGTTTTAGTGTTAACCATTTTTTTGTTTTCAGGTGCGCCATTCAGTTGCAGCGCGGATTTATTTATCTTGACAGCAACAGTGTTTGCTCCCACGATACATAAAGACGCGACTCCAACACTGTAGGAGGTGATTTCACCACCACAGTTAAAAAAAAGAGCATATATGCCGAAGCATGGGGGCAGCAGGGGGGGGGAGCGATTGGCTCCTAATGCTGCGTACATACGGTCGAAATTCCGACGGAGCCTTGCCCCGTGGAAAAGTGCAACCGTGTGTACATGGCATAACTTTTGTGGGAGGATGCCCCCATGCTTCGGCATATATAAATGGTGCATGTATGCCCATCATTAGAAGTGGGTGGATGAAGGGAGGTATTCTAATGGTGGGCATACCCACCAATCAATCTCTTTTTTTCGTTCAGCCAAGAGGCTGCATGAAAAATAAAGATTACAATATATGTCCAGTATGTTGCTGGACTTTGAATGGTTATACCAGAATGATGCCTGCAGGTTTAGGTATCATCTTGGTATCATTCTTTTCAGCCAGTGATCGGCTTTCATGTAAAAGCAATTCTAGCGGGTAATTAGCCTCTAGACTGCTTTTACAAGCAGTGGGAGGGAATGTCCCCCCTCCCGGATATAAACCGCGCCATTGGGAAATTGGGAAAGCGTTTTATCACACCGATCTTGGTGTGGTCAGATGCTTTGAGAGCAGAGGAAAGATCTAGGGTCTAACAGACCCCAATTTTTTCAAAAAAAGAGTACCTGTCACTGCCTATTGCTATCATAGGGGATATTTACATTCCGTGAGATAACAATAAAAATGATAACAAAAGAAAAAAATGGAGGGAACAGTTTTAAAATAAAATAAAAAAGCTAAATAAATAAAAAAAATTAAAAAAAAAAAAAAAAAAAAGCACCCCTGCCCCCCCTTCTCTTGCGCAAAGGCGAACACAATCGTTGGTCTGGCGTCATACGTAAACAGCAATTGCACCATGCATGTGAGGTATCACCGCGAAGGTCAGATCGAGGGCAGTAATTTTAGCAGTAGACCTCCTCCGTGAATCTAATGTGGTATCATGTAAAGGCTTTTAAAGGCTTTTAAAAATGTATGTAGTTTGTCGCCACTGCGTGTTTGTGCGCAATTTCAAAGCATGTCCTGTTTGGTATCCATGTACTCGGCCTAAGATCATATTTTTTATTTCATCAAAAATTTGAGCAATGTAGTGTGTTTTAGTGCATTAAAATAAAAAAAAGTGTATTTTTTCCACAAAAAATGCGTTTGAAAAATCGCTGCGCAAATACTGTGTGGAAAAAAAAAATGCAACACCCACCATTTTAATCTGTAGGGCCTTTGCTTTAACAATATATATAGTGTTTGGGGGTTCAACGTAATTTTCTTGCAAAAAAAAAAATATGTTTTCATGTAAACAAAAAGTGTCAGAAAAGGCTTTGTCTACAAGTGGTTAGAAGAGTGGGTGACGTGTGACATAGGCTTCTAAATGTTGTGCATAAAATGCCAGGACAGTTCAAACCCCCCCCCAAATGACCCCATTTTGGAAAGTAGACACCCCAAGCTATTTGCTGAGAGCAATGTTGAGCCCATTAAATTTTTTTTTTTTTTTGTCCCAAGAGATTGAATAATGAAAAAAAAAAAATATATATATTTTTTTTACAAAAAGTTGTCACTAAATGATATATTGCTCAAACATGCCATGGGCATATGTGGAAATACACCCCAAAATACATTCTGTTGCTTCTCCTGAGTACGGGGATACCACATGTGTGGGACTTTTTGGGAGCCTAGCCGCGTACGTCACCCCAAAAACCAAGCACCGCCTTCAGGCTTTCTAAGGGTGTAATTTTTTTATTTCACTTCTCACTGCCAATCACAGTTTCGGAGGCCATGGAATGCCCAGATGGCATAAAACCCCCCAAAATGACCCCATTTTGGAAAGTAGACACCCCAAGCTATTTGCTGAGAGGTATGGTGAGTATTTTGCAGATCTCGCTTTTTGTCACAAAGTTTTGAAAATTGAAAAAAGAAAAAAAATATTTTTTTTTCTTTACTTTCTTCATTTTCAAAAACAAATGAGAGCTGTAAAATACTCACCATGCCTCTCAGCAAATAGCTTGGGGTGTCTACTTTCCAAAATGGGGTCATTTGGGGGGGTTTTGTGCTATTTTGGCATTTTATGGCCTTCGAAACTGTGATAGGTAGTGAGGAGTGAAATCAAAAATTTGCACCCTTAGAAATCCTGAAGACGGTGCTTGGGTTTCGGGGCCCCGTACGCGGCTAGGCTCCCAAAAAGTCCCACATATGTGGTATCCCCATACTCAGGAGAAGCAGCAAAATGTATTTTGGGGTGCAATTCCACATATAACTATGGCATGTGTGAGCAATATATCATTTAGTGACAACTTTTTTTTTTTTTTTTTTTATTTTTTATTTTTTGTCTTTATTCAATCACTTGGGACTAAAAAAAAAAATATTCAATGGGCTCAACATGCCTCTCAGCAAATAGCGTGGGGTGTCTACTTTCCAAAATGGGGTCATTTGGGGGGGGGTTTGTGCTATTTTGGCATTTTATGGCCTTCGAAACTGTGATAGGTAGTGAGGAGTGAAATCAAAAATTTGCACCCTTAGAAATCCTGAAGGCGGTGCTTGGGTTTCGGGGGCCCCGTACGCGGCTAGGCTCCCAAAAAGTCCCACACATGTGGTATCCCCATACTCAGGAGAAGCAGCTAAATGTATTTTGGGGTGCAATTCCACATATAACCATGGCATGTGTGAGCAATATATCATTTAGTGACAACTTTTTGAAAACATTTTTTTTTTTTTTTTGTCTTTATTCAATCACTTGGGACTAAAAAAAAAAATATTCAATGGGCGTTGAGCCTCTCAGCAAATAGCTTGGGGTGTCTACTTTCCAAAATGGGGTCATTTGGGGGGGTTTTGTACTTCCCTGCCATTTTAGCACCTCAAGAAATGAGATATGCAGTCATAAATTAAAAGCGGTGTAAATTCCAGAAAATGTACTCTAGTTTGTAGACGCTATAACTTTTGCGCAAACCAATAAATATACGCTTATTGGCATTTTTTTTTACTAAAGACATGTGGCTAAATACATTTTGGCCCAAATGTTTGATTAAAATTGAGTTTATTGGATTTTTCTTATAACAAAAAGTAGAAAATATCTTTTTTTTTTCAAAATTTGCAGTCTTTTTCCGTTTTATAGCGCAAAAAATAAAAATCACAGAGGCAATCAAATACCATCAAAATAAAGCTCTATTTGTGGGAAGAAAAGGACGCCAATTTCGTTTGGGTACAACATTGCATGACCGCGCAATTACCAGTTAAAGCAGTGCAGTGCGAAATTGAAAAAAGACCTCTGGTCCTTTGGCTGCCAAATGGTCCGGGGCTGAAGTGGTTAAAATACACACATACATAACATGTCACTTACCTGCTGCAGTTCTTCTCGCCGCCGATCGCTGATTCTGTCCGTTTGGATAACTTAGAAAAGATCTTGCTGGACGATTCCATCTTACTTGTGGGCATTCGAAACACTTCCGGGATGCGGTGAATGCTGCGCTCCCAGCATTCACCGCTCGATCCCGCGCATGCCGCATCCCGCGCATGCTCAGTTTCTGGTTGCCATCACAACGGCCGAAATCTCTCGAGATTTCGTGCTGACGGCGTCCCCCGTGGCTTCATGGGAGGATTGCAGAACAGCTCCCAGAAGTCATTGCGGAGCCGGGGGACAGCCGAAAACACGCCTACTCCCACGGGAGGACAGACCGGAAGCCAGAGGAAAAAGCTGTCAGGTAAGTAAAATATTTTTTTTTTTGTTTTTTTAATAATCATTGGTGCATCAGCTTTACTAACTGATTGTAATAAGCAAAAGAAGATTTTTGGAGTACCAAACCGCTTTAATCTTTCTGTACTGATCGTGCTCCCTCAGTTTCAGGTCTGACCAGCGTTTCCTCAGTTGATCCTTGGATCGTCATACCCCAAAATTCTTCTGCAGACTCTTCACAACTTTAGCCATGATCTTGGCCTTTCTGACATTTGGGTTGGGGTAAGGCCCATACTTCCCATCATAGTCGCTCCTCTTCAATATGTCCACCATCTCCAACATCTCTCCAAAAGACATATTTGAGGCCTTAAATCTTCTCCTACGGGATCGGGATGTTTCTGGCTCCGGGCTTTCCTCGTCCTCCTCCTCGTTGCTGGAATAATGAGTGCGCACCTGCTGTGTCTCCACCAAGTGGCTCTACCCACTACGCCGTAAAGAGAATGGGCGGGGAATAGACAAGAAAGATCGTCAAGTAAGAGGAAGGCAGCGCTGGAGAAACTACTTGCTTTCTTTAAGATCATGGTCCCCACGGCAGACATCACGTATGTGATGGTCAAAATTGGTGCCCTGAGGAGCACATATCTGAGGGAGTGCAAGAAGTTCAAGAATTCCCTGCAATCAGGAGATCCAAATTACATTTACAGTGGTGTGAAAAAGTGTTTGCCCCCTTCCTCATTTCCTGTTCCTTTGCATGTTTGTCACACTTAAGTGTTTCGGAACATCAAACCAATTTAAACAATAGTCAAGGACAACACAAGTAAACACAAAATGCAATTTGTAAATGAAGGTGTTTATTATTAAAGGTGAAAAAAAATCCAAACCATCATGGCCCTGTGTGAAAAAGTGATTGCCCCCTAAACCTAATAACTGGTTGGGCCACCCTTAGCAGCAACAACTGCAACCAAGCGTTTGCGATAACGTGCAATGAGGCTTTTACAGCGTCCTGGAGGAATTTTGGCCCACTCATCTTTGCAGAATTGTCCTAATTCAGTTACATTAGAGGGTTTTCGAGCATGAACGGCCTTTTTAAGGTCATACCACAACATCTCAATAGGATTCAGGTCAGGACTTTGGCTAGGCCACTCCAAAGTCTTCATTTTGTTTTTCTTCAGCCATTCGGTGGTGGACTTGCTGGTGTGTTTAGGATCATTGTCCTGCTGCAGAACCCAAGTTCGTTTCAGCTTGAGTACACGAACAGATGGTCGGACATTCTCCTTCAGGATCTCTTGGTAGACAGCAGAATTCATAGTTCCTTTTATCACGGCAAGTCTTCCAGGTCCTGAAGCAGCAAAACAGCCCCAGACCATCACACTACCACCACCATATTTTACTGTTGGTATAATGTTCTTTTTCTGAAATGCAGTGTTCCTTCTACGCCAGATATACTTGGACACACACCTTCCAAAGAGTTCCACTTTTGTCTCATCGGTCCACAGAATGTTGTCCCAAAAGTCTTGGGGATCATCAAGATGTGTTGTGGAGAAATTGAGACGAGCTTTGATGTTCTTTTTGCTCAGCAGTGGTTTTCTCCTTGGAACTCTGCCATGCAGGCCATTTTTGCCCAGTCTTTTCCTGATGGTGGAGGCATGAACGCTGACCTTAACTGAGGCAAGTGAGGCCTGCAGTTCCTTGGACGTTGTTGTGGGGTCTTTTTGTGACCTCTTGGATGAGTCGTCGCTGCGCTCTTGGGGTAATTTTGGGCGGCCGGCCACTCCTGGGAAGGTTCACCACTGTTCCATGTCTTCGCCATTTGTGGATAATGGCTCTCACTGTGGTTCGCTGGATTCCCAAAGCTTTGGAAATGGCTTTATAACCCTTTCCAGACTGATAGATCTCAATTACTTTCTTTCTCAATTGTTCCTGAATTTCTTTGGGTCTCGGCATGATGTGTAGCTTTTAAGGATCTTCTGGTGGACCTTACTGTGTCAAGCAGCTCCTATTTAAGTGATGCCTTGATTGTGAACAGGTGTGGCAATAATCAGGCCTGGGTGTGGCTAGAGAAATTGAACTCAGGTGTGGACAACCACAGTTATAGTATGTTTTAACAAGGGGGGCAATCACTTTTTCACACAGGGCCATGATGGTTTGGATTTTTTTCACCTTTAATAATAAACACCTTCATTTACAAATTGCATTTTGTGTTTACTTGTGTTGTCCTTGACTATTGTTTAAATTGGTTTGATGTTCCGAAACACTTAAGTGTGACAAACATGCAAAGGAACAGGAAATGAGGAAGGGGGCAAACACTTTTTCACACCACTGTATGTCCCCGGGATGTTGTTCTACGAGAGGCTACATTTTCTGGCAGACCCGAGGGAACCCATGCCATCACTCTACCATCTTCCTTCAAGGCTTCCTTCCACCCCAGCTGAGGCTTCCGATGTCCAACCTGGGCCTTCCAGGCAGCAACATGTGGAGGGACCCAGCTTGAGACAGGTAAAGCATTGTTGAACATATTTCTTGACATACATTTAATGATGTTAACTAGATGTTATTATTGATCAGTTAAGTTGTGATTTAACAAAGTGGTTGACATATCAATAGACAGTAGTGACCACAAAGGATTGGGACAAGAATGAAAAATGCTGGGCTCAGAATGATAGTATGTTCTATTTATTAACATTCAATTTGCAACAGTCATGAGCTGAAAATAGTGTGATTGATGAACAAAGAACTAAAACTATGTCCCATTTTCATACACAGGAAGACCTCAGCTGGGAGGAGGCTGTGGCAAGTGGCAGCCGGGAGGAGGCTGTGGCAAGTGGCAGCCGGGAGGAGGCTGTGGCAAGTGGCAGCCAGGAGGTCGACCATCGCCCTCCTCCTCCACCTCCTGCCACAACTAGAAGATCAGAGCCACAGCCTGGAAGGAAGCCTGGAGGGAAGTGCCTAAGGAAGACCAGAGAGTGATGGCCTGGGTTCAGTCTGGTCTGAAGATGCAGCATACAGACCACATCCTGGGGACATAGATGTCATCTGATCTTCCTGATCGCTTGGACTTCTGGACCAGATTGTACTCCCTCAGATATGTACTCCTCATGCCACCAATTTTGCTATTACATATTTGATGTCTGCCCTGTTGGCCAAAAGGCTTCGTCAAATTGACCAGTTTCCCCAGCGTTGCCTTCCTGTTTATTTTGTTTATGACACCTAATAAAGGATTTTTTGGTTTCAAGAAATACTTGCCTATGTGTTTTACTTTAAAAAGGACAGTTTATTTGTGAGTAGGCAGGTACATTTCAAAAATCAGAAAGTAAAATTAACAAGGGGCACCAGCACCAAACAACCTCCTAGAGATTTAAAAAAAAAAAATGATAATAATGGTGTTGGGGTAAGTTGAGACACACAAAACACAGCAAAAAAATACGAAGATGAGCAAAATGACAAATAAAGGAGATCTTGATTAAAAAAGCAACCACAAAATTAAAAAAATAAAATACATTGTTTTGGAGATCTGACGAATAAAAATAGTCTAGTCATGAAATCAGGAAAAAGAATAGAGAAATAAGTTTTGGAGAAGTCAGTGTGAATATGAGCAGCTAAAAAACGTCATTCTTGCATTGTAAAGAAAGAGAGAATGGGCTGCATTAAACAAATTTTAACATTGCAGCGTGACGAATGTAGTCTATCGATTAGGAACGCTAGTTTTACTTGACCGAGCGCTTCCGTCTCAGAATTTCTTCTGAGCATGCGTGGCACTTTGTCCGTCGGACTAGGCTACACACGATCGGAATTGGCGTGATCGGATTTAGTTGTCGGAAAATTTGAGATACAGCTCTCAAACTTTGTACGTCGGAAATTCCCACGGAAAAAGTCTGATGGAGCCCACACATGGCAGGATTTTTCGACAACATGGTCCGATCGGACATTTTCCGTCGGAAATTCCGACCGTGTGTATGGGGCATTAGACTACGTTTCCCCTATAGTGACCCCCAAAAGTCACGTGATTGAGAGACTCTGGAGTGTGACTTTGGTCCAACTTTACAGTATCTAGATCAGAGTTGCATCGAAAGTTGCATCAAGGTAGTGCAAGAAAAGTAATGAATGTATTACTACATGAATGTCAGTATTATTACATTGAGTGTTAAGATTACTTAGGTATTATTAATATTTTAAATTAGACCTGTCACAAATCTTCAGCTTTTCTACAGATCTGTCTCCTCTATTCCCAAAGATCAGCAGGTATGCTGGTATTACATAGTAGGTGAGGTTGACAAAAAAAAAAAAAAGACACAAGTCCATCAAGTCCACCCTATGTGTGTGATTATTGTATTGGTAATAGCATTTAGTTCCAATGATTTAACTTATAAGGTCTGCGGTTGTATCTTGTCCCACAAAACTAGATTAGACCTCCTGTTAATTGAATTAGCTACATGCCCAGCCAGTACTGCCATTTTAAGCTGAAGCAGATTGTCTTAAGTTTTGAATAATAATGGCCCAAGCAAGTCTGCCTTTGTGTCTCCAAGTCTATTTTAAGCTAGTTTCCTGTTTCGGTGACACCATGCAACTTCACTACTCTTATAGATTCCTGTGTGACTGTTTACATGGCTACTCATTTCTAGCTGTCTTATGTGTCTTTGTGTATCTGTCCCCAATGTCTGTGTGTGTCCAGGCACACACCTGTTAGCTTGAATTTTACTCCCTACTGTTTAGTGATCCCAGCACCTCAGCGCTGCAAGGGATTGTTATTTGTCCATTGGCCCTTAGTTCTAGGTATCTGCCTGCCTGGGTCAGTAAGAGGGCCGCAACCGGGTAACTGTCTGCAGCACAAACCATCTCTACCATCAAGAGCTCTGGAGAAGAGAAGGCAGTTCCTTAGACTCTGCGCCTCGGCCCTCCTCACCATTGTTGCATATGCGGATATGCTGCGTCCTCCCTGCGTATACTCCTCTCATTCTTGTAAATCCTGTATTCCTGTAGGATCACTGATCCAAGCCTTACGTGATAGCCCCCCCCTCTGTGAAGCCTATTGTTCATGATAAATGTTTCATTAAATTCAGGCTAGTCTAGACAGTTTAGTTTAAAAGACAGTTGAATAATATTTTATAGTAACTGAGAATGGTTTCTCCTTGTATTAAGACATTTTTCTTTTCTTCTAGATCTTTTTACCTCTAGAAAATAGATTTACTTCAACAGTAAAAAAAACTCAATGGCTTTATGGGCATTTTTGGTAATGATCAAATGTTGGACTAACAATCTGAGTGATGCCATCTTCAAAAATATCCTCCCTCGTTCCTTGGCTTCATGACATCAGCCACAAACAGCATTGATGGAAAAGAGTGCTTTTAAAAGCTTTCTAGATGTCTGAAGAACTTTGATACTTATCATGTCAGCTGTCTAAAACAGTTTGCTATAATTGAAAAAAGATCTGCACGCCTGCTGGAATTTCTTGTCATGTGGACTGCGATAGTCCTGAAGAAAAGAAGATTATGTATGAACATTGTATGCGTTCTTAAGGTGTTGCAGTGGAATCTTATGAAACTAGCAGTCAAAGTTACAGCGAAGGAATAAACTTGGCGTTCATACATTGTTAGACCGACATGTCATTTTTTATTTTTAGACATTTTTGTATTTTTTTATATTTTTGTTTAGCCTTTACAAAGCAAAATTAGGTTTTTCTGCAGAAGTAAATTGGGTACATAAATTAGAAGGAATATGAACTAGAAGAATAGATATTTAAACTAAGATTAGGCAGTTGGCGGGATATGTTGTAATTTAAAAGCGATTGATAGGAATTGTAATTGTATCTGCTTTTTTTTTAAATTTCATTTAAGTTATGTTTTATCAGTTATGTGGTCAATTTTTAATTTGACTAAAAAATGGGATTGATCGGGTAAATGGAATAGGCATTTATTTATCAAACATTTAATTATGATTATCAAAACATGTATTCTGATTAAGCAGAGGTACTTGTTGCAAATGTCTGGTCACAGGATGTATGTAACAGCTGTCTTGGTTGTGTTCAAATGCCATTCACACATACACCTCACACTTTGGAAGTGATGTGTAGGTGCTAAATTACCATCTTTTAATGTAAATAAGCAACGCATTGGGGCTGATTTACGATTCATTTGCGCGATGAGTTGCGGCGCACGCCGCCGCGCAATGGCCGTTTTCGAATTTACAAAATTTTACAAAACATTTGCGCCTGTAACTCAGCGCAATTCCCCATTTACTAAGTGTTAAGTGTTGCCGGCGCACGGGCGGGCGCGATCTGTGCGCCGCTATAGACCTGGCGCACGGCATCTTCAACTGAGAAAATAAAAGAATCTGGAAGTGGCAATATTATGGGGGAGATGTGGGTGATGTGAGGAAGTGTAGATATGACTGTCCAACTAACAAACATGCCCAGAATAGAACGGAAAACTATCTTTATGTGAGCAGGCTTGCTGCGCCTGCAAATACACTTCTAACTACGTGAGGTCAATTTATGTACTGCGCATGCGCAAGCGGCATTTGCGCCCGTTCATGTGCTCTGGTTCACTGCGCCGGCAAAATCTTAGTAAATGTCAAGCCACGTAGGTTCATTTGCATAAGTTGAACGGGCGCACATCTTAACTTGATTTATTTATTTTTTGCGCTGGTTAACTTCTATGGGTTTTTTAAAGGCTATTTCAACACAGGTCATGTTAGCATTAAGAAAATAATAAAATGAAGAAAAAAAAATGCGTGGGGGTCCCCCGAAATTCCATACCAGTCCCTTCAGGTCTGGTATGGATATTAAGGGAAACCCTGCGCCAAAAAAAAATGCATGGAAACTTGCATCAGAGGGGGGTGGAGTCACCGGGTGGCCCCGCCCTCCATTATAAAAGACCCGTCAGAAGAAGAGAAGCCTCGCACTTCGCCCCCCGCAAAGCCTCACACAGCGGGAGCCTCCCATTGTGAGGAGCGGCCCAGAAGAAGAGACGCCGTGGAAGAAGATGCCGGACGAGAACACCGGACCAAGAAGAGGATCGGAGGAAGAAGAAGATGAAGAAGAAGAGAAGCATCACACAGCGGGAGCCTCCCATTGCACGGAGTGGCCCGATAACGAAGAACAGACGCCATGGATGAAGATGCCGGACGAGAACACCTGGAAGAAGATGAAGAAAGGAAGAAGGAAGAAGACCAGAAGAAAGAAGACTTTAATAAAGGAATTGTCAAAGACTGTCTCCTGTCATTTTTAACTATTTTGTCACCTTTTTTGGTGAAATGGTAGGGGTACTTTTGTACCCCCTTACCATTTCACACAGGGGGGGAGGCCGGGATCTGGGGGTCCCCTTGTTAAAGGGGGCTTCCAGATTTCGATAAGCCCCCCGCCTGCAGACCCCCACAACCAATGGCCAGGGTTGTGGGGACGAGGCCCTTGTCCTCATTAACATGGGGACAAGGTGCTTTGGGGGGGACCCCAAAGCATTCTCCCAATGTTGAGGGCATGTGGCCAGGAGGGGGGAGCGCTCTCTCGTCCCCCCCTCTTTTCCTGCGGCCTGCCAGGTTGCATGCTCGGATAAGGGTCTGGTATGGATTTTGAGGGGGACCCCCACGCAATTTTTTTTTGGGCGCGGGGTTCCCCTTAATATCCATGCCATACCTGAAGGGCCTGGTATGGATTTTGAGGGGGACCCCCACGCCATTTTTTATATTTTTTTCCGCGGGGTTCCCCTTAATATCCATACCAGACCTGAAGGGCCTGGTATAGATTTTTAGAGGGATGCCCACACCATTTTTATTTTAAAATTAAAGTCACCTGGCCTGGTGGCGACTTCAAGTCGTGTTGGAAGTCGCCCCAAGTCGCGCTGTGATTCACACTCAAGTACAAGTTGTCTCCCAAAGTCGCGCTGGAAGTCGTGTTGCCCCTGTGTGGATGGACTGTATGATACGGCGTGTGCTATTATCAATGGGAGATCATTTTTAGTGGGTAGCGTTGGTTTTTAAAGGTGAATTCCACACTACAGTGCTCTTGTGCCCTTATAATGCATAGTTTTTAGCCTAGACAACTCTACACTCCAATGCTCTTGTCTTCCTCTTAGAATGCCTATAATTCTTTTGAGCTAGCTTTTGCTTTTAAAGGTGAACTTCACACCCCATTCTCCAAAGGCTGTGAGCTGCCTTCACCAATCCAAAACAAATACAAAAATACAAATACAAAAACAAATTCATCATAACAAACTTTCGTTATTTTAATAAAAAGTTTACTAATCAAACGAAAATGCTAAGATCTTAGAAATAAACATTCAATTTCAAACACAAATGACAACATTTTTCTGGTTTATTCATACCAAACCCAACAAAATTTTGTAACGCGCCCATGTCTACCAATAACTAGAAGATAAGCCAGCCAAGTGGGGACTAGCAAAATTACCAAGTCAGTTCCCTTAAGCTGGCCATACACTATAAGAAAAATCGGCCGAAAATTCGGTCATAGAACGTTCGTTCAATTTTTCGGCCAGTTAATGGACACAAAATCGATAATCGTTTGGACGTTTTTGAGCCGAAAAAATGAAGGACAAGTTTGGAAATTTTCTGCCGAACAAATGATAAATTGAAAGGTTAATGTGTTTCCCGTCCGACCTGTCTGCACTAGGTATATGTAAAAAAACGAACATAATTTTTTTTTATTTATGTTCACTGAACGATTTATCGGCCATTACATGATGGCACCATCGTTTGTGCTAGCGGCCGAACGTTCGTTTTTCGAAAATGGGTTTGGCCGTTTTTTTGTATAGTGTATGGCCAGCATTAGACTGCAATGGTATTTGTTGTTGTGCTTAATTGTGGACAGGGGGTGCCTTTTTTGTGCTTGCTGCATTTGGTTTGTTCTGGGCATGCTCAGGAACTTAGCATGTTTTTTGCTGCTTTTTGTGTTTGAACAGCACTTGGGTGTTTCTGGGCATGCTCAGAGAGTGTTTTTTTGGGGGTTAGTAATTTAAAGACATAATTTACAGGTGTACCCACTTTGAAGTTCTGTCTCTACATTGGGTGAACTTGGGTGAAGATTGTGTGTGGCAGCAGCAGCAGCAGCACATGTCAGTGTCCTCACCACTTTCTAACACGTGTATATTTTGTTTGTTATGTCTTTGCAAAACAGATGTGTTTTCTGCAATTTATTTGTTACTTTGTTTTTTTTTTTATTGGTGGTGGTTATATCAACATGAAATATTTTTGATGTTGGCAATGTTTGTTGTTTATACGTTCACTTTGATTTAATTGTCTGTGCTGCATTATTTTAAAAACTTTTTCAAGATGGGTCTAATGTAGTTTTAATCCTTTTTATATAGATGTCGATTTTGTGTGTGTGCGCTCCTTTCAACTCCTGTTAATTAACAATGCAAAAGGGTCAAACCTCTAACATATTCTGTTAGTGTCTCAAATTAACATGTATGTGTGTATTTTGATTTCCTTGCTGCTTTTCCAAGTCCTGTTGTTTTTTTTCTATTTATTTTTTTTGGACCAATAAAATTGTTTGCAATGTTTTATGTGTGTTCTTTTCATGCAACGGATTTCCCAGCTGTAGCTTAACAAGGCTGATTGCCATGTGTTAGACAAATCCAGACATTTCAGAGCGGTAAGTCTTCAATTAGATTTTTGAGCAGTGGTTTTCAGTCTCAGTGATCAAGTACCCCCACCCCCCCCCCCCCCCAGGACATGTTTAGAACATGTTTATTAGCTAAAAAATGTTTTTGTGTCCAAAATATCAAGCCATTGACTTTCATTTAAAACACCTGTGCAAGATGGAAAACCTGCAAACATGACCTGTTGGGGGTACTTGAAGACAGGTTGATGAGCTAAAATCAAGCTCAAAACAATCCTATTCTAATTGTGGACATTTCAGAGAAAGCCCAGACTATTTTTTTGGTGTTTTTATATTTTATTTTTTGGGGGTTTTTTTGTATTTTTTTGGGGGGCGTTTTTTTTTTGTTTATTTATTTTTTGGGCTTTGAGTCCCTTTTCTTAAAATTAGCTTTGCTTCCTGTCACATAGCCAAACAGGAAGTGAGAGTAAAACCATAACACTATTTTTAGTTCTTGTGGACACAGGTTAATCTAACTAACTAGTGTCCCAATTAGGCAAATTGCAGTCTAGCACTTTGTTGTGTGCACCCCAAATTATTAGGTATTTTGGGGTTTAGGAATTGCAAATCCTTTATGCAATACAAGTGTAGTTGCTGAAAATCAGAGGGGAAGTACTGGTGATTTTATCATCCAATCATGTAGAGGCATAGATGCGGTCTTCTTTCCCTTGCATGTTGCCATCGGATCTCCAGCAAGTGCACTTGTAGTGCAAAGTCGATTTGCCTTTAGTAAAGAAACCTCAAGATACCTAAAAATTTGGGATGTACATAGCAAAATGCTAGAGTGCAATTTCCCGAATGGGGAAACTATTGAAATTGGCTTGTGTGTCCCCAAAGAAAGACACTGGTAGTGTTTTATCCTCACTTCCTGTTTGGCTTTGTGACAGGAAGTGAATAATTTTGAAGGACAAATTGTCAAAATTTGGGAGTTGTCTTCACCCTATCAGGGGTGTAGAGATCCCCCAACACTTCAAATTCCTCTGCACTCTATCCCCAAGAAAAAATCGGAAAGGATTTTCTTTAGTTTAACTTTGCTGACTCCCGGGTACGAACACGGCGTCATGTCACAAGTATATGCATTGCACCCTTGTGAATAGGCTTCTTCAGTAGGCAGGGAGCCGGTCCAAATGAGCCCTTAAATACCCCTCCTTCCCGTTGCCATGGAAGCATAACAACATCCATAACCAGGAAGTTTGCATCGGGAGAACAGGGTAGAGAGAGGAGAGTGCCATGAACAAACCATCTACACGCCAGATAGAACAGTACATATCCGCTCTTATCCCCCCTGCTCATCCTAGTGCAAATTAACCATGGAAGCTCAATAAAAATGTATAAAATTACATATTAAAATATAATGAGTTAAAAGCAATAATAAAATAAAATCTAAAAAAACAAAAATATAAAAATAACAAAACAGGATCCTCATACTTATCATAATGTATCTTAATAATTTCTAAAAGCAGTTAAGATTGAAATCTGCATTTAAACCTCTAGGGCACAGGTGTCAAACACAAGGCCCACGGGCCAAATCCGGCCCTCCAGGCCATTTCATGTGGCCCTCACACCTTTCCCGCAGCTGCAGGAGAGCTCCAGCCCTCCTCTGGTCCTCCTCCAGACCCCTACTTTCTGCTTTCAAGCAATGCATCAAGGTTCTTCCCAGCAGCAGCATAAGAAAAGGAGGTGCACTGTGATGTTAGGGAGAGTAGGGGACTCAACTTCTGATGGTGGGGTGGCTCTTGACATCTAATGTAAGGGGAGGGGATGCGCTGGACATCTAATCTTACAGATACAACCGGCCCTTTTGAGGACAATCATAATGCTGTGGCCCACGATGAAATTGAGTTTGACACCCCTGCTCTAGGGGATAAAACCTTTGTCTCAAAAATCTAGAATGACTCGCGCTGACTTAAAAATCTAACAAAATTACCCCCCCCCCCCAATGTTCCTGAACTTTTTCCACCCCCCCAAAAAAATTAACCCTCTAGGATCCCTATTGTGGACCTCCCTAAAGTGCCTGGATAAACTATGATCTGTCTTACCTTTTTTAATGTTATTCATGTGCTCTCATGCCCTCATTTGTATATTCCTTGAGGTGCGACCCACATATTGCTTGAAGCAAGGACACTCCAGCACATATGCTACTCCTTTAGTGGTGCACGAGATAAAATCTTTAATGGTATATTTATTCCCTGTAGAAGTAGCTACAAATTCTATTGTTTTTCTACCATTCACCTTGGAGGTCCTACATGGCTGCTAAACATCTACACCTATAAAATTTCACCAGCATATGGATACCCCTCATCTTCCTAACCTTGAGTGGCTCTAGTATCCATGGCACTAATTTATTTCTAAGGTTACAGTAGGGGCTTTCCAATATGTCAATTTGGGGATTGGGGGATAAGACCTTCTCCTCTAATGTTTTGTCTCTCAACAAGTAACAGAAACCATGAATCAGACCAAGACAGAAGTACAGTTAAATCACACTTGTTTAATAATAATAATAATAATAATAAAAAGGTAAACAGAGTAAACGTAGTCAAAACAGTTCAGGAACCGAAACGGATAGTCAGACAAGCCACAACGTCAGGAAGCCAGAGTTGAGTGTAGTAGAACATCAAGCAGGATCTGAAGCCAGAAGGAATGTCAGCTAAGCAAGTCTTTAACAACAACACAAGAGAGCATCTCTAGAGATGTGACCAAGGCAAAGGCAGAGATCATCTGGGCTGGACGGCTTAAGTAGGCAGGACTGACGAGCAGGATATCATCAACAGGTGAGTCACTGTGGAGAGATAGAAGCTGGCAATTAGCCGACAGCTGAGCGGCCAGCTTAGGGAAGGGCTAAGCCCAGCCCTGACAACAAGATATTCCAACGCCTTCTAATATTTTCCACTTTTTTACTTTGTACACAATAATCCATAACTATCCTAATCTCCTCCCCTTCCAAACCTACCTCTATAGTAGAGCTGCAAAATTAATCATTAAGAATCTAAATCGCAATTTTTTTTTCCCTTCCTGATCTTCAAAACAGCATGTCTCAATTCTTTCTAACAAGTGCAGAGAGTTCTCGCAGCTGGAAAAAAAAATCCAAGCAGCCTGCCAAGTTGTATTACAACACTTCGAATAAGTAGAAACAAAGTATCTTTTCATTCTTTTATAGGAATGAACTCTGGCGTGTAAATGAATGAAGTTTAACCATTAAAAGTAAATGAATGATTTACTAAAGCGCTGATAAATTTTAAATTCCAGAAAAAAAAAAAAAAAAAAGATGTCTAAATGATAAAGCGGCAACCAATAGTGCTCTCACACTCAAAGATAATTGAAAAAATGTAAACAGGTGTCCGGATGAGAACGGCGGCGGACGTCTTTACAGAGAGCTCCGGGTGCCTGATTTTAATCCGCCGCCATCTGAACAACAGAAAACACACAAAGTGCCAAAACCTGCTTGCCTAATCACCTAGGCTCCCCTGCAGCGCTCTGGTTTATAATCCCCAGGAGGTTCGGCCTGAAATCGGCAGAAGGAGACAGCCTCTGGACCTCCGCGGCCGCCGCCATCTTGCTACTCCGAGGCCTCCCAGGGGAATCTCGATCTGGATAGATCTGGAGGTAAGAGACCCTCAGCTATCCACATACCCACCCAGCAACCTACCTGGCACGGTACGGAGGCCTTGCCGTGCTCCGAGGATGCCGCGGCCCAGTCCTCCTGCCTAGTGCGGCCTAGTGAGGCCTGTGGATCCCCGGTCTTTCCTGGGGCTGCTTCCCTGCCGGGAGTCACCGCGGGCGGTACGGCGTGCATCGGTAGTGCAGGCTACCTCACCACATCACCACACCTGCCTTAACTACCAAAAACTGCAGAGACTGTGCCCTGCCCTCCAAATCCTCCACAAACGCGGCCGCCGCCATCTTGCGGCCTACTCAGCACCCTCAGCGCCCGTCTATATCGCTTTTCCAGAAAAAGTGACATCTGCTGACACTCCAGTTGGTTCCCCCAGCCACAGAGAGCGATCCACAAGATATCAGAGGGTCGCTGGAGAGGGCACACTGTGATTTTACAGCTGAAAGACACAGGCGAGAGGCGGCCATATTGCTACACCCCAGGCCTATTAGCTGCCTCCCCATCATTCCTGCTCCAGACTCACCCATCACGGACCCCCCCCCCCCCCCCTCCTTTTTTTTATTTTTTTTTATTTTTTTTTATTTTAGCCTGCTCAGGGGACGTGGCTTAGCAATGGCCGAATAGAACTATGCTCTAGGGGGGCTCCTGGCCTGACCCGGCCTCTGAGGACCACAACGCTTCTTTAAATGAGTGTGAAAACAGCATGAGTGACCCCACAAAATACCGGACGAGATCGGTGACCCGTGGGACTGGCCAAAACAACTCACAACCGAGCATTTTCAGCTTCTTTGGGAACACCCCGAGACCGTCCTCGGGCGCCATTGAACATACGCCCCGTGCGACTCGCAAAGACACGGCGGGCACTACAGCGCAGGCAGGCACCTACATACACCCACCGGACCTAGAGGACCTCCCGGGGACCCCGGACTTGTTCCGACCAACTATGGTGGGCCCCTCACAGTCACAGTCCCGGCTAGATGAAGACCTTCGAGATATGCTCAGGGCACTACCAACACGGGCGGACATTGAGGCCCTGCCCACGAGAGCAGACATAGAGGGCCTGATTATGCGCATAGAGGAAGCCCACAGCAAAGAGATACAGGAGGTCCGAGAGGAACTGCACTCTATAGAGACCCGGGTCTCCTCTGGTGAGACGCAACTGTCCTCTTTGGAAACCAGGGTAAGATCCCTAGAACAGGCCCAGGAAACATATGCCAAGGACTCACAAGAAATGCAGCTCCATTTAGAAGAGATGGAAGACCGCAGCCGCCGCAACAACCTACGGCTGCGAGGCATACCTGAGGCCACCGGTACTGAAGACCTGGCAACGACAGTAACAGCCATATTCCATAGGATCTGGGAGAACCCACCTGCCAATTTGGAGATGGACCGGGTACACCGCTCCCTGGGCCTCAAATCTACAGACCCGGCACGGCCCCGAGACGTCCTCTGTCGGCTACACCACTACACCCAGAAAGAAATCCTGCTGCGCAAGGCGTGGGAACATGGGGACATTGATTTAGATGGCGCCAATATACAGATCCTACCAGACCTTTCCAGGGCCAGGTTACAAAGACGCGCCATGCTGAAGCCAGCACTGGAAGTAGCCAGAAGACGGGGATGCACCTACAGATGGGGATATCCTCTAGCGGTTATTTTTCGCTCAGACCGTTCCTCTTTTACACTACGAGCACCTACTGACCTACCTGCATTCTTCAGCTTTCTAGAAACGGATCCCGTACGTGTCCCGAATTGGCTGCAGAAAATCCCAAAACCGACTGGCCGCGCAAATACATCGTCGGGGAGACCGAATCTACCTGCCCGCTCTCAGAGGTCCCAGGGAAGGTCCCGCACTACTCCCGACGACAGTACACGCGAGTCCTAAATGTTCTTCTGTCCTTTGCTTGGCTGTGCTGTATGTGACATGGTCATAATGTTTGCTGGATGCTGGATCTTACACGCTGCAAAACCTCATATGCCCCCCCCCCCTTTTATTTTTAAATTTATTTTTTTTTGTTGATAAGCCAAAGAGAAGCAAAGCCCTGGACATACGAGCTGTTATCCACTACTCTACCCACAGGCGCAAACCTCACTTATTACGTGCCTTGGACATGCTACCCTGCCCTGGAGTTTGAGGAGATGATCCTTTCATTATAGAAGAGATCTATACACAGCCCTACCCGCCAGAGATGTAGCTGAAACTCTATCATCATTTGGGCATGCCCCCATTCACTCCACACAGACTTCGAGACTCATGGGTAATAGTCCCCTTGCTCTCCCAGTGCAATGCACAGATGCCAGTAGAGGATCTGGCTCCTAGTTACAAACACGGAGGCTGCTGCAAGGCGGCCCTCCACCTCTCCTTGCAACACACACCTTAACTGAACGCTCCCGCATTAAGAAGGAAGACACACCCTTTTTACCTGTTGGACACCGATCCCCCTCCCCGCCAGCTCCCCCTCAGCACCAATATGGTAGAAGAAGAGATCTGAATGAACGGCCCCTGGTTATCAAGCTCCATGCAGGTGAAGGCTATGTGAGTCGCTCTCCTGGGGGGTGGAGGGAGGAGGGGTGATCTCAGACTCCCATCTATGCCACACAACGGGACTTCATGCTTCATGTGGAGGATATATGGGTACCAAGGAAGGGGTATTGTTGGAAACTATTGATCAGATGCCATGGGTACTGTTGATTTTTTCTCTGGCCTAAGGTTGATGGGGGGCTGACACTAGAAAATACGTGTACTTACGAATCACTGTTGTGGTGCGCCTCCCACCCTGATTGCGTGTACACTCACGGAGACTACGGAAGAGGGAGTCCAAGACTCTTATCCGTCGGGTTCACTACAGCCAGCTAAAGCTCCTCAGAGATACATTGGTAAGGTTGCCAAGCTTAGACTCTGAACAACCTGTATGTTAACGATGTATTGATTTATTTTGTTTAATTTAGACGGTTCGTATTTGGTTCATATGCTATTGTCACTCACATGATAAATGAATAATTATTCACAGTCTCATATTCACTTGAGGTCCGAAGGCCGGGATGGGCGGGGATTTTATCCTGATTGCCCTTGCTGATCACTCCCTTACATAGGCGGACGCCTTCCCAGCTAGTTCTGGCAAGGTAGTAAAACAGCGAATTGCTGTTCCTTTAGAAGTTGCACTGCTGGACGGTGTTTGCTGAGAGCAAATACTTTCTTGTGACTGGTCTGGATAGACCGGCTTTCTCCTTTTCCTTTCCCAACCTCTCTCATCCTCATTGACCCCTAAACCCCCATCCATCTTGATATCTCTCTCCATACCCAACCCACTTTCCCTGGCCCCCCCTTCCTCCCGTGGCCATGGATACACTACAGATAGTCACCTTAAATGTCAAAGGACTGAATGTCCCAGAAAAAAGGAAAATGTTATTAAACGACATGAGACGCATGAAGGCAGATATAGTACTTCTGCAGGCGACTCACTCTCAGATGTTACCCGACGGTATACCATTCCACCTATCTAGAAGCCAAATCTCGGGGCGTTTCTATCCAAATTGCAGCTAGAGTTCCCTGGAAGTTAATAGAGCTAAGAGCTGACCCAGCAGGCAGATTTCTATTTATTAAAGGGCTAATAGGAGACGAGAAGGTGACCATCGCCAATCTGTACGCCCCAAACAGCCAACAGGACACTTTTCTCAAACAGACCTTATTATCACTCCGCGGTTTCACAGAAGGCCAACTTATAGTGGGGGGAGACTTTTTTTTTTTTTTTTTATAAAATCTTTTTTATTGAGTTTTGCATTAACACAAAAACTTGCCCACATAGGGGCTAAACATTACCCACGCAGGGGTCAATCCTCTGATGCGGCAACAACCACAACAGAGTGGGGGGAGACTTTAATGTCCCCCTGATCCCAGCAGAAGATACCTCTATGGGTACATCATCCTCCTCCCGTAGCACCCGTAAGACAATTCACAAGACTTTACATGATATGCAGTTAATAGACGTTTGGCGACTCTCCCACCCCGGAGAACGAGACTACACCTTCTTCTCTCGCACGCACCAGGTATACTCCCGTATTGACCACCTATTACTCCCACACAACCAACTTCAGGCACTAAGAGACACGAGCATAGGATCAATTACGTGGTCCGACCACGCCCCGGTCTCCATGCATTATGCACTAACTGATCACAATAGGAGACAGAGACAGCATTGGAGACTCAATGAGAGCCTGTTGCAAGACCCGGAGGTGGTATCAGACGTGACAAAAGAAATCGCACACTATTTCCAGACAAATCTAACGGCAGATTGTAATATGGGACTTATTTAGGAAGCTCACAAGGCGGTCATACGGGGAGTACTAATAAAACACGGCGCGAGGCTAAAGAAGCAGCGAACAGCCAAAATTGCAACACTGATAGACAAACTCCAAAAACTGGAAACCAGACATAAACAGACACTGACCAGACTTCTGGGGAACGAACTAGACATAGTACGTAAGCAAATAACAGACATACTCCACTTTAAGGCCAAGGCGGCAATGCAGATCTCCCGCAGGAAAATATACGAATCAGGGAATAAATGCGGTAAATTGCTTGCGCAATCCCTACGATCCCAAACAGCAGCCTCTTACATCCCACACATATACTCAACGACAGGCCACAAAAAAACCCTACCCCGACAAATAACCCAAGAATTCAAATTGTATTATCAATCCTTGTATAATCTGCCGGTAAATCCCCCTACAGCAGGGAAGGTATCAGAATACATCAAAAAGTCAACAATGCCCACTTTACCGACAGACACGCGTGACCTTCTGGACGAACCTATAACAATGTCAGAACTGCAACTGGCAATAGGAAACACGAAACGTAATAAAGCCCCAGGACCGGATGGACTTACGGTCCAATATTATAAGACCCTACTTCCCTCATTAGGAAATCATCTGGTAAAAACGCTTAACGACCTCAGTAGGGAGGGTAATTTACATGACACCACACTACAGGCCCAGATAGCGGTAATCCCTAAAGAAGGTAAGGACCCGTCCCAATGTGGGAGCTACCGCCCAATATCGTTATTGAACACGGACCTCAAACTGTTCACTAAGATAATTGCCACTAGATTGCAAACCCACATACCCCGTCTAATTCACCTGGACCAAGTAGGTTTTGTCCCAACCAGAGAGGCTAGAGACAATACCATCAAAGTACTGAACCTGATCCACAAAGTCACCACCTCCGGTGTACCCTGCGTCTTTCTCAGCACAGATGCTGATAAAGCATTTGACAGGGTGAATTGGACGTTCATGCTCGCCACATTGAAGCATGTAGGTTTGGGCAATAATATGATGAAATGGATAAAGGCAGCGTATACGACGCCGACAGCTAGGGTGAGAGCCAACGGAGTACTCTCAGATCCTTTCCCAATTACGAACGGGACACGCCAGGGCTGCCCACTATCACCCCTTCTGTTCGCCCTATCCCTTGAACCCTTCCTATGTCACATAAGGAATAACCCGAACATATCAGGTTCTACAATGAGCTGCACCCAGTACAAAGTCTCCGCTTATGCAGATGATTTGTTATTTTCCCTCTCAAACCCATCAATATCACTACCAAACCTTCTCTGCGAATTTACTATATACGGGACACTCTCCAACCTAAGAATCAACTTTGACAAGTCAGAGGCAATGGGAGTACAGATTCCCAACTCTCAGCTCGCACACCTCCAATCTAGCTTTAAATTAAAATGGACCAAAACTGCCCTTAAATACTTGGGAACTTATATACCTAGCACACTTTCAAAAATATATGAGCTCAATTTCCCCCCACTCTTAAAACAAGTCAAGTCCTTACTGACTCAATGGACCTCGGGACTGCACTCCTGGCTAGGACGCTGCAACATTTTAAAGATGATGATACTCCCGAAGTTTTTATATCTTATGCAAGCCTTGCCCATACACATCCCGGTCACATATTTCAAACGAGTGCAAACACTTTTTACAGAATTCGTATGGGCCAAAAAAAAGCCTAGACTAGCTAACAAATTACTAGTACTTCCCAAACTACACGGAGGCCTAGCGCTCCCTAATCTTTGCGCCTATTACCACGCATTTGGTGAGGCTCATAGACTGGAGCCGACACCAAGAAACCAAACTATGGACTTCCAAAGAAAAAACACAGAGTGAGATCCCCCTCCCAGGCACCCCATGGTGTTACTCGGGACTATCATCAGAAGTTAAATCCCACCCATTAATAGGCAATACATCAAGGATATGTGCCCGAATAGTGACCAGGACACCTCTCTCCTCCCAGAACTCACCTCTACAACCCATCTTGGGGAACCCACTATTTAAACCAGGGCTAACAGACAGACGCTTCCGCACCCTCTCGGAATCAGGCATCCACCAGGCCTCCCATTTTAGTTCGGGTGGGCGGTGGAAAACGGCTGCGGAACTTTCGGACCCCACAGGCCCGTTCCGCCTAGACTTTATGAGGGCACTCCAATTGGGTCACTTTCTGAACTCCTTGCCACCCCCGAGAGACATAGACCAGACACTAACGTCACTGGAGGACTTATGCACCGATAGGGGTCCCATACCACATACACTTTCTTTGACCTACACTCTCCTGAATGCACCCCCAGAGGATTTTACACCCCCAGGACTGCTCAAATGGGAAAGGGATCTGGGAATCCAATTCGATGACACCAAAAGACAACGTATTCTTAAGTACACACATAAATCTTCCATATGTGCAAAAACCCAGGAAACCAACTACAAAATACTCTCCAGATGGTACAAAACCCCTGCATTACTACATAAACTATTCCCACTGACATCAGATCGCTGTTGGCGTTGCCAGACAGAGGAGGGTTCCCTGTTGCACATCTTCTGGTCCTGCCCCAGACTGACACAATTTTGGACAGTGATACGTGAGACCATGCAGAAATTCACTGAAAGGACGCTTATAGACGACCCAGCTTTCTTCCTCCTACATGCCTCCGACATTCCAGACAGACGCTATAAAAAATCAGTACTTCGTCATTTATTAGATGCAGCTAAAGCCTGTATCCCACTGTGTTGGAAATCCGCCACCCCCCCCCCCGACCATTAAACTATGGCTTCGAAAAGTAGAAGAAATAAGAAAAATGGAAGATCTCATTTTAACAGCACAGGAAAGACATGAGACTGTGGTGGAGAGTTTGAATATTTAAAATGGAATTGGATTGCCATGCCCCATCGTATGTGTATGTATATATATATATATATGTATATATATATATATATATATATATATATATATGTATATATATATATATATATATATATATGTGTGTGTATATTTTTTTTGGACAGGCAAGCTAGATTTTCCTCTTTCCATAGATTGACTGTGCCCAGGTGTTAATTGAATACCTCTTGTTCTCTTACAATAGATGGCTCCTTATCCCCAGGGGTCATTAACAGGAATGTTGACTTTAGACACTGAGTTAGTCCAAACAAAGTAACCAATCAGGATACAATGCACTTCTGAACCAATGAGGTGTTTGATTGGTAGGAGTGGGTTATTGGAACAACATAAATACCAAGAGTTGATGCTGGGAGCTCCCTCTTAGCCTGATGATTTTGGAAGATGTGAGCTGCCGGTAATGTACTCTCTCTCTCTCTCTCCCCCCCTCTTCTCTCTCTCTCTCTCTCTCTCCCTCTCTCTCTCTCTTTCTCATAGGACTTTCTAATATGTTGTGGTAACCTTGATGATCAGTGTATACCTGGTGTGAACCATGTGGCCTTAAATATCTCCTAAGAACTATCTTTGTAAACACTGGCAACATGGCATTTATAACATCTCTATACTATGTTGGGTAATCTAAAATGTTTCTTTATTATGTTTCTTTACCAATATAAATAAATTGTAACTGTTTATCTATTCGCACGGTTATCGTACGTTTATATACTTATACAGACAAAGGTTTAATGGCGTTATTCACTTTATCATTGTTGTATCTATAATCTTTAACTAAGCTAGAAATTCAGCTTTAACAGATGGTGCCCCTGTGTGAGGAGGCTTGACGTTTTGAGCGAATGGGCAATTTTATACCCTGTCTTTACAGTCAAAACTAGCAAGCTTCTTTGAACACGGTTTATAGATATATAACCTTTTGTCTGCACTAATACTTTGATGAGACTGATATGAACAGTATAAGTGAAATAAATTGTACTGAGTGTATGAGAAGACATCCTGCCTCAATTGGGCCAAAATTGCAGGAGGGTGTCCGAATGAATGATATGGGCTCTGATTGGATGCTTGAAGGCAGTGAAAAGAACTAGGATCTGGGCCTTTCTGCCAACAAGCGCTTCTGATTGACCCTTGCATGAGTCTAGGTCAAGACGCTTCCCAATCTTTGAGATTGAAATGCACCTGTGGGCCTAGGTCACACTGAATGATCTTGCTGTACATGGATCTATCTTTCTGTGTGAACTACAAGGGCCAGCATTGTACTATGGGGGGCATTGGTGGACTACAAGGCCCAGCATTGTACTATAGGGGGGCCATTGGTGGACTACAAGGCCCAGCATTGTACTATAGGGGGGCCATTGGTGGACTACAAGGCCCAGCATTGTACTATAGGGGGGCCATTGGTGGACTACAAGGCCCAGCTTTGTACTAGTAGGTAAGTTGTGCTTTTTCATGATGTCCCATGTGTCTTTTGTTGGATGTGCTAGGCATAATTTCTGTTAAGTGAATGTAAGCTATTGTAAGTTAGCTGTTTTTTGTTTGGCGGGAAAATCCCATTGTTATGATGGCCTGCGATTTGTTTGTAAGCACCATGAGGGTGCAGACGGCGGCCATTTTAAACTTGTGAATCATCCCAGAGCTTGGATTCCTTTGTGTGTAGCCATGTTCTGTGCAGGCATCATCTCCTTTTTAAGTGAACTCTATTTTTGTACTTTTTATATTTTTTTGGGAGAGTTTGTTTAATGTTTTTGGTCATTGGTGGGGTACCAGCCATATATTGTATAGGAAACTGCTGACTGTAACTATATGTTGTAGGTAGTTGTGGTGTATATAGGAATGAACTATGATTTTGACCTTTATGACCAGTCCCCATAAGTGTAAAAATATTTTTTTAAAGGGTTTGGTTTTTAAGTTGAAAAACCTGTTTCTTATCCAGTAGACCATGTATTGTTGGGACACAATAGAAGTTGTCACACCCTAGGAGGGGGGGTGGGGGTGCTTTGTATTTGGGACAAGAATGCACATCGGTCCCGGCCCTCAGGGCACAGTGAGGGCACGCAGACTGTTTCGTTGAATATGCCTATATTTTAGGATAGACCCTAAAGTGTTTGTCTAGGGATAAGTGGTAATATTGGTGTCTCAATTGTATGGTCAGTGTTTGTAGGGAGAAAAAAAGTTTGTGTGTTGGTTTTCATTTGTTAATGTCGGCCATTTTTCTGTAGTCCGGATCTCATCCACCATTTTGCCGTTGACCGATTTGCGATTACTGCAACTGTTTTTTTGTTTCTGATAATTTTAGCCCCGAGCTGAATCTTGTACTGAATTAATGGCGCCATTTTTCACCATGGGCCAGGTCTTGATCTTCGTTTGGCCCGGCTGCCATTTTGTGTCCGTTGTGTTTGGGTGGAATTGCTATTTGGGTTTATAGAGGCACAGTCTAAGACACTGTTTCCTTTTTAAGTGAATTCTATTTTTTTTGTACTTTTTACATATTTTTAAGTAAAGCTTTTGCGTTTTCTGTATTGAATTTAGATTCCCATTTGAATCTAGACTGGGTTTGTGTATAGTGAAACTAGCTTTGCAAGTGTATGGGAGTGTCTCAGATGGTTATTCATTGTTCTTTTTAGGCTTGTATTGTTTAAGCCTGCACTTGAAAATCTAGCCTCCCTCCCTCTTTCCTCTTCATTGATATTTAAATTAACCAGTTTGATGAGTTTTGATGTATCCACAGGAGGGGAGGGGCTTTTGATTGTTTGTGGCCTGCAATGGAAGGGAAAGGCTTTGATTGCACTGTTGTATGGTATTCTGGTTTTAAAACTGGTGGTTTGACTTCCCAGGGGGATATGTGAGTCAAGGGGGATTTTTATTGGCTGATGCTAGCCATAGATTTTTCTAATGTCTGGATAGACAAAATAAGGTTTATATTGTAATACTGTTTTGGAGAGACATTCAAATTATTGTAATATCAAGGTACAGAGAGAAGCCATAATATTTGTTTTGAATAGTGGAGGATTTCATGGTGTTTTGTAGTTTGTCTGACAACACATTTAACCGGTAGTAGAGTAAATGTGAGGATTAGTACGCTAGCATACTAGTAGGCCGTGTATAATAATCGGAAAACGCTGGGTGCCAGTACTGTAAAAATGAGTCGCTAAGCAGTACTGATCTGATTAGTGCATGGGTGCCCTCCCCCCCAAACGAACAAAAAACACAGCAACACTCCAACAAAGAAAACGTCAAATAATATATAAGATATCCAACTCCAATACTCAATCCTTTACCACCCCAACCCCCCATACCTCCATTCCACATCCAGAATACCCTCCGCCACCGTCCCTCATCCCCCCATCGTTCATCCCACCCCCCACCCCTCAGCAACCCACCCCTTACTACCCATCCAAACCCCCCACCCACCCCCAACCACCCCCCCAACCTTATCCCCCCATCTCCCCCCCCCCCCCCCCCCCACTACCCCACACTCCTACTCCCACCCCATTAAACCTCCCACCTCACCCATGCCCCCACATCACCCTTACCCACTCCCCCACCCCCACTCGGCCCCCCCACCCCCCCCCAACCCCATCCCCCCACGCGTCCTCCTCCCCCCCCCCCTCCTCTCTAACCCACCCACGCACCCCATCTACATACTCCTTCTAACTTTCACAACACCTCCATACCTTCCCCCGCTCCACAACGGCCGCCCGCCCCCCCCACCTGACACACACCCCCCCCCCCTCACCGGCCCCAAACCAGTCAGACAGCTGCCTTACACATGAGGATGAGGCCCCAAACCAGTCAGACAGCTGCCTTACACATGAGATCTGGGTTTGGGGCTCCGGACATGAGACCCCTTAAAGCTGTGGAGGGTATTTTTGATGTCTGGTGGTACGAGACCCCAGAATAAAAAATATTTTGGAAGTAGTTCAGTTGTGGCTTCAGAAATCTGTAATGATGAGTGGGATGATGGATGTGTAGTACATGCTTTTGTGATTCTCAGAGGAGGAACTGTGCTTAAAATCCAGATGCCCATTCCAGAACTTGGTGTGGCTGGTCCATACAATATTCTGAGATGTTCTCATGTGTGTCCCATTGTATGTAGTTTTTTATTGCTAAGAGTGAAGGCAGAATTCCATCTGGTTGGTTTTAATTTAAATTTTTGATTTAGGAACTATGAAATATCTCCCCCACAAGTAATCAAAATGTTTGTCTAAAGTTTTAGTTGTGTCATGTTCTCTGTGGTAACAAGAATAAGTCTGAACCTACCGCGACAGTCGTGTTGTGGGTGTTGTATTTTAGTAAAAAAAAGTATTATCGGTTAGGAGGAATGTCGTTGACAATTTACGAATGTTGTATTGTTTATGAATGACACATTAATAACTTGTGTGTATAAGTATCTTTTCAGGTCCAAGGAGTTCCTGAGGCTCTGCACCATTCTAAATCCTGTATGTTTTCCTCCACTTTGTAAAGATGAGGAAAATTGATAAAAGAGGATGGGCTGAGTGAGAATTTTTCAAACCAATGATACTAACCACTCTAATTCTAGCCAAGTTTATGACAGGTGACAGGTGACAGGTGACAGGTGACTCGGACGTTGAGTTTGATTCTCAGAGGAGGAACTGTTTTTTTTGTCATAAGAGTCCTCAGTTTTCATTCTGTCCCTGCCTGCTCTAAAGAGCTGAGTGGGGCAGACTAACGCTGGTTGAGACCTGTTTGTGGTTTTGAACGTAATGGCGTCGAGAAGGCTAGAGTTGGGTTTTTGGGGAGCAGATAGTCACTACTGTATGGGGTTCAGTTCTGTGGAAGCTATATTTTTTGTACAATAGAGGGCTAATTTTTTGTCTTTTAATCCCATTGTGTTATGGGCCGATTGATCAATTGTGAAGGTAGTAGTCGATTGATTTTATGGTCGAGTAATTGCTTCAGCCCTAGTATGACTCTCTCTCTTTATAAACTGCTAACTGTGAATTGTAAGTTTTGTAATTAGATCTGTAAACACTGGCGATGTTGTTACTACTATAAATCATATTGCAATTAGGTGTGCATCAGATAACTACCTCCTGTAATAATACGCATAGGGTCCGGATTATCCAAGTTTGTGCTAAACATTCTTGAGATAACAGAAGTAATAAGCTTTTTGTTTTTGGAATATTTCAGAAAAGTCCACGGAAGGGATTGGACTATTATTTGGTTCAGGAAATCTCTAGGCTAATTTTTTGAAGGACTATAGCCAGGACAGAGAATATTGTTCTGGCAAGTAGTGAAAAAAAGGCAGCAACGTTGATAGGGGAGGGGCCTATCTACCCACTTCTTGTCCAGAGGGTCGCTACCTCTGAAGTAGGCAACCTCTAAAGAGGTTGGGGGATCAGTTCAAGGTCCATTGTCCGTAAAGGATGGGTAATCGAATCGCTTGAAAAAGGGTGTCTAACCGTGGGGAACCATACCACTTGACCCCGAAGGAAGAAATGATAGATAAATATGGGCCTTGGACTGTGAAATATGCAAGAGTGGGATCAGTGGACAGGGAGAAATTATTCTAAAAAAGGTACTTTTAAACCAAAAGCTTAGGAAGCCCAGTGGTACAATAAAGAGATGCATGGAACGCATGGATGGTAGAATCCATGCATAGAACTGATGAGGTGAATATTTTTATGGTGGGAGGTAAGGAGAAAGCACACCAAATGCTGAGAAGTAGGGACAAACAGGGCCAATAGAACCACATCCCCAGAGTAGTGGCGGTGATGATCAGGGGAACAGCCTCCACACCTAAGGTATGTACCAATAAGGCTACTAATCCAGTTGTCACCAACAATGTTTCATTCCTGGTGTTTTTGCAAGGATAAATCCCTGGAAGGTGGGCGTTTTTATTATAGAAAATATGAAATATGTGTGACGTCTAGAGTTCATCTTTGACCCAGCTAATTGTGTGAGTGTGTGGAATATGCCATATATATTTCGTGTCCTGTGATTTCTGTTGTCGCAGCTGCTGACAGCCAACCCAAATGACCCCCCCCCTTCTTTCTGACCAGGTCAGTGAGTGTAAAGCAAACTGTATTGACATGCAAATTACCTGAGCCAAGATAACTATATGTAATAATGAATTGAAAGGTGCTTTACTAAACTCAGTTTGTTTTCCAGAAGACAGTTCGGCAAGAGATTTTCTGGTGAAGTATGATTTGTTGAAAAATGGAAAAAACGTTTTATTGCGAGTTGCTAATTTTTTTCTCCCTCACCATGGTGAATATTTTTTTTTGGGGAATTATTGGTATACCATAAAACAAAAATCCACATGGTATTAATATGTATTAAGTAATACATATTAATAATAAGTTGAGCTCAACAAGTTTTGCTATTTTAAAATCAGGTGCACTGTTTAGGTAATGTAAATGTATATTTGTTTCATGTGTTAATGTCTTGTTACAGGTATTTAACCATTATTTTTTTTCAGGCGAAAAATTTAATGTTTATTACTAAATTTTATTGGTGTTTTTTCAGATGATAATTGGGTTTCACGGCTTTCAGAACCAGAAGGAAATCGTAGACAATTTTTTTATTTTCCCTGGGTTCAGCACCATTATGTGGTTAATGCTTCTAGTGGTCAGCCCATTCAGCTGTGTTTTGGACTACCTAAGTGGGTGTGGTATTTTCTAATCCAACCTGTATAAAGAACGAGTTTCTGTGCTCCACTTGTGGGGGGAAAAAATACTGTTTAGGACTGTTTCACCCCCCTGCGGTTATGGTAATTAGTTACCTAGCTGTACCAGCTCTGCTCATTGCCTCAGGCTAAGGTATGTTAATGTCCCTTAAGCAACCTTTGTCCCAAAGTAAAGATTCAACCTACATCCTGTCCAGTGTCACTATGTTTACGTGACGATGTGTTATGAATTGTCTAATGTGTCTGTGGCATATCTGTCGCTAATATCTGGGGGGTTTCAAAGCACACAGGTTGGCTCGAATTGTACCCCCGACTGTTCAGCGTTCTCAGTGCTGCAAGGGATTCTTCTTTGCCCTTTGGTCAGTGGTGTTTGGTAACAGAAGTTTCTCGAGCTGGATACACATTATGCAATTTTTATCTTATTTGTTTTCAATTTTGTTTAGATTTATCTGCAGAGGTGAAGTATGAGGGCCTGCCGGATTGCATACAAGTTTAAAGTGTATAGGTCTGGCCTCGTATTGTATAGTTTTGGTTGAGTCTGGAGAAAAAGTTGTGCAGGATGTATAGGCATGTCGTATTCTCCTCAGTTAATCTGTGTCATGCAGGCCAGGAAGCCCAGTGCCCCAGTGACGCTATGCCCCTGTCATTCATGTTAGTCCTGTCTGGGCAGTATAGGCAGTTTATTTTGTATGGGTGAAGGATAACATAGTCTGATTACCGAATTGATAAAGGAGGGAGAAGGTGTGCAGCCTCTATAAAGAATCGAGTGTACCTGTTGGCAGGTGGTTTTCAATACGGGTTTTCTGACTATTTCCCATACTTAGGATAAAGAGAGGCTTAATGGAGACTGCCGTTGGAGCTGGAGGGGGGCACTGGGTAGGTGAGGGTAGTATCCAGGTTGCCTATGAATCATAATGGATTGGTAGACTCAGTTCAAGGATCATCAAAATCTAACTTACACTGGTCTCATCCCTAATGACAGGGTTGGCGCATTGTGCAGATATCTCGGTCAATCTGGGTACTAGCCTTTAACAGACTCTACTGGGTTACACCCTGCAGTCCATCTTGTTCTGATGGTTTGAGTCCGGACAGCCTCAGATGACTGGTACGAATGAGTGCTGGAGAAAGGAAGGTGTTGTGCTATGGGAAAAGGCAACAATGCTGGCACAGGAGGGGGTCGTGTCTAATGGAGGCCGGGGTAGTGTCCCAACTGGTCCTAAACAAAGTTACCAGGGTACTGGTGCTGGTATCACATGTCTAATGATGCACTGTTTTCAGCATCAGGTTAAATGGTAATCAGCAGGGTACACTACCTCGGGGAGTCTATTGTACATCTCCTCTTGTCCTTGGCATGGATATAGCAGGAACACCGGGTTGTACCCCAATCACCCCTGAAGGAAGTTTTTTATGGAAAACCTGACCTCCCCTTACACCTACTGAAACTTCTGTTGGGATTCGGGGAGGAGTTAAAAATTTGGTAGTTGGGTGGTTTGTGCAACAGGATCTGATAATGACAACAGTCTGTGTAGGGCGTGAATAGAAGGGCCCTACTCAGGGGTTTATGATCCAAGGAGAGGAGGGTGGTGCAAAATAATAGCTGTTGGGAATTATCTGATATGGAGCTAGCTGAGGTAACATTAAGAGTTTTTAGGGATCACCTAGTGGTGGTCAGGGTAGGGGCTGGCTGGACATATTGGGGTGGAGGAGTTCCAGAGCGGTCCTAATGTTGAGCATGGGAGGAGTGAAGTGGACGATTTGGGTGATCTCAAGATCAAAAGAGGTCAATCCAGATATCTCTAAGGTTGAGTTTCTTAGTGGGAAAAGTTAATTCAGGTACAGTCTTAGGGCCACAGCTTTAGTAAACTCCACCCTGTTGCCGTCCTAATTTGGGTAACTATTAGAGACCAACGTAGGGGATTGTGTGCATTTAAAAGAGGACCCTAGAACTATATTTTTTCTTTTTGTTTTTTTGTTCTAGGGATAAGCCTTTTCAATTTATAGTAATAATATGCGGTCAGGTTTTACCTAAATTCCAAAAAAGGTTGATCATTTTTTATTTTTTTTATTATTTTATTTATTTTTTCCTCCCCCTCATTATTATCTGTGTACCTGACCTGGGAAAAAATACTGCTAATTGCTAGTATGGGAGAATTTTTTTTTAGAAACTATATTTTGTTTTTGATTTTTTTATTATGATTTTTTTGGTGCTATTTTTTATTTTTCATTTTTATTTTTTTATTTCTTTTTAGTTTTTTTTCCAACCATTATATTTGTTTTTTTGTCTAACCCAGATTCAATGCTCTTTAACCGTCTTGGTTGGAGTAGCATTAAATCTGTAGGTTTTTTTTTTTTCTTCCCCTTCCATTATTAATTCCAACATTTCCGTTCATTTTCATTACTCACCTCTCTTCCGTTTCTTTTGCTTCATTCTAAATTTTTCTCTGGGTTTTCATCATCCATCTTCTCAAGATAATGTATCTGTTTAAAAGGATTTTCCCTGCCCACCAGTAGTGTACCATACTTTGAACCAAAAGTATCCCTGGACATCCCGTGTTTTTATGTCTTAATGTAATGCTACCCCCTTAGTCTACCTACTGCTTTAACCTGAGCCCCGTGAGCAAGTGTGGTGGACCCCGGGACCTGGCAATGACAGGCAGTGTTGACTATCCCTACCATCAAGGGCCATGGATGATACTGTCTGTTGCTTGGACTCCGTTCCCTGTGGGGAGCCCACTTTACTCATCCCCATTGCACCCCTTATAAGTATTAAGTCTTGATGACTATTGCTCCGGTCTGGCATTCCTCCAATATCTGTACACTGACATTCTGTTTTTTGTTTGTTTTATGTATTCATGCACGACGGTCTGGAGGCCCGCCCAACCACCACCTGAAGACAATCAAGTCATCTCTTGAGACAAATGTGACAAGTAAGACTACCCTGAACTGTTCTTCACCATGCTGAAAAGTGCTGTCTCGCGGTCCGATCCAAGATTTTCCTCTTTCCATAGATTGACTGTGCCCAGGTGTTAATTGAATACCTCTTGTTCTCTTACAATAGATGGCTCCTTATCCCCAGGGGTCATTAACAGGAATGTTGACTTTAGACACTGAGTTAGTCCAAACAAAGTAACCAATCAGGATACAATGCACTTCTGAACCAATGAGGTGTTTGATTGGTAGGAGTGGGTTATTGGAACAACATAAATACCAAGAGTTGATGCTGGGAGCTCCCTCTTAGCCTGATGATTTTGGAAGATGTGAGCTGCCGGTAATGTACTCTCTCTCTCTCCCCCCCCCCTTCTCTCTCTCTCTCTCCCTCTCTCTCTCTCTTTCTCATAAGACTTTCTAATATGTTGTGGTAACCTTGATGATCAGTGTATACCTGGTGTGAACCATGTGGCCTTAAATATCTCCTAAGAACTATCTTTGTAAACACTGGCAACATGGCATTTATAACATCTCTATACTATGTTGGGTAATCTAAAATGTTTCTTTATTATGTTTCTTTACCAATATAAATTGTAACTGTTTATCTAGGAAATCCTTTGATCAGGTCCGGGGCCTGCTGCGCCAGAAGGGAGTGAAGTACAGTATGCTTTTTTTAGAGGGTTCAGGATGGAGAGAGAGTACAATTCTTTACCTCACCTAGGGAGGTGGCAGCATGGGCCGAGACTCTTCCCCGCTAAACTCCTACCAGGTATGCAGACATCCCCAGACCGAAATCCATGGCTAGTTTGTATTGCGGCCGCCCTCACTTTGCTCCTGGACCGTGACATTGCTGACATCTATAGGTCACTGGTTGGACTAATCACTGACGGTGGTTAAGTTCCCACGACCTCAGAGTCTGACTCCCCTCCCCGTCGGGCCTACTCCTGGATGATTACTCCCTCGGTTTGGTTATCCCCACTGTTCCCAGTATGGAATGTGACTCGTGACAATGGGCCCTGCTCTCCTTCTGCTCCCCCCCTTGATATGCTGATCTCAGGACATTCATGACTGCTGGCTAATCGGGATGTATGGGGGGGAGGCCTGTGTGGTTGTATGGGTCTGTTGAATGGAATCTCTGCCCAGCTCCCGGTCCCGCTGTGAGCGGGGGAACTTCCAACTTGCATCACCGGGTAATCCAGAGAGGGGAACTCTCCTGATCCTTCAAGCTGCCTGACCCGCTACTCCAGACTGCGAGCACCCTCAGCAAACTCATCCTTGTGACTGCATTTACCTGTAGGGGGTAATCCTCCGGGGCACATGGTACGCATGGGGAGGCAACGGCTCTGGGTGAATGACTCTCCTGGAGTGGCCTGCACACTCCTGGGTGCACTTGACTGTTTCTATACGGTCCTCCAACAGGGCTATACTTGGAGATAGCATCCGTATAAACATTCCAGTTTTGCCAAATGGGTGGTCAAGATAATTCGGGGTCTGGGGTAATGTTGCTCTTATATGAGAGCCCTAACGTTCTGAAGTGTGTGCCCCCCGGGGATTCCGGGTATTATGTACCAAAGTATCCTTCTGACCTGTGGAGCAAACACCTTGCCTCACAGCTCAGTTTACGGTTGGAGGTTGACACCTCTTGCACATTGCCCCCAAGTTAGGCTTTAGGCCAACATGTTTTTGGGAATGGAAGCCCTCCTCCGAGTTTTGGGGGTGGGCGGGGGGGGGTGGATGTTTAAGTTGGCCTGCGGTTACAGACCCTAAGTTTACATTTATAATTTTCCTATGGTCTTTGACAGTACTGCTCAGTATTAATGTGGTTGATATTGCATGCTTGCTATTGGTTCCTGGGGGCCCTGCCAGATTCGGAGCCCTGGATGGGAGGAGCCTGACCTCCGCATTGTATCCTACAATATTTCTTGGTATCATGAATGTCTTCTCTTAGGATACTCTCCTGGAACACGAGAGGTCTCAACCCACCAATAAAAAGATCCCTCGTCTTTCAATTTGTTAAATCCTACCATCCTCATATATGCGTGTTCCAGGAGACTCATCTGGTTGGGAAAAAAAACCTTTAGCCTAAAAAAGCCGTGGGTGGGGCACCATTACCATTTAACTCATTCTACATTTTCAAGGGGTGTTAGTATGTTAATTTTGAAATCACTCCCTTTCAGGCTCCTTGATCTGGCTCTGGATAATATATTTATTGAGTTTTTCACAAAAAATAATAAAGTTAAACAATGCATGGATACAAAGCATACATTCAGAAACATGTAGAAATAGAGTGAGACCACAAATGTCCGCCCTTAGGGCCCACTCCTCCGCGCTATCTGGATATGTGTTTCTTAAATAATGGATAAAAATCAATAAATATATAAAAAAATATATATATATATATAAATATAATGCACCACTTCTGGTGATAGCAGCTGCTTAGGATATGTAAACATGAAAATACGGCAATATTATGAAAAAGCAGTCCTTTGAACACAGTCTCTATATTATTGCAGCAGCGCTTTTGTCCTTATTAACACCCAGGACCATGTGGTGAATAAATCAAAAACACAACCAGTTGAATCAATATGATCTGATAAAGACGTCCCCACGTAGTAGTCCCTTATGTGAAATAGTGATAGCTTCCACCGTATATTTCCACCAGAACTTTCACTACGTGCGGAATGAACTCCCCTTTGGGGATGCACTCACCAGACCAATGATAAATAAAAGCCTTTGAATAAGACCACCATGCATCGGCGTTCCTCCACAATCTATCTCCTTTGCAGCAAAATAGCAGGATCATGCACCAATTTTCCTCATAAAAACAAAGGGGTTGCAATAGTGTAATACTGTTTAAACAATAGCCTTTATTTAGATACCCCCCCCCCCCCCCAGTACAATCTGCGTACCATCAAAGAGAAAACATAAAGCATTAAGTGTATGCAACTGTGCCTGATGTTGTGCGGTCTCCTCCGGAACTGGTGTATCCCTGCTGCATAGAACAGCACTCGATATCCTGTTTGTCTGCCTGGAGCGCACGCTGAGGCGCATAACACGTCACTTCCGGTCTGTAGATCACCGCCCTGGCGTTTCGTCGCTATCGGACTTCTTCTGAGGCTTCCTTCTGCCCTCAGAGGAAGTCCGATAGCAAAGAAACATCAGGGCGGTGATCTACAGACCGGAAGTGACATGTGTGCGTCTCAGCGTGCGCTCCAGGTGGACAAACAGGATATCGAGATATCGAGTGCTGTTCTATGCAGCAGGGATACACCAGTTCCGGAGGAGACCGCACAACATCAGGCACAGTTGCATACACTTAATGCTTTATGTTTTCTCTTTGATGGTACGCAGATTGTACTAGGGGGGGAAGTTTTTTATCTAAATAAAGGCTATTGTTTAAACAGTATTACACTATTGCAACCCCTTTGTTTTTATGAGGAAAATTGGTGCATGATCCTGCTATTTTGCTGCAAAGGAGATAGATTGTGGAGGAACGCCTATGCATGGTGGTCTTATTCAAAGGCTTTTATTTATCATTGGTCTGGTGAATGCATCCCCAAAGGGGAGTTCATTCCGCACGTGGTGAAAGATCTGGTGGAAATATACGGTGGAAGCTGTCACTATTTCACATAAGGGACTACTACGTGGGGACGTCTTTATCAGATCATATTGATTCAACTGGTTGTGTTTTTGATTTATTCCCCACATGGTCCTGGGTGTTAATAAGGACAAAAGCGCTGCTGCAATAATATAGAGACTGTGTTCAAAGGACTGCTTTTTCATAATATTGCCGTATTTTCATACATTCAGAAACGCTTTACAATATAATGTTATATTTAAAACCATCCTACAACTGTGTTTACTTTATATACTTCATAAATGATAGGCATATAAATAAAGATGATAATCAAGTAGTCAAACTGAATATAATTACCTAGATGTAAGGTAAGCAGTGTAGGAAAGAAGGATAGAGAATATTTATCCTTATTTATTCATTCATTCATTCAGTGCGTAAATAAAAGAGAATAATAAAAAAAAAAGGGGGGGATAAAGAAGGGATAGGAAGGATCTTGCAAAATGTATTGATCTTGTTCTCTTTAATAGCTGTCATCTTAGCGTATATGAGTGCTTTGTTCATTCTGTGTTTAGCTTCGGCTACAATTAGGGTTTGAGACTTCCATGCCTTAGCAATCATTTGTTTAGCTGCAGTACTAAGTTGAATAAATAATTGAAATTGTGTATGGGTGAGAGTAGAGGGTTTAAGGTTCAGAAGTACCATAGCAGGATCTGGAGAAATAGCAATTTACAGAGCTTTAGAGGCCATAAGAAATATGTTCTTCCAAAATTCTTGGACAACTGAACATTGCCACCATGTGTGGAAATGTGTACCTGGTGTGTCACATCCTCTAAAGCAATTAGGTGAATATGTGGAGATGAATTTAGCTATTCTAGCTAGTACCAACGTGCTAGAACCTTGTAATTTGTTTCTAAAGCAAAACAGTTTTGAGAAGAAGATTTGGTGGTTAACCATATATTAGACCAATCTCTGTTATCTAACGCTTGATTTATGTCCTGTGCCCATTTAGTAGAATATGAGGGTAGAGTTGCACTGGGGATCTCATTTAATTGATGATAAAGTAATGAGATAAGTCCTCTGATGTGTGGGTCACTTATACAGATACGCTCAAATTGGGTCATTTGGTTGAGAGAAGAGCCTGTATTGAGAAGTGGTTCGTAGAAATTTTTAACTTGTAGGTAACGAAATATTTCCGTTCTAGGTAACCCAAAGGTTTCACATAACACTGGGAAGGTACAGATAGTGGTTGGAGAAGATAGGTTGTATAGGCGGGTTAGGTTCGTAATGGACCATGCAGAGAATGATTTTGGAAATTTCCAAGCAGGATAAAAGGCGGAGTTATTGAGGAATGAAAGTAGAGGGTTATGTGGTGATTATAGATTATGCAAACATTTAAATTTATCCCAAATTGTCAAGGTGTGTTTTGTTATGGGATTAGAAAGATGTTCTCTATCAGTTGGACTAAGCCATAACATATTTGCCACTGAGATAGGATCACTATCCACTGATTCGATAGCTACCCATAAGGGTGTTTCAAAAGTAGCATGATATTTGGGAAGAATCACAATTTGTGCAGCATTGTAATAATAAGAAAAGTTGGGTAATCCCAAACCTCCTCTCAATTTGTTGAGGTATAACGTGGATGTCAGAGAAACACTGCGCTCCAGCGTCGGAGCTTCCCAGTGCGCCTGCGGGGTAAAACAGCACAGCGGCGCATGCGGGTGCGCGATACGGCGGGTATGCGCACACGGGTGCGCGAACCAACGGGTATGCGCACATAGCAGTACGGCGCGGCGCACGTCTGTGTGCGATCCAGGCTAAACAACATGTGCGCAGGCGCACACCTATGCGCATCACCTGACCACTTACCAGGCCTATAAAAAGCATCTCTGTGCGCTGTGTATTTGCTGGTTTGTTGTTTCAGCTCCTGTGTTCCAGTGATTCCTGTGTTCCTGTGTGTTCCTGTGCCTTATCCCTTGAAGCCTGCCTGTTGTGACCCGGACTGCTCCTGACTACCTCTGAACTTCTCCTGTGTTTGACCCTCGGCTTGTCTCTTGGATATCCTTCTGCTTGCTTACCTGTGTTTGACCCTGGGCCTGCCTCCTGGACTTTGCCTCTGACTCCTCCCTGTACTTGACGATCAGATCCACGGACTGCCTTCCTGTGTATGACCTGGCTTGTCACCAGACTTTGATCCTCTCTTCGGTGTTGGACTGGTTCAATCCTCTGCACTCCTGCTCTACAGAAGTACAGCTGCATACACCTGCTGGCGACCCGTGTCCCTTCGTGCCCAGTACCTACTGTACCATCTTCGGGGGTACTGTGCACCCTGCTGCAAGGAAAGCCACTCTCAGCACTTCGGCCCTGGTGAGTACTCCTGACAGTACAAACCAGCCATGTCAGAGGCTGACAGAGCTGGCTCACCCCTTGAGGCCCTCTGCCGGCAGGTAGCAGCCCTCACCCAGGCGGTGCAGCGCCTCCAGGATGGCTACCTCCAGATTGAGGGTCGTCTGCAGCACCTAGCAATTTCTCCTAGTCAAACGGATTCTTCACCTCCTACAGCAAGCAGCCCTTCCACTTCACAGGCCCACGGCGGTGCTTCTCCTGCAGTGGTCATGGCTCTTCCGGACCACAGAGTCCCTATTCCGGAGCGTTTTTCGGGCAACCAAAAGAAGTTCAGGGCCTTTAAAAATGCATGTCTCCTGTACCTGGCTCTGCAGCCCAGAACCTTTCAGTCGGAGTCCTTAAAAGGGGGATTTATCATTTCCTTACTATCCAAAGAACCTCAGTCCTGGGCCCATCATCTTCTGGAGCAGAAGAGTTCCTTCCTTGACTCTGTAGAGACATTCTTTGAGGCCATGTCACAGTTGTACGATGACCCCCAGCGCACCGGCACGGCAGCAACTACTTTACACACCTTGACCCAGGGGAGAAGGCCAGTAGAGGATTGCATTGTGGAATTTCGGAAATGGTCTACAGACACTGACTGGAATGAGGACGCCCTGAAATACCAATTCCGCCTTGGACTTTCTGAAACCCTGAAAGATGAGCTGGCCCGGGTAGAGGTTCCAGCTTCCCTAGCAGACCTGGCCCAGCTAGTCACCAAGCTTGATCGCCGCCTGCGGGAACATCGTGCAGAACGCTTCCAGTCGTCCAGACCCACTTGGATGCTACCTCGGGTTCCTCCGATACCTACACCTGCTCCAGTCTCCTCTTCTTCCTCCAACGGTGAACCTATGCAGCTGGGCCTAGTCCAGGCTACACTTACCCCGGAGGAGAAACTCCATCGACGACAGGCCAATCTTTGTCTGTATTGCGGTGAATCAGGACATTTTCTACGCAGCTGCCCAGTGAGACCCAGTAAGTGCCCACCTCGTGCTGTTATGAACTCTCATACCCTGGGTACCACTCAGTCCCATCTTGTCGTCCCAAATTCATTACAGGTGGCGGAAGAGGGGGTTCGGCTGGGAGCCATCCTTGATTCTGGAGCCTGCAGCTGCTTCATGGACCTTAGCCATAGCCTTCACCTGCCCCTCCATACCAAGAAGCAGCATCTTCAGATCCACCTGGCTGACGGTTCTTTACCCTGCTCCGGCCCGGTGACCCAAGAAACTGGACCCATCTTAACATATACAGACTCTGGCCATCGAGCACTTCTCTGCTTCGATGTCATCCACTCCCTGAATCATCCTCGGGTTTCCTTGGCTACGGGCTCACAACCCACAGATTAACTGGAGAAAAAGAGAAGTGGTCTTCTCCTCCCCTTACTGTCTACAACACTGCTTCCGGCCATCCTCCCATAAGTCCACCTCCTGCCTAACCATACAACCTAGCTCTGACAATCTCCAACATGTTCCCTCAGCCTATCAGGACTTCCTAGACATCTTTGACAAGAAGAAAGCTGACATTCTACCACCCCATCGGCCTTATGATTGTCCGATTGACCTTCTGCCCGGCTCGGAGATACCTTTTGGGCGAATTTTCCCACTATCAGAGACTGAGTTAGAGGCCCTGCGATCTTACATAGATGAAAACCTCGAAAAAGGATTCATCCGACCATCCTCTTCTCCAGCGGGCGCTGGCATCTTCTTCGTTGAAAAAAAAGATGGGTCACTCAGGCCATGTGTGGACTATAGGGAGCTTAATAAAGTTACCATTAAGAACAGGTACCTGCTTCCCCTCATCCCCGAACTCTTTCAACGCCTAAGGACTGCCAAGATATTCACCAAACTAGACCTGCGTGGAGAATATAACTTAGTCCGGATCTGCGATGGGGATGAGTGAAAAACAGCTTTCAGGTCTAGATTTGGACATTTTGAATATCTAGTAATGCCCTTTGGGCTCTGCAACGCCCCGGCCACTTTCCAACATTTGGTCAACGACATCTTCCGTGAGTATCTGGATAATTTTGTGATAGTGTATCTTGACGATATCTTAATTTTTTCCGACTCACTAGAGATCCACCGCAGCCACGTCAGAAAAGTCCTCCTCATCCTCCGGAAACATGGACTCTACCTGAAAGGGGAGAAGTGCGAGTTCGAAACTGATTCTATCCAGTTCCTGGGTTTCATCATCACCACCGGAGGTATCTCAATGGACCCAAGGAAGGTCCACGAAGGTCCGTCCAACGATTCATTGGCTTTGCCAATTTTTATCGCCGGTTCATCCGAGGATTCTCCGCAATTGTCTCCCCGATCACCCAGCTAACCCGCCAGCAAACCAAGTTTCAGTGATCTCCACAGGCTCAAGCAGCTTTTGAGGAACTAAAAAGACTGTTCACATCTGCTCCCATCCTCCAGCACCCCGACCCAAGTCTTCCGTATGTATTAGAAGTGGACGCTTCCGATACGGCAGCAGGAGCAATCCTTTCGCACAGAAGTGGCCCGAAGGCCCTTCTCCACCCAGTTGCTTTTGCCTTCCGGAAACTTAATCCTCCCGAGAAAAATTACGATGTGGGTGACCGAGAACTCCCCGCCATAAAATTCGCTTTGGAGGAATGGAGGTACCTGCTGGAGGGGGCATCTCAGCCCATCTTAATTTTTACTGATCACCGGAACCTGGAGTACCTCAGAGCTGCAAAACGTCTCAAACCTCGACAAGCACGCTGGGCCCTCTTTTTCTCCAGGTTCAATTTTCACATCACGTACCGTCCAGGCCCCAAAAATGGGAAAGCTGACGCCCTCTCCCGTATGTTTCCAGAAACCGAAGTACCAGTTGAACCCGCAACCATTCTGTCCCCACACAACTTCCTCCAGATCATCCAACCGGACCTAGAAACTGCCATTAAACAGGCCTCCGACCAAATTACAGACGCCACAATATCCTCTCTAGAAAGGAAACAGGGCCTACTATGGGCACACAGCCGGGTATTCGTCCCTCACTCTGTAAGGCTTCAAGTTTTGCAAACATTCCACGACCACAAATTGGCAGGACACTTTGGAACTCAAAAAACCGCCAACTTAATCAACCGTTCCTTTTAGTGGCCGGGTTGGAGGAAAGATTGCAGGAATTATGTCCAGTCTTGAATTACCTGTCAAAGAAATAAGGGGGCTAACACCAAGACTTGGGGTCTTTTAAGATCCTTACCCATCCCCGAACGTCCCTGGAGAGAGATCTCCATGGACTTCATCGTAGACTTGCCTCCCTCAGACAAATTCACTACCATCCTAGTGGTGGTAGACCGCCTCTCAAAGATGGCGCACTTCCTCCCTATGTATGGCACTCCTTCTGCTTCAGCCACTACCAGTACCTTCATCAAAGAAATTGTGAGACTACATGATGTTCCCTCCAACATTGTATCAGATAGAGGAATCCAGTTCACCTCTAAATTTTGGAGGGACCTCTGCAAGGCTCTAGAGATCAAGATCTCCATGTCCTCCGCATACCACCCACAAAGCAACGGACAAACCGAAAGAACAAATCAAACCCTGGAACAATACCTTCGCTGTTTCTGCTCCTGTTCTCAAGATGACTGGTCCTCTCTCCTGCCCTGCGCTGAATTCGCCTACAATAATTCCATACATTCCGCTACCAACCAAACCCCCTTTTGGGCAAATTATGGCTACCACCCCTCTTTCTTACCTGATTCTGTTCCTGAGATCTCCACCCCTGCAGCACAAAAACGTGTCAAGTCCATCCAGGACAACTTTGTCCAGATCCAAAGGGCCATGAAAGAAGCCCAAAAAAGTTATGAGGCCTACTACAAAAAGGGTAGGAAAAATTGCCCAAACTTCAAAATTGGGGACAAGGTGTGGCTATCCTCTACTAACTTGAAATTGCCATATCCATCTCGGAAGCTTGGCCCCAAGTTTATCGGCCCCTTCGAGGTCAAGAGAAAGGGTAAATCCACTGGCCTTTGAACTGGCCTTGCCCAGCTCATATAAAACCCACCCAGTATTTCACGCATCTCTACTAAAACCAGTAACCCCAAGCTCCTTCACCGGAAGGCAAGTAGCACCACCCCCACCAGTTACAATCCAGGGTGAAGAAGAATACGAAGTGGAAAATATCATGGATTGTCGAAAGAGAGGGAAACAGACCCAATACCTGGTTAAATGGAAGGGGTATCCCCCTGAAGACAGTTCCTGGGAGCCCTCCAGGAACATCCATGCCCCCCGGATATTACGAGACTTTCATCAGAGATACCCCAGGTTACCAGCCAGGCTGGGCATCCGGAGGCTGCTTCTAGGGGGGGGCACGGTCAGAGAAACACTGAGCTCCAGCGTCGGCACTTCCCAGTGCGCCTGCGGGGTAAAACAGCACAGCGGCGCATACGGGTGCGCGATACGGCGGGTATGCGCACACGGGTGCGCGAACCAACAGGTATGCGCACATAGCAGTACGGCGCGGTGCACGTCTGTGCGCGATCCAGGCTAAACAACATGTGCGCAGGCGCACGCCTATGCGCATCACCTGACCACTTACCAGGCCTATAAAAAGCATCTCTGTGCGCTGTGTATTTGCTGGTTTGTTGTTTCAGCTCCTGTGTTCCAGTGATTCCTGTGTTCCTGTGTGTTCCTGTGCCTTATCCCTTGAAGCCTGCCTGTTGTGACCCGGACTGCTCCTGACTACCTCTGAACTTCTCCTGTGTTTGACCCTCGGCTTGTCTCTTGGATATCCTTCTGCTTGCTTACCTGTGTTTGACCCTCGGCCTGCCTCCTGGACTTTGCCTCTGCCTCCTCCCTGTACTTGACGATCAGATCCACGGACTGCCTTCCTGTGTATGACCTGGCTTGTCACCAGACTCTGATCCTCTCTTTGGTGTTGGACCCCTGCCGGGCGTTTACCTTCAACTGTTCCAATCCTCTGCATGGACTCCTGCTCTATAGAAGTACAGCTGCATACATCTGCTGGCGACCCGTGACCCTTCGTGCCCAGTACCTACTGTACCATCTTCGGGGGTACTGTGCACCCTGCTGCAAAGGAAGCCACTCTCAGCACTTCGGCCCTGGTGAGTGCCCCTGACAGTGGATTTAGGTATTCAAGGTTTGCTAGTACCCCAAATAAAGGACATAGCTCTACGTTGAGTAAGTCTTAGAAAATAAGATGGTAGTGGTATAGGAAGCACCCTGAATAAGTATAATAATTTTGGCAATATTGACATCTTTGTAGCGTTAATCCTTCCCAACCATGACAATGGAAGAGAAGCCCATTGCTTCATGAGGCCAGTAATTTGTTTTAGAAGGGGTAAATAATTAGCCACAAAAAGATCCTTAAGAGAGATCGTGATTTGTATTCCTAAGTAAGAGTTGTTTTGGAACCCAAGTAAAAGGTAAGGACATTTTTGCCTGTTGAAGTTCAGGTTGTGATAGGAAAATATTTAACGCATTTGATTTTGTTGCGTTGACATATAATCCTGAGATTTGGGCGAAATTTTCTAGAGTAATGAGCAAGTTAGGGGTAGATATATGGGGATGTGACAAAAATATGAGGATATCATCCGCAAAGAGGCATAATTTATGATGATGACCACCTAATTCGATACCTTTAATGTCAGGATTACTTCTTTTTTTTTTTTTTAAATCAAATAGTTTTTATTAAGTTTTAAGAACATACAACAAAACAGAAAAACACAGACATACCTGTGCACATAGTTACACAATATGTAAGGTATACAAACATGTGAAAACAACTGTTGACCACTTTACGTTTCTAATGTTTCCGAGATGTGTTTCAGTCTAAGGCACTTGTGGTTGACTATACATTCAAAATCAAATAGTGTGGACATTTAGCTTAGTCATGCGCGTTACTGTAGATGCTATCAGTCTATCCAGGATATAGCATTGTCTATCAGGTATCATGTCCTTAATGTCCTAGAGCATATCCTATTTGGTCTTTGTATTTATGCACACGTGTGTAATGTTAGTTATACGCCTTCCCCGCCTCCCCCGTCCAACAAGGGGCCGGGAAGTGGTGAGGTCGGACTTCCCCTCCTGACCCAATAGGAGAGGAGCATTACCTATGCGCAACACGAGGAAAAGAAAAAGAGGGAGAGAGAAGAAAACTATATACAACCTATTTTGTAAAAGACCTCCGCAGGCCTAAAGTGCTTTTATGTTTTAATATTTTAATGTCTCTCAAAAATAATAAAGCGATTGGGAAGTGGATCGTGAGTTTTGTTTTGAGTTCTTACTTCTGTTTCGTCTCCTTTTCATTTTGTGCATAATGACATGTTCGAGGGTGTGACACAGAAATGACCTTTTATGTATTATTTGAGGTGTTCCTCCCACCCAGGATTCTGTTGTGAACCAAGCTAAGTGGTGCTAGTCCCGGTGTGTCCAACCATGGGTCCCATATGCGTTCGAATTTATGGGGGCTTCCTCTATGCTTATATGTGAGCTGTTCTCTGATAAGAGAGTCATTTACAGATTGTAACCATTCCTTGTGTGTAGGAGGGGTTGTGGATATCCATTTTCTGGCAATGAGTTTTCTGGCTAAGAATAGTGCTCTAAGAATTGCTGTGTGTGTAAAGGGAGTGTAATCTTCTTCGTCTAACAGGCCTAGTAAACAAAGTTTAGGTTCAGTACTAAGTTTGAGATTCCATATGTTATTAATGGTGTTCATCACTGCTGCCCAATATCTTTGTAATTTTGGGCATCTCCATAGCATATGTATTAATGTTCCATTGTTAACTGAGCATCGGGGACAGAGGGGGTCATCTCGCCTATGCCATTTATGCAATTTTTCGGGTGTGCGATATGTGCGGTGGATAATAAACAGTTGGGTAAGCTTTTGTGGGGCAGACAGAGACACTTTCAACACGTTGTCAAGTATGGTATTCCATTCTTCACCTGTAATTTGACCCACATCCATTTCCCACCCGCTCCTGCAGGGTAATGACATTGCTTTAGATACATGTCCAATCAGTGCATTGTAAATGGAGGAGATCTGTCCCTTGCGTGAAGAAGACGTGATGAGTTGCGTAAGTATCGTGGGTCTCGTCAGTACCCAGTGTGATAATGTGGCTTGTGCTGCTATAGCGTGTCTGAGTTGAAGGTATTGAAAAAATGACGTGTTTGGTATATTAAATTCCTCATGTATTGATTGGAAGTCTCGAAGTATACCTCCACAGTACAGTTGGGGAATATAATTCAGTCCATACCTTGACCAGTTGGAGAAATTTGTTAATTTTTGTAGCTCTACATAGTTATAATTATTCCATATACGTGACCAGTTAGTGTATCCCGTGTACTGCATATGTTGTTTGGCCTTACTCCATGTCTTATCTATAAGGATAAGGGTTGGGTATTGAGTTAGTTGTCCAAGTTCACCTGCCTCTATGCACTCCACAAGACCACCCCCGGACAACTGTGTGCTGATGATATTTCTAATTGGGTCAGAGGACTCGGGCTGGAGCCAGCCCGTTAATTGCTGTAACTGAGCAGCTATAAAGTAGAAAAATGGGTTCGGAACCGCTAGTCCTCCCGAGTCCTTTGCCTCCTGTAAGGTTTCCAATTTAATTCTCGGGACCTGTTTCCTCCAGATTAAAGCACGGTACAGAGTGTTGCATTTCTTGAACACATGAATAGGTATCCATAAGGGGGCATTGTGGAGCGCGTACAGAATTTGTGGGTTCCAAATCATTTTTATCAAATTACAACGGCCAACCACTGACAATGGAAGTTTAACCCAACTGGCAGTTTTGTTTTGGAAGTTTTTGAGGATGGGGTCTATATTTAGTTTTATATATTGGGTAAAGTCAGGGTGTATAATTATTCCCAGGTACTTAAATTTCTCAACTATTTTAATTAGGGTGGCAGTCTGTGGAAGGGGATCTGTCAATGGGTCCAGAGGTAGGATCGTCGACTTATCCCAATTTATGGTAAACCCCGAGAAGGATCCAAAGATCCCTATTAGTTCCATCAGCCTGGTCAGGGAGTTAGAGGTATCGCCCAGAAACAGTAGTGCATCATCAGCATATAGTGCAATCTTTTCCTCAGTGTCCCCTCTCTTAAATCCCACTATATCTGTGTTCCCCCGTATTGCAGCTGCGAGGGGTTCAATGGCCAGCGCAAAAAGGAGGGGGGACAGGGGGCAGCCTTGTCTGGTCCCTCTGGATAAGTCAAAGTAGGTAGATAGGGTGTTGTTTATACGAATACATGCTTTTGGCTCTTTATATAGTAGTTTAATCCAGGAGATAATAGATTCTCCCAGATTAAACCTTTCTAGTACCTTCCATAGGTATGTCCACTCGACGCTATCAAACGCCTTAGCGGCATCTAGTGAGAGGATAGCTCTGTGACCTTGGTTGTCGGTGGGGATTTGCATATTAAGATATAGTCGGCGTAAGTTATTTGCTGTAGATCTATTGGGTATAAACCCTGATTGGTCTGGGTGGACTAATTTAGTTACTACTGTAGAGAGTCTCATGGCTATAGTTTTAGTAAGAAGTTTTAGGTCGGTGTTTAATAATGAGATGGGTCTATATGATTCTGGTTTATCCGGGTCTTTCCCTGGTTTCAATATAACCACTACCACCGCCTCATACATAGATTGGGGGAGGGAGCCTTCGCCTATTGCTTCTATAAGTGTATGGAGCAACTCCGGTAGGAGTATGTCACCAAAGTTTTTATATAGTTCTATTGGTAGACCATCATTACCTGGGGCTTTTGAGTTTGGGAATGTTGCTAGTGCGTTTTGAAGTTCCATTAACGTGAGGGGGGCATTAAGAAGGCTTTTGTCTGTTTCCTGGAGCCGGGGTAAATCAATCGAGTCCAGGAAGTGTGCTAGCTCTTCCATAGGATAGGATACCTTGGATGAGTATACATCCTGATAAAAGGAGCTGAACTCCTGCAAAATAGAAGGTGTATCGGTGACTATGGAAGACGTTGGGGTTTTAATGCTGTGTATGGTATGGGGCGGTTGTTGCGATCTGGCTATCATGGCCAGCATGTGTCCAGTTTTTTCCCCTTCTTCAAAGTATGTTTGTGCTGTGAAGAACCTTTTATTCTCTGCCTGTTGTGTATGTACTGCCCGAAGCATTTTCTGAGCGTCGGACCAGCTTCTTTCCAGTTCAGGCGTGGGAGTCTGCAGGTACAACGCCTCTGCCTTCTCCACCGCCTGAGCTACGTCTATAGCCCACTGCCTACTGTTCTTCTTGATTTTATTAATTTCTTTTATGCATAAACCCCTAATAGAGGCCTTCAGGGCGTCCCACACAATGCCTGGCGCAGCTGTATTCCTGTTGTCTTCCAGAAAATGCTTAATTTGTGTCAGCATATCATCCTTGTCTGTGAACAGTTGAATCCAAAACGGATTCAGCTTCCAGTGTAATGGCAACCGTGGTTTATGTAAGTTCAGGCTGAGCTGCACAGGAGAGTGATCGGATAAACCCCTAGCCAAATATTGTACTTTCGGGTCGTAGTTTTGTACCAGGTCATTACCCAATGCAAAGTCTATGCGTGAAAGAGTGGAGTGGGTTGCTGAATGACAGGAGAATTGGGGCTTAGTGGGAAATTTACATCTCCATAGATCTACCAGTCCCATCTCCCCAATAATTCTTGCCAATGGTGTAAAGGCCCTAGGTCCCTGGGGGGAGAATCTCCTACGTATGTCTAGTGAGTTGTCCAAGGCGCTATTATAGTCGCCAAGGGCATATACCGGAATTTGCGGGTGTTTAGCTAGGAACCTTGCCATGTTTTGCAGGACCGTCATTGAGAAGGGTGGTGGAACATATACATTTGCTATAACACACATTTGGGATTCCCATAGCCCCATCAAAAAAATGTATCTCCCCTCAGGATCTATTTGTACATCTTTTTCAATAAATGCAGTATTCCTAGAAAACATTATACTAACACCTCTAGAATACCTAGTGTGTACCGAATGATATTGCAGAGGGTACTTAGACATATGCACAATATTAGTGGTATCTTTAGTAAGATGGGATTCTTGTATGCAAATAATAGTGGGGTCCTGTTGTGAGAAAAAAGTAAATAAGGCAGTCCTCTTCCCAGGGTCATGAAGTCCCCGAACATTCCAGGAGAGAATTATGTCCCTCTTATTGCTTGCCATATTGGTAGGGTTGAAAAGAGGCCAGCATATCCCCTAGAACACAGCTCCTTACGGGGATAATCCATTCTATCCAAATCCCCATGTTACCTGAGTACTTGGAGGTTACAGAGTAACGCCAGTCAGTGTGCATTTTCAGTGCGTTGTAGATCACCTGATCAAACTTGAGAGTCGTGCTATGCGGAGGCCTGCGGAGAGACGACCCGTAAAACTGGGCCTGAGAAGTAACAAAAATACACATAAACGTAGAAGTAAAAACAAAAATAATGTCAAAAACCAGCCTGCCTAGAGAAATTCCAGGCAAGGCCCATATAAACACTTGCGCTCCCTTCGGAGGCTTCCAAAGGTGCCCCGCAGGGCTAGTTCGGGGGTAGTAGTGAGGGCTGGGGCCCAATAACCTCGATTTCCTCTAGAAACGAGAAAAAAATTAGAGTGCAAAATATGCCAAGATGAGGTGTGTGGTTGTAAAGTATAATAGGTGAGCCTCTTCACGTGCTCCTATACTGTGACGGTGAGCAGACGGATGTAGTGCAATCGCTATGCAGATGCCTTTCGTTTAGTTTGGAGAGTGGTCTCTTGCAGCTCTTCTTAGTTGACCCTCCTGTCGATCCAGCCAGTTAGTAGCCATGTTGGGGCTTTCAAAAAAATGAACCATGCCATCTGCCACAACTCTTAACTTAGCTGGGTAGAGCATGGAATAGACCAGTGGGATTGCACGCATTCTCTTTTTGACTTCTATAAATTTAGCCCTTTGTTTTTGGACTGCAGCTGAGAAGTCTGGATACAGTGATATCTTGGATCCTTGGATTATCATATCTGCTTTTTGTCTTGCTAAACGTAGTATAATATCTCTGTCCTTGTAGTGTAACAATTTCAGAAGGAATGGTCTGTCGGGGCCCCCTGGTGGCGGTGGTCTAGATGGCACCCTATGTGCTCTCTCCACAGAAAAGAATGGAGTTAGGTTATTTTTGCCAAATGTGTCAGCTAGCCAGTTTTCAATAAATTCAGTGGGATGTTTGCCTTCTGACTTTTCAGGCATTCCTACTATGCGAATGTTTGACCTTCTCAGTCTATTCTCCATATCTTCGACTCTAGCTGCTGTTTCTACAGTTCTAGCCGCTGTGATATGTACTTCCTGAGCAAGGGGGGGTAAATCTTCTTCAATGGAGCTGACTCGGCCCTCTATTGCAGTGGCCCTCTCCCTGATTTTCTGCATGTCTTGTCTAATATGCATTAGGCCCTCTTTAATGCTTTTAACTTCTGTGGATAGTTCAGTAATAGAGGAGCCATAGGAGTGTACTGCAGCCAGTATATCCTGTAAAGTGGGCTCAGTACGCTCTGTGTCTGATGGGCCAGCAATATCAGGAGCAGGGAGAGGGGATGAAGGTGTACTCACTGTGTTCCTCATGGCTGCGGGTGCCATCTTGTCAGGACCATGCTGCACAGGCTGAGGGGAATGTCTCTGGAATCCATCGCCATCCTTTCCATCCGTACCCGGTAAGTGGCTCTTTTGAGCGGTTTTAGGGCTGCTTGGTGAGTGTGCATATTGGCCGAGCTTTGCAGCTGCCGATGCATAGGAGGTTTTGGTCTGTCTTTGCTGTAGTGGAGGTCCGCCATGATGGGCCGGTCCGTCGGCCTGGGCGGCCTCCGGTTTAGATTTGGACATGCCTGGGGTCCGGATTCGGCGAGCGGGTGTCACAGCAGGGGTACCCCCACTCCGGGAGCGAAGATTCCGGTCTATTTCTGCGGATGATTGAGCTCACAGCAGGATTCTTTGTGTCAGGATGTAGGAGCTGATGTGAGGCACGTCTGCTCACATGAATGTCCAAGCCACGCCCCCCCAGGATTACTTCTTATTAGTTGTGCCAAAGGTTCAATTAATAGGGCGAAAAGTAATGGGGATAGGGGACAACCTTGCCTTGTACCTCTTCTGATATCAAACATTGTTGACTTGTAGCCAGCGTATTTAATATATGCTCTTGGATTATTGTATAAAGAGGAGACCCAGGTCAAGAAATGGCTACCCAAACCCAATTTTTTAAGAATATATTCCATATATGGCCATGTGACAGAGTCAAATGCTTTCCTTATATCCAAGGACACAAGGCAAGCTGGGATTCGTCTGGTTTTAGCAGCATGGATAAGTAGGAGTGTTTGTCTAATATTATCCCCTGCCTGGCGTTTTGGCATAAAGCCTGTTTGGTCTTTATGGATTAGATGGCCTATGGTATTGTTCAATCAGGTGGCCATGATTTTAGCTATTCATTTTATATCTAGATTGAGGAGGGATATCGAACGATAATTAGTCAAGGAAGTAGAGTCGGAATGTGGTTTGGGGATCATTGCTATAATGAAAGTGAGTGTCTCTGTTTTAAACGATTGAGTTGAAGGCTTTGGTTAAGACAGGGGTTAAGATATTTGTAAATTGTCTATACTAAGCAGCCGAAAATCCATCTGGGCCTGGTCTCTTACGTAATTTTAAGGATTTTATTGCATTTGAAACTTCCGTATCAGTCATTGTGCTTTCAAGGTGATCTCGCTGCTGATGGTCAAGGTTAGGGAGCGTGATAGTGGAGAACAAATTATAAGCCTTGGTTTTATCAAAATTCGTAGATGAGGAATATAATTTAGCCAAATTGGAATGAAAGATCTCTAGAATCTTTACTGGGTTACTAGTATGTGCTTCTCTAGATGTTTTCAATCTGATAGGAGTCTGGTTATGTTGTGAATTCTTTAGGAATCTAGCCATAGGTGTATCGGGTTTGTTTACCTTAAGATATTGAATATGCATATGAGCTTGTCTGCTGAATCGGTCAGAAAAGAGACAGGTTTTTTAAAGTTTAGAATTATTGATGGCAGTCGGAAAGGATTGAAAAGTCTGATAACAGTCATTAAAGGCAGATTCGAGTTTAGCAAACAAAAGTTTGCGTTCTCTTTTAAGTGCTGTTGCTCGTTGTATTAATTTACCTCTAATGACAGCTTTGTGTGCTTCCCATAACGTAAGAGCAGATACATCCCCCGTGTCATTAGATATGAGATAGTCAGAAATAGCTTTCTCTATTTCAAGACGATGGGAGGGATGGATCAACATAGTCATTTATACACCAAGTGGTGTCGTGCGATCTAGGAATCGTGGAAGCAAGAGTAGTAAATACTGCGCAGTGGTCTGTCCAAGGAAGGGGAACAATTTTGGAAGAAATGATTTCTGGTATCATACTGGATGGAGTAAGGATATGATCTATTTGTGAAAAGGAGTTATGTGGGTAGGAATAATGAGTAGAACGTCTACTGGTAGGGTTAATTTCTCGCCAAATATCTACTAAACCATGTGTAGTAAGTAGATGCTGAAAAGTAAGATTATTTGTACCTGAAATAGGTCTTGAAGGAGATTTATCCAGAAACGGGAAAATAGTTGCATTAGAATCCCCACAAATGACAACTGTACCAAACCTATGAACATCTATAACATGGAAAAGATGAGATAAAAAAGCGGTTGGGCGTTTATTGAGGGCATAGTAAGATACAATTGTAATAGGATTATCAGAAATATAACCTGTTAAAAGTATATATCGTTCCTCAGGGTCCATTAGTTGTGATACTAGATTAAACGAAGTGGAACGATGTAAACCAATAAGAGTTCCATGCTGTTTAACTGTAGCTGAGGCTGTGTAGAATTGTGGATAAGAGGACGAGAGAAATTTGGGGTATACCTTATCAGTGAAATGGGTTTCCTGTAAGCAAATCATTTTAGCTTTCTTCATTGCAAAAGAGCCCACATACAAAATTGTTGGGAGTGTGTAGGTGGTATAAAGGGCAGCAAGGAATTCCTAAGGGATGAACAACACCGGAGAACCACAGGAATTATTTAAGTACTATCATGGTAGTATTTAACTCATATATTAAAAAAGAGGAGAGTAGAGGAAAAAAAAAAGAGAAAATTCAAAAAAGTATTGTAATTATAACAAAACCATGTAGCTAAAGCTCATTTCAGTCATGAACGTAGCAAATTAAGTAACTTAACCAGCATGAGGAGCTGGTATCCTGTATTGAGTGAGGGGAATTAGTTAAAGCTGCAATGTCAGTCCATGGAGTCTTAAGCCCCATACACACGCGCGGATTATCCGAGAACCAGGTCCGTCGGATCCTGTCCGTCGTACTTTGTCCGATGTTGGTGTTGCGTACACACGGTCAGACAACGTTGTCGGAATTTCCGGTCTGCAAGTACGTCGTGACGTAAGTCGTCTTCCACGAGACTAGAAAAGGGAAGTTCAGCACCACGTCAGGCACCCGTTGGGCTCCTTCTGCTGATCCCGTGTTTATCGCGAGTTAGTCGAAGTTTGGGGACTTAAGATTCGCGCTTCTCAGTTTTGTGACTCAGATCGTTACTGCTCTTCAGTTTGTGCTTGTCGTGCGTATCTGTTTATTAGTGCGTGTAGTCAGTTCGCATTTGTTGGTCATTGCGGCCTATATCTTGATATAGGACGCTTTGATTTTCACTGCTTATTGTCTGCTCGTTTCTGGTATTCATTTCGTTCTTTCAGGCCTTGCTGTTTATCGGTGCTTTCTGTTTGTCCGTTCTGACCAGCCGACCTTTTGTGAGCGATGTTTCCCGTACGTACTCGTCGTCGAGTTCGTGCTGTACGCGGAATTGGTGTCGGGCTTTTAGCTTTGACCCAAGACCCGTCCATGAACAGAGTGACGAGGAGTATGTGGACCAAGAATTGGTTGCTTCAGCGTGATCAGTTCTCGCACATGCCTTTGCTTTGTGAGATCCGGGAGAATAATCCTGATGATTTCAGGAACTTTCTCCGGATGACGGACCCCGATTTTCACCGTCTTTTGGCTTTGCTGACCCCTTTTATCAGCCGGCAGGATACCTGCATGAGACAAGCCATCACTCCGGAGCAGAGGCTTAGGGGGTGAGTAATCTGCTAAGGGGACCCTCTACTTTTCTGTGCAAATACTTTCCAGCCTAAAATGTAAAAGTATGATCTTGTTCCAAGATGTTTAATGTCTAATCTGCTTGCAATGTTTATGTGCAAAGTGACTATTTTTTTTTCTTGTTTCACTCCACAGTTCCCTTCCACGCCACAGGAATGGCAGACTGTGGCCTCCCACTTTGCCAGCCGTTGGGACTTTCCTAACTGCGGAGGTGCAATTGATGGGAAACACGTCCGCATCGTCCCACCGCCCAACTCGGGGTCCTACTATTATAATTATAAGGGGTTTAATAGTGTAGTGATGTTGGCGGTGGTGTCGGCGACATACGAGTTTTTGTATGTGGACGTGGGGATGAACGGCCGGATCTCGGATGGTGGTGCCATTGCGCACACAGAGTTCTACTGGCGTCTCCAAAGTGGCAGTCTGTGCTTGCCACCTCCAGAGGAGAATGCTGAAGGACTCCCCTTCGTCTTTGTCGCAGATGAAGCGTTTGCGTTGACTCCCCATCTGATGAGGCCCTTCCCGATGAGGACCCTCACCCCAGACCAGAGGGTCTTCAATTACAGGCTGTCCAGAGCCCGCAGAGTGGTGGAGAACACCTTCGGAATCCTGGCCAGCCGCTTCCGCCTGTTTTTGACGGCTATTAACTTGGCGGAATACAAACTGAACCACATAGTTCTTGCCTGTTGCATATTGCACAACTTTTTAAAACGACACAACAGCAACTATGTGGTGCCTGTTGGCCCAAATGTGGAGGGCCCTCCAAATGCTGACCTCACAGCCCTTCAAGCGGCACGTCCAGGCTTGCCCCCTCTAAATGCCCGCGCGGTCCGCGAGCAATATATGGACTACTTTGTGGGTAGGGGGGCCATTGCTCTGCCTGACGATGTGTGAGAGGCATTTTTTAATAAATATATTTTTTAAACCAACCTATGATTTCTTGTCATTTCCGTATTATTGCTTATTTGACCTTGAAATTTTTTCCCTTTAGCTTCGACAGTGGGAATGCACTTTCTGGGCAAAAGGAGGTAACAGTCTCTTCTTCCCAAAAAGATTCTTCTCATGTTGTGTGTTTGATACCTAATCTTTGGTCTAGAGAAGGTTTGTAGTGCATAACTGACACTCAAAATACTCCTTTTCATCACCATGACAGAAATGTGTGTATTACCAAAAATGGTGTGCTACGTGTTTTAAAACAAATCACTGTGGGTGTCATTTACATAAGTCAAATACACTATGCTCTACAAGTGCAGTGCAAAAGTGCCCTGGAAAAGAAACTTGCAGTGCAAACTGGACTTGCCTTTAGTAAATAACACCCATTGCCCCCCAAATCCTTTACATTTGACATACATAATGCTTTTTTGTTTTTAAATAAGGAAGCCACACATTTAGAAAATTACAAAAGTTTACTTGCAACACATTCACAAGTGCGTTTACAAACTTCTTGCCAAAACTGACAACATCTTGGTTATTTACAACATTGTTTACAAACATTCCGCATTTGGTAAAACCAGGCATGGAGCAAAACAGAACCTAGGAACTCGGAAAGTTCAACTTTCTAAAGTGAAGACAAGATCAGACATGACTATATGTTCAAAGTGTGTTTGATCTTGCCTTCATCACATGGGGGGTCACCCCTGGAAAGTGGAAATTTAGAACATGCACACAATTTGGGTCTGAAAATGGTCATTAGATGGTAAAACACATGCCTAAAATCTTCAAAAGTGCCATTTTCCATCATGGGGATGAATGGACGTTTTTTGGGGGTGCAACCCCTTCACCACAACCACTTTAGTAGTTCGTAAAGTGGTTGCACCCCCAAAAAAATGTTGTCATTCATCCACCATGATGGGAGCTAGCACATGTGGACACAATGTGTGCATGTTCCAAATTTCACACAGTTCTTAAGTTGCAAATGTGTTCAGAAGCAGCAACAAATGTGTGTTAATTACTTGGTGCGTTTTCAGATTTTTCCTAAAACATCAATGATGTTCTTCAATTTTTGTTGAACATCATTGATGTTTTGCTTTATGTCATCTAGATCTCGATTGCAGACCATTATCTCCCCGATGAGTACGTGGGCACTCTCTGTGGTAAAGTGCGATTTTTCTTCCACAACATCCACGTCACCTAAAAACACCAAAAAAAAAAAAAAAGGGTCTTGGAAATGAGGCAGCCATACATTGATTAGCTTACCAGTAGCTGTGTTCTCCCACACTCACCTGTTGTGGTAGTTCTCCAATTTCTATGATCTCTCCTTCCTCCTCCTCTGCTTCTGGTCTTTCCCCTTCTTTGGGAGGTGTTGGTTTTGGGGTTTCCTCAGACGTCCCGAGTTTTCGCTCCCCTATGAGAATGTACAAAAGGAAGATTTAGCAACACAATCTATTGAGGGCAGAAATAGGAAATGACAAACATTGCTTGAAAGTGAGGGACAATATTTTTGGTTGTCCAGTTACAAATGACACCAACATGAATGTAGTCACTTTGTAAAGGTCATAAACTTCTAGCTTTTTGGTTGACGTTTGGGTGATGGAGACCCCCCTCTAGTATCCACTGGAGCACATGTGTGGAAAAGCCTAATAAAAAGTGGGTTTGGGTGTCCCAGCACTAGTGATCTAGAGTCCAGATGGGTAAACAGCTACTGGGTGACCTCTCCTTTACATTGAATAAATTGGCTTGACATTCTTGATGACATTTCTAGAGAGAACAAACTTCCTTTCCCCAAAAAAAACACCAAACATCGTATTATAAGTGGCCGAACGATCGAGGTTGTGTACGATTGAATGGACACACACGAACATGACAGTGGCAGAAAGATCGAGGTTGAGTACGATCGAACGGACACACACGAACATGACAGTGGCAGAAAGATCGAGGTTGAGTACGATCGAATGCACAGACGAACCTGAAAGTGGCCATTTTCGAATGTACAAGAAATCAAACACACAACACAACTACTTACTTTTTTAAAGAACTCGCTTGATCTTTCTGTACTGATCGGCCTCCCTCAGTTTCAGGTCTGACCAGCGTTTCCTCAGTTGCTCCTTGGATCGTTGTACCCCAAAATGATTGTACAGCCTCCTCACAACTTTAGACATGATCTTGGCCTTGCGGACATTGGGGTTGAGGTAAGGCCCATACTTCCCATCATAGTCGCTCCTCTTTAATATGTCCACCATCTCCAACATTTCTCCAAATGACATATTGGAGGCCTTGAATTTCAGGCTCCGGGATCGGGACGTTTCTGCCTCCGGCCTTTCCTCGTCATCCTCCTCGTTGCTGCAATATTTCGGGCGCACCTGCTGTGTCCCCGCCATGTGCTCTCCCCACTGCGCCGTAAAGAGAAGGGGTGGGGAATAGACGAGAAAGATCGTCAGGGGCGGGCGGAGTTTGACACATGCGCACTGTATATAAAACGTCACACGCCTGTGTCGTAGCCACGATCTGTGAGACGAGGGGAGAGAAAGCTCACGCACGAGACGATCGCTATAATGAAGGTACAATTTGATGTTGGTACATAACTAGCCTAGACTGATTAGACCTTGAGGCTTCTTTATGGAGAAGATTAGGAGAGTTTAGCCTGACATAATTTATAGTGTTTTGTGTGGTGTTGTGTCTTGCAGAGATTATGCAGGGATTCAACGACGTGAGTTTTCTCCCCCTGTTCATTGAGAAATACAGGGGAATTCCCCTTTTATGGCAGGGCAAACACCCCGATTACGGCAGCAAACCAAAGAGGTACGCAGCCCTGCTGAAACTTGTGGAATTTGTAAAGCCGAGGTTCCCCACGGCAACTGTTGGTGATTTAAGAAAGAAAATTGGCAGCCTGAGGAGTGCGTATATCAGGGAGCGCAAGAAGGTCCTGAAGTCCCAAGAATCTGGAGCTGCAGCAGATGAGGTCTATGCCCCCAAGCTCTGGTACTATGACAGTCTCCATTTTCTCAAAGACCAGACTGATGTCACGGAGCCACTCTCGCCTCCTCCTTCCACGCTTCCTTGCGCGCAGGCCACCCCTGATGAGGCTTCCGAGGAGCAACCTGGGCCTTCCAGTCTGGAAGATGTGGAGGAGCCCAGCTTGAGCCAGGTATAGTAGTTTTGTAACCATTTTTGTGAAAAAGGAATGATGTTCACTTAATTCTGGATCCCCAATTGCTTAGTTCCTAACGTGTTTGACATATCAACTGACAGTAGTGTTGGAGACATTTGGGGCAAGAATATAAACTGCAGGGCTGAGAATTGTATGGTTTTCTATTTGTAAACATTTTGCAACAGTCACTAGATGAAAATTGTGTGTGTTTGATGAACAAATAACTGAAACTATGTCCCTTTTACATACACAGGAAGACCTCAGCCAGGAGGTGGCTGTGGAATGTGGCAGTCAGGAGGAGGAAGGGGTTAGTGGCAGCCAAGAGGTGGGTAGTGGCAGCCAAGAGGGGGGTAGGCCTAGGAGCCTGACTGACTCCCAAATCTCTCCCCTCCGCCTTCCCTACAAAAGGGCGAGAAGGGGGGTGAGGCGGGAGAGTCAGCGCTCCGGATGATCAGAGAGGCTTCAGCCTCCCTACATGCCACACCCACCGATGAGGAGGCCTTTGGCTCCGTGGTTGTCACGAAAATGATGGGTATGGAGGTGGGGCAACGCAACATGTGTGAGGGGGTCATCCTCAAGGTCCTAAATAAGGGTATGGCTGGGGAGATGACCCCACTCACACATGTTTGCCATAGTGACCATGCTCCGCCTCCTCCTCCTCCTTCTGCCACCCCACCAGCACCACAGCGTGGAAGGAAGCGTGGAAGGAAGACCTGAGAGTGACGACCTGGATTCAGTCTGGTCTGAGAGAAGATGGAGCCTCTCGTAGTACCAGAGCCTGGGGACCTAGATGGCATCTGCTGCAGTTCCGGATGTTTTGGACTTCAGGACCAGATTGCACTCCCTTATTATTTAGATAGGTACTCCTCAGGCCCCCAATTTTAGAGGCTTCTAAAATGATGGTTGCCGTGGGGGTCCAAGGCTTTGCAAATTCCCCAAGTTTCTCCATCGCTGCGTTCCTCTTTGGTTTGTTGCTGAGACCTAAATAAAGGTATTTTTGATTTGAAATAATCATTGCCTATGTGTTTTACTTTTCTACAATGACAGTTTTTCTTTGAGTAGGCAGGTACATTTCACTAATCATAAAGTATAATTAACAAGGGGCACCAACAACCAACAAACTCCTAGTAAATTTTAGCAACAAATAGAAATGTTAATAATGTTGTTTTGCTAAGTTGAGACACAACCCTACTCAAAAAAAAAAAAAAATCTCCTTAAAATATGTATTCCAAAAAAAATACTAAAATGACAAATCATCCAAAAAATATAACAAAGATTCTTTTACGATCTGAGTAAAAATAAACATGTAGTCTAGAAATCCTGAAAACTAATAAAGAACTAAGTTTGGGAGAAGTGCGGGTGAATATGAGCAGCTAAAACATGTCATTCTTCTTGCATTGTAAAGAAAAAGAGAATGCGCTGCATTAAAGACATTTTAACATTGCAGCGTGACGAATGTGCTGTGTCGATTAGGAAAGGTAGTTTTACCTGACCGAGCGCTTCCGTCACAGAATTTCTTATGAGCATGCGTAGCACTTTGTCCGTCGGACTACGCTACACACGATCGGATTTGGTGTGATCGGACCTTGTTGTCAAAATATCTATCCAGCAGGAGATAGGACTTTGTCCGTCGGACAATCCGACGTACACTGTCCGATGGTGCCTACACACGGTCGGATTTTTCGACAACATTGTCCGATAGGACAGAATCCATGCGAAAATCCGACCGTGTGTATGGGGCTTTAGATACTAGGTGGTGAATGTTCAAAATGACCACACTTGTTAAGATTTTGTTGTGAAGAAGATGAAGAGCTGGGTCCTGCATCTCTAATTTGCTGTGAAGATCGAGAAGTTGAACGTCTGCGGGATTGGTCTTTGGCCGAGATTTCTTCGGCTAAGCCCATTTCAGTTAGGGCCGACTGTAAGTCCTCTGAAGAGCGACAAACATATTTAGTTTCCAGAATCGAAGGCGAAAAAGGGAATCCCCAATGGTAAGTGATTTGATTGCACTGGAGTATCTGTAACTGAGGTTTGAGCGCACGTCTCTTTGCCACTGTAAGTGGGGACAGATCAGTGAAGAGTTGATAAACATGACCCTGGAAGTTGAGGGTTTCTCTGCCTCTGGCGGCTGCTAGCAGCTGTTCTTTGGTCCTATAATAGTGCAATTTGGCTATTATGTCCCTTGGAGGACCATTCGTTTTCCGTGGGGCTAAAGCTCTATGCACCCTGTCCATTTCAAGTCTGTTAATTGGGGTACCAGGTATTAATTCCTGAAAAAGCGCCGTGATTGTAGCCTGTTAGTCCAGAATGGATTTAGGGATTCCCCTGATACGCAGATTCGATCGACGGTCTCTGTTCTCCTGGTCCTCTAAATGTGACTGTAGTGTGAGGTTTTCCTCCTTGAGGGTCATAAGCTCAAATGTATTATTCTGTGTGTGATTATCAACGGTATCAACCCTCAGTTCCAAGGCAGCGGTTCTCTGACCAAGTTCTCTTATTTCTCTTGTTAATTTCTGAATTAGTGATATGGTCAGAAGTCTGCTTGAGGGCTTTTTGAAGCATATTTTACATTTTTGTGAATAAATCAGTTTGTTCTGCAGTTTGTGAATTAATATCACCATACTCAGATTCATTATTGATAGCCTGTGTGTGTTGGCTGTGAGGTAGAGATTTCTTCATGTGTGGGCTGCAGCTCTGTGAGGGGGAAGATGATGCCGCCATCCCAGCCGCCAGTCTGTGTGTCGTTTTCCTCGAGTAAACAGGTTTAAATTTAGTTTTTTGCCCCTTCATTACCATTCTTTATGTCCCAGAGCATGCTGAAAGTAATATTCTGTTGTTTTGAGCCATTCACTGTGCCGCTTGGACCTGTAGTCCTCCGGTTTGAACTCCCGAGGAGCGGAGCTCTAAGGAGACATTACCGTCGCCTCAGGCTGCCGCGCATGCCGCATAAAAACCCTCTTTCTCTAGTGTTATATCCAGATCAAGAAATGGGATACTTTTGCTACTGATCTCAAACGTAAGCTTTATATTTTTTTGATTATCATTTAATTTTCCAAAGAAATTACTGAGACTATTCTGATCTCCTCTCCATATGACAATACAGTCATCTATAAAGCTTTTAAATAAAACCAGTTGAGATGGGAATTCGGAATATAGTTCTTCTTCCCATTTAGACATAAAAATGTTTGCAACACTTGGTGCATATTTTGCCCCCATTCCTATTCAATTAAGTTGCCTGTAAAAATCTGTGTTGTACCAAAAATAATTGTGTATATGTGGATCCCTCGCGCTACTTTGAGTAATTAAGGTCAATAATGGTGTTCATAGATAATAAAAAGTATTTGCTGCACAATTTACACAAACATGGAATAAAATAAGGTGGGTAATTTCGCGCAAAATAAATAATAAAGTGAATAAGTGCAGTGATGGCTGATAGCCAGCAGGTGGCACTAAAAAACAATAATAATCGATCTGAAGGTGCTAATAATTCATATATCTTGAGGAGATAAATAAAGTAATCAATAAATCTTGAAAAAATGAAATAAATAAATAATCGCCAGCAAATGCGATAATAAAATCAAGTGTAGACAATAGTGACAATAGTCTAATATTGTAAGTGCCTAGTGCATAAATATGCATAAAAAGATGACAGTTGATGTGTAATAAATAAATATCCAAATAAATCACGTGAGATAAAATGATAAGACAAAGAGTCAAGGAATATAGTCTTGAATAGCGATAAAATAGCGATAGAATAGCGATAAAATAGTGATAAAATATAAGTGAGATGATTCCAGAATAAATAGATGAATAATAAATAAATAATTAATAGTCCAAATAAATAAACGTGGGCTAAAATAAAGTCCACACTGGATAATTCAAGTAGCAAAATAACAGTTCTCAAATAGGTGCTCCAATGTTTCTCCAAATAAATCAATCAGAGCATTATTCTATGCGTTTGTCTATGTTGATGGATATGGTTGTGTTCACACTGGTATTCATCTATTTTGTATTTATCCTTAACTGGTCTCTCTGGACTCTCACCTTAAGCCTGATGGGTATGCGCCTTTCAGGGGTATCCCATATCCCCAATGTTAAGGTATCAGAGGTCTGCAAAGCCTAGTGGGTGATTCGGTCAGATCCTTCTCCTTTTTATGCCTCTGGATCCTAAACCTACAGTGCTCAGTGTCACTGGCTCAAAGTGACATAACACCAGGGAAGGGAAGGAAAAGAGGGAAGCCTCCACTGGTGTAGTATGTTAAATAAATAATGAGATTTATTGAATGGTATAAAGGTGGACTCTTACATTGAAAATAAATTAAAATAGCATAAGGGGTTAAAAGAACTTCACCGGGTGTTCTCAGCGCCTCCTCGCGTCCTGCTCACTGTTCGTTTGCCTACAGCCACTCCCTACGCGTTACGACACGTCACATGTCTTCATCTGGGGAACCGGATTGGTCAGGCATCATCAGTTTAAATGACATTCAAACCGGAAGTCAGTAGTCGGCCATCTTTGTTGTGGTCGACTATGTTGTGATTGGCGGCCATGTTTTCGGTGATCAATGTAATATTGTATAGCGGCCATTTTTCTTGAGCCGGCTTCGGCTTTAGTGTATAGTCCTGTGTGCCGCCATTTTGTTGGTTATATATAGCGCTTGTGTTGGGACTGTCAGCAGTGTATGTCTGTGTTGCGATCGCCGATCAACAGCTCCAATTACATACACTACGGATAAAATGGGGGTTATATTTAAATGCTGCCAACAGGACTAACATGTAATAAAACCCTAATGGTATTATTATTATTATACAGGATTTATATAGCGCCGACAGTTTGCGCAGCGCTTTACAACATGAGGGATTGAACGGAACTCATCGCTGTTTATTAAATAAAGTAGACTCAATGCGATGTCTGTGTAAAAATACAGTAAGTCAGTCTATGGATCTACAGTGCAGGTGAAGGTACTAGTGCAGATCATATTGAAAATGATGTAGATTTTGCAAATATTGTTTGCAAAAAGCGCATATTAATATAATTATTTTTAACATTGTTTTCTTGGTGATGTAAATATATCAATTAATAAGACTATTATGCAGACTATTGGTATATGAAAAAATATATACACAAATTAGGTGATATTGCCAAATAAATACTGTTATTTGGGGTAAAATCCTAATAAAACGAGAGGAGACCTTGAGATGCCCGGTATACGATACAGTACATTTCCATAATATATGTATATGGTCAAATATATGGCTCAGGTATATGCAGGTAGTTTCGGCCTTTTGATTTTCTGTTTATTATGGTATCATAGAGGATATTGGAGGTAGTAATTGTGTCAAGACATTTTTTAAAAATGACACATTGTGTTTAGGAAACCCACTTTTAATGTTTTGGACGTGTTCTAGTCTGACTTTTAGTGCCCTTTTTGTTCTTCCTACATACTGTAGGTTGCAACTTCACTGTAATACATATACTACCCCTTCGGTGTAGCATCCTATAAAGTCTTTTATTTTGTAGGATTGGCCTGTATTTGTGGCAGTAAATTCTGTTCTTTTCTTTTGAAATTTCTGGGCATGTCTACATGCATAACATTTGCAGCAGGGGTAAAATCCCTTTCCTGAGAAAAAATAGTAGGTAGGTTTAGGTGGTGGTTCAACTACTGATTTCACTATGAGGTCTCTAATGGTGGGCGCTCTTTTGTAGATAATATTTTGTTTTTGAGGTAATATGGTTTTGAGGTCTTTATCTTTTTTTAGGATGTGCCAGTGTTTTTCAATCACCTTGGCTACATCTTTGTGTTGGATATTATAATCAAGTATTAGGCATGGTGCTTTGTTTTGGTAAGGTTTTTTAGGGTTGCTTTTTAGCATGATGCTTCTATCCATTTTGTTGACAGTTTGGATTTGTTGTTCGATCCATTGGTCATCATAACCTTTTGTTATAAATCTATCTCCTATTTGTTTGGCTTGTATCTGATAATCGTTAGATCTCCTTCCTTGATCTAACGCTCATCAAGGACGGACATGGGCACCTACAGAGCCACTTGTACTGAAAACCAACGGCTGGCAATACCATTTTGGCTGCCTCCAGTTTTCACCCACAGCCCCTACTCAAATCTATCCCTTTTGCTCAATATCTCCGTGCCCGACGTAACTGCTCGACGGATACCTCCTTTGAACATGAGGCCTCCGTCCTACGTAGCAGATTACGAGCACGGGGTTACAAAAATAGGGTCCTCAAAGACGCATACAAAAAAGCTAAATCCAAATCACGTTCTATTTTACTTACCACCAAACAAACTTCCACACCAACCCAATCCCCCCTTAGAATTATCACAAATTATTGTCAACAATACAATCAAATTACTCAAATACTTTCTAAAGATTGGCATATTATTGCCACTGACAAATCCCTCTCACCCTTTGTTCCGCCACAGCCTTTGATCACTTATCGACGTGCTCCATCCCTCCGAGACAAACTCATTACCAGCGAATATAAATTTAGCAACAGGTCCCATAAGCAGCTCAAAGGCACCTTTCCATGTGGCAACTGCAGTTATTGCAAATACCTCTCCAAATCCAACATACACAATGTTTTGCCAAATGGCCAACGGTTTTTCCCTCAACATTATGTGAATTGTCGATCCATTGGTATTGTGTACTTACTTGAATGTGAATGTGGATGCTTCTATGTGGGCAAGACCAAACTACCTTTTTGGAAGCGTATATATGGCCATATCTGCAGTGTCAATAAACGAGACCCTGATCTACCTTTGGGACGACATTGCATGATTGTCCATCATGACGCTATCCCCAAAATCTCATTTAAAGCCCTAGACCATATCCCACCTCCTATTCGAGGTGGTGACTATAACAAAGCTTTACTACAAAGCGAACTTCGATGGATTTTCCATCTTAATGCCACCCTGCCCCCTGGGCTCAATGAGGCCTTCAATTTCAAACCTTACCTTGAAGGCTTCGAATCTGGAGTCTGTGAACTCGACCTTTGACCCCACTTTCCCACATATATGCATCCACATAACTAACCTCTTTGTAATAAAACTTACTATTCTAATATGCACAGAATGTTATGATGTACCCATGCCCATCCCCACTGTACATGCCCTATATGCTAGAATTACGTTTCTGACAATAGTGTCACAGTATTGCAATTCTGCTGTGTCACACCGCATATGTATCACATGTTTGCCAGATTTATTGCCACTTAGATATACTTCTTTACAATACAATCTAACCAATGGGCTTGCTCCACTTTGGGCTAGTTACCCGGCGTGGGTAAGACCTGGCACGCATGCGCCATATTTTTCAGTGCGCATGCGCCTTTTTCCCGCTTTTAGACCATTCCATCCGTCTACTTCCTGTTTGCGCTCCATCTTGAGCGCAGCACATCGCAGCGGCGGTCCGTACCCGCGTCGGTGATGTCACGACGCCGGACGTGACCTCTCCTTCCTGGTGTGCTCACGCCTGGCGCCGCCCCGTCAGAGGTCCTCTTGGGAAAACATATAGCGCACCATGGCGCCTTTCCCTCACAGACAGCCATCCAATCAGCCTTCAATGCAGCACATAGACATTTCCTGCCCAGCTGATTGCCATTATTTGACGAGTTATAAACTCATAGGCCTAACTAGGCTGACACATGCTGCTGACTCCCTGGAGCTCACTGACCTCCCATATCAGGCATTACAACACTCAGGTAATTAGACTCTAACTTCAGTGTCTGTACACGATTCCTCCTGTACTTTACCCCCCAATACTTATACTTTATGTACTCTATTTCATTACAGTACTACATACTGCTTGGCCAGTCTTTTGCTACAGGTTATGGGCCATAGCCCTAGTCCTGTATAGGACCTTGCAACTACCCGAAACTGTCGCAGCAAGCCTTCCATATTTGTGGCTATTTCCACTTTGTTTTTACTACCTCTACCCAATGCATATTTCTCATACCAATTAATTTGGGGTTACACCTGTGGCATCTTCTGAAACTGGCATTACATGTGAGTACCATATCTATAACTTACACACTATACCGGCTTCTCTGGCAATGTTTTTGAAAAGATTGTATCCATTGTCATATATTATATGTACTAATCTCTGATTCTCACATAAATTAGATGTGAATCAAAGGATATCTAGTTGCCTTGAAAAAGGACCAAAGTCCGAAACATGTTGGCATCATCCTGATCATATATGTATCAAGCAAGGTTTTTTTCTGTCACAACATTTCTTGTATGTTCATGCTGTTGACTTGGTCAAAAAAACTGTATGCGCCCTATTCATACTTGTGTAACATACTGAACATTCTTTATGTTTTATATGCATCCACCCACGTTCTTTTGAATAAAGATTTACCTTTTCAAATGCATATACTCTCTTAGTGTCTATCCTTACCCTAAGCATCCCCTAGGGGTACTGGCCAGTGTTTATGCACACTTTAGCCTATCAAAATCTATTATATTCAATTTTGGGATGCGATAGACCATTTGTATCTTTACCAAATCTTGCCCAAATATTTTTTGTTTATTACCGTCTAGACTGATGTTTAAGTCTAGAAAATAAACCTCTTCCGCGTCTATTTTCCACACTAGTTGGATGTTGTTTTCATTTTCGTTGAGTTTATTTAGGAAGGTCTCCAGGGAGTTTCTGTCTCCATTCCCTACGATTATGACATCATCGATATATCGTTTGTACAGAGTTAGTTCAGCGGGGGTGTCTGTATATACTGCATTCTCCTCCCATTGTGCCATAAATGCGTTTGCCACTCCTGGTGCAAATTTAGCACCCATAGCTATTCCTATAGCTTGCTTATAGTCTGATTGTGCCAGAAGTAATTATACTTAAGGCAGAAATCTAGGCATTTAATAAGGTATTTCCTCTGTTTGCATATATAGGTGCTATAATTCCTGAGGAGCCATTTTGTGGCTGAGCAAGCGTCATGGTGTTGTACTATGGTGTAAAGTGATGTAACATCGGCTGTTGCCAGTAGGGTTCTACCTTCTAGTACTGGTGTCATTTCCAACAGTTGTAATATATGTTTTGTGTCTTTGAGGTAAGCTTGTGTTTGTTGTACCGCCGGTTGGATATAGTGGTCTATATATTGTCCCATTCGCAATGTGAGGGAATCTATCCCATTTACTATCGGTCTCCCAGGAGGATTTTCCTTACATTTATGGATTTTTGGGACAGTATATATAATGGGAATTCTGCAAGTTTCTGGTATCAGATATTTGGATTCTTTGGCATTCAATATTTCTTTCTTCATTCCTAGGTTGACTAGTAATTCCAATTCTTTCTTGTACTTTGATGTTGGGTTTCCTAAAAGTTTGATGTAGGTTACCTCATCGTGTAATTGTCTGTTGAGTTTGTTCTGTTATTGTTCTTTAGATTGTAATACTATGGCTCCTCCCTTGTCTGCGGGTTGCATTACTATATCTTTTCTTTCAGTTAATTGTTTGATACCCTTCTTGATGTGTATAAGATCTGATAGTTTCTTCACTTTCAGTGCCTCTAGGTCTTGTAAAACCAAGTTTTTGAATACCTCTATGTGTTGATTGTTGGATACTTGAGGATTATAAACCGAATTGTTTCGAAGCGTGCTATGTATTATTGTTGGTGTGATATCTCTTCTTTCATTCTGCGGTCTCCGTGGGTTATTGAGAATACATTTTTTAATGTTGATCTTTCTTATATATTTCTGTATTCCTATATAGGTATTGAATTTATTTAGGTTTTTAACTGGTGCATGTTTTAATCCCTTTGTCTAAAACTGCCAATTCTTCTGTGGTGATGGGTATGTTGCTCAGGTTGACCACATTTTCTCCAACTACTCTCTTTTTCGCTTGGAGTCTCTTTCCCGCTCTATGTCCTCTCTTCGTTCTGGACTGTTTCTGTGATCTTCTTGTTGACTTACCTTACCTTCAAGGTAAGGTTTGAAATTGAAGGCCTCATTGAGCCCAGGGGGCAGGGTGGCATTAAGATGGAAAATCCATCGAAGTTCGCTTTGTAGTAAAGCTTTGTTATAGTCACCACCTCGAATAGGAGGTGGGATATGGTCTAGGGCTTTAAATGAGATTTTGGGGATAGCGTCATGATGGACAATCATGCAATGTCGTCCCAAAGGTAGATCAGGGTCTCGTTTATTGACACTGCAGATATGGCCATATATACGCTTCCAAAAAGGTAGTTTGGTCTTGCCCACATAGAAGCATCCACATTCACATTCAAGTAAGTACACAATACCAATGGATCGACAATTCACATAATGTTGAGGGAAAAACCGTTGGCCATTTGGCAAAACATTGTGTATGTTGGATTTGGAGAGGTATTTGCAATAACTGCAGTTGCCACATGGAAAGGTGCCTTTGAGCTGCTTATGGGACCTGTTGCTAAATTTATATTCGCTGGTAATGAGTTTGTCTCGGAGGGATGGAGCACGTCGATAAGTGATCAAAGGCTGTGGCGGAACAAAGGGTGAGAGGGATTTGTCAGTGGCAATAATATGCCAATGTTTAGAAAGTATTTGAGTAATTTGATTGTATTGTTGACAATAATTTGTGATAATTCTAAGGGGGGATTGGGTTGGTGTGGAAGTTTGTTTGGTGGTAAGTAAAATAGAACGTGATTTGGATTTAGCTTTTTTGTATGCGTCTTTGAGGGCGCTATTTTTGTAACACCGTGCTCGTAATCTGCTACGTAGGACGGAGGCCTCGTGTTCAAAGGAGGTATCCGTCGAGCAGTTACGTCGGGCACGGAGATATTGAGCAAAATAGATAGATTTGAGTAGGGGCTGTGGGTGAAAACTGGAGGCAGCCAAAATGGTCTATTTTCCACACTAGTTGGATGTTGTTTTCATTTTCGTTGAGTTTATTTAGGAAGGTCTCCAGGGAGTTTCTGTCTCCATTCCATACGATTATGACATCATCAATATATCGTTTGTACAGCGTCAGTTCGGCGGGGGTGTCTGTATATACTGCATTCTACTCCCATTGTGCCATAAATGCGTTTGCCACTCCTGGTGCAAATTTAGCACCCATAGCTATTCCTATAGCTTGCTTATAGTCTGATTGTGCCAGAAGTAATTATACTACTGTAATGAGGTATTTCCTCTGTTTGCATATATAGGTGCTATAATTCCTGAGGAGCCATTTTGTGGCTGAGCAAGCGTCATGGTGTTGTACTATGGTGTAAAGTGATGTAACATCGGCTGTTGCCAGTAGGGTTCTACCTTCTAGTACTGGTGTCATTTCCAACAGTTGTAATATATGTTTCGTGTCTTTGAGGTAAGCTTGTGTTTGTTGTACCGCCGGTTGGTTATAGTGGTCTATATATTGTCCCATTCGCGATGTGAGGGAATCTATCCCATTTACTATCGGTCTCCCAGGAGGATTTTCCTTACATTTATAAATTTTTGGGACAGTATATATAATGGGAATTCTGCAAGTTTCTGGTATCAGATATTTGGATTCTTTGGCATTCAATATTTCTTTCTTCATTCCTAGGTTGACTAGTAATTCCAATTCATTCTTGTACTTTGATGTTGGGTTTCCTAAAAGTTTGATGTAGGTTACCTCATCGTGTAAAGCCCCATACACACGGTCGGACTTTTTCATGGATTCTGTCCGATCGGACCATGTTGTCGAAAAATCCGACCGTGTGTATGCACCATCGGACAGTGTACATCGAATTGTCCGACGGACAAAGTCTTATCTCCTGCTGGATAGATTTGCCTACAACCCGGTCCGATCACACAAAATTCGATCGTGTGTACGGTTGTCCGACCGGACAAAGTGCTACGCATGCTCAGATCACATTACAAGACCAAAGCTATTGGCTACTAGCCTCTACGTAGTCCCGTCGTAGGCAACAAACGTCACCACGTTCAGAATGATCGGATTTTTCGACAACTTTGTCCGACCGTGTGTACGCAAAACCAACATCGGACAAAGTACGACGGACATGATCCGACGGACCTGGTCCGCGGATTGTCCGAGCGTGTGTATGGGGCTTAATTGTCTGTTGAGTTTGTTCTGGTATTGTTTCTTAGATTGTAATACTATGGCTCCTCCCTTGTCTGCGGGTCGTATTACTATATCTTTTCTTTCATTAAATTGTTTGATACCCTTCTTGATGTGTATGGGATCTGATAGTTTCTTCACTTTCAGTGCCTCTAGGTCTTGTAAAACCAAGTTTTTGAATACCTCTATGTGTTGATTGTTGGATACTTGAGGATTATAAACGGAATTGTTTCGAAGCGTGCTATGTATTATTGTTGGTGTGATATCTCTTCTTTCATTCTGCGGTCTCCATGGGTTATTGAGAATACAATTTTTAATGTTGATGTTTCTTATATATTTCTGTATTCCTTTTTAGGTATTGCATTTATTTAGGTTTTTAACTGGTGCATGTTTTAATCCCTTGTCTAAAACTGCCAATTCTTCTGTGGTGATGGGTATGTTGCTCAGGTTGACCACATTTTCTCCAACTACTCTCTTTTTTGCTTGGAGTCTCTTTCCCGCTCTATGTCCTCTCTTCGTTCTGGACTGTTTCTGTGATCTTCTTGTTGAAATCTCCTTGGTGAGTGATTTGTCTCTTGGGTTTGTCTCCACGGAGAGTAATCTCTCCTCTCCCTGTCTAAAAAAGAACGTTGTGTATTGTAGTCATATTGGTTCCCGTAGTTTCGTTGGTTATCGTACTGATCGTAATAGTCTCTTATGGGGTCAAATCTATTGTGGGTGGGTATTGGTGCTCTGCCATACCCTCAATAGTATTCCAGTTATGGTGGTGGTCCTCTATTATCACGTTTGATTTCTCTTGTTTTGGTGCCAATTGTTAAAAGGTTTTTTAAAAGGTTTCTTAAAAGGTTTCTTTCCAGTTTTCTTGGGAGTCTGTTGTCCATATCCATTGTTATATCTTTGTTCGTTTTGGTATCTTGGTGTTTCCGGATGTCTATCTCTATCTTCTTATCTTGGTGGATTGTAGACATGAGATGTTGTAGGGTCTTGGATTCTGACTTCTTTTTCCGGTGTTGAATAGGTGGATGCGGGTTGTGTCTGTTCTATTTTACTTTGCCATTTCAAAACTTGGTCTGTTTTGTAGTCTGTGATGTCTCTCTGATATTTCTTCATTTTCCTCTGTTGCGCTTCTAGGTCTTTTGTGATAAGGTCTTTATTGAGTTGTGTTGCTAGTTTTTTGAAGTCGGTTGATTCTTTGTATGGTTCTAATTTTTTTTTGATGTCTTCAATTTGTGTTTCTAGTAGTCTGGTCTTTTTCCATTTTCTTTGTAGTAAGAATTTTAGACCATCTACACCTTTGTTATTAAAAAATTCGAACCACTCTTCCATTGATTCTTTGTCTATTGGTCCATCATTGGGTGGTAGTTCCCAGTGGATTCTTCTGGGGACTATATTTTCCCTAATGTATCTTTCAAATGTATTAGTGTCCCACCATAGGTTAACTTTTTTCTCCATATGGTGTCCTAACTTTCTGACTATTCCTTCTAGATCCATATTGCGAGTTTTAGTATGTGGGTTAAAAACCTCATCTAGATGGGAAGATAGAGATAGACATCCGGAAACACCAAGATACCAAAACGAACAAAGATATAACAATGGATACGGACAACAGACTCCCAAGAAAACTGGTAAGAAACCTTTTAAGAAACCTTTTAACAATTGGCACCAAAACGAGAGAAATCAATGTGATAATAGAGGACCACCACCACAACAGGAATACTATGGAGGGTATGGCAGAGCACCAATACCCACCTACAATAGATTTGACCCCATAAGAGACTATTCCGACCAGTACGATAACCAACTAAACTACGGGAACCAATATGACTACAATACACAACGTTCTTTTTTAGACAGGGAGAGGAGAGATTACTCTCCGCGGAGACAAACCCAAGAGACAAATCACTCACCAAGGAGATGTCAACAAGAAGATCACAAAAACAGTCCAGAACGAAGAGAGGACATAGAGCGGGAAAGAGACTCCAAGCGAAAAAGAGAGTAGTTGGAGAAAATGTGGTCAACCTGAGCAACATACCCATCACCACAGAAGAATTGGCAGTTTTAGACAAAGGGATTAAAACATGCACCAGTTAAAAACCTAAATAAATTCAATACCTATATAGGAATACAGAAATATATAAGAAAGATCAACATTAAAAAATGTATTCTCAATAACCCATGGAGACCGCAGAATGAAAGAAGAGATATCACACCAACAATAATACATAGCACGCTTCAAAACAATTCCGTTTATAATCCTCAAGTATCCAACAATCAACACATAGAGGTATTCAAAAACTTGGTTTTACAAGACCTAGAGGCACTGAAAGTGAAGAAACTATCAGATCTTATACACATCAAGAAGGGTATCAAAAAATTAACTGAAAGAAAAGATATAGTAATGCAACCCGCAGACAAGGGAGGAGCCATAGTATTACAATCTAAAGTACAATAACAGAACAAACTCAACAGACAATTACACGATGAGGTAACCTACATCAAACTTTTAGGAAACCCAACATCAAAGTACAAGAAAGAATTGGAATTACTAGTCAACCTAGGAATGAAGAAAGAAATATTGAATGCCAAAGAATCCAAATATCTGATACCAGAAACTTGCAGAATTCCCATTATATATACTGTCCCAAAAATCCATAAATGTAAGGAAAATCCTCCTGGGAGACCGATAGTAAATGGGATAGATTCCCTCACATTGCGAATGGGACAATATATAGACCACTATATCCAACCGGCGGTACAACAAACACAAGCTTACCTCAAAGACACAAAACATATATTACAACTGTTGGAAATGACACCAGTACTAGAAGGTAGAACCCTACTGGCAACAGCCGATGTTACATCACTTTACACCATAGTACAACACCATGACGCTTGCTCAGCCACAAAATGGCTCCTCAGGAATTATAGCACATATATATGCAAACAGAGGAAATACCTTATTAAATGCCTAGATTTCTGCCTTAAGTATAATTACTTCTGGCACAATCAGACATACTATAAGCAAGCTATAGGAATAGCTATGGGTGCTAAATTTGCACCAGGAGTGGCAAACGCATTTATGGCACAATGGGAGGAGAATGCAGTATATACAGACACCCCCGCCGAACTGACGCTGTACAAACGATATATTGATGATGTCATAATCGTATGGAATGGAGACAGAAACTCCCTGGAGACCTTCCTAAATAAACTCAACGAAAATGAAAACAACATCCAACTAGTGTGGAAAATAGACACGAAAGAGGTTGATTTTCTAGACTTAAACATCAGTCTAGACGGTAATAAAGTGGTAACCAAAACATTCTTTAAGAATGTTGATACCAACAGCTACTTAGCCATAAATAGCTGCCACCATAAGCCATGGTTATACAACATTCCGAAAGGACAACTAATCAGGATCAAGCGGAACTGCACAAAAGAAGAAGATTATCAGATACAAGCCAAACAAATAGGAGATAGATTTATAACAAAAGGTTATGATGACCAATGGATCGAACAACAAATCCAAACTGTCAACAAAATGGATAGAAGCATCATGCTAAAAAGCAACCCTAAAAAACCTTACCAAAACGAAGCACCATGCCTAATACTTGATTATAATATCCAACACAAAGATGTAGCCAAGGTGAGTGAAAAACACTGGCACATCCTAAAAAAAGATAAAGACCTCAAAACCATATTACCTCAAAAACCGAATATTATTTACAAAAGAATGCCCACCATTAGGGACCTCATAGTGAAATCAGTAGTTGAACCACCACCTAAACCTACCTACTATTTTTTCTCAGGAAAGGGATTTTACCCCTGCCGCAATTGTTATGCATGTAGACATGCCCAGAAATTTCAAAAGAAAAGAACAGAATTTACTGCCACCAATACAGGCCAATCCTACAAAATAAAAGACTTTATAGGATGCCACACCGAAGGGGTAGTATATGTATTACAGTGCAGTTGCAACCTACAGTATGTAGGAAGAACAATAAGGGCACTAAAAGTCAGACTAGAAGAACACGTCCAAAACATTAAAAGTGGGTTTCCTAAACACAATGTGTCAAGACATTTTGCTCAAATGCACAACCAAGACCCCTCCACACTCCAATTTTGGGGGATCGAAAAATACAAAAAGGCATGGAGAGGCAGCCACAAAATTAGGACGATAAGTCAAAAAGAATCTAAATGGATCCACACTATGCGAACCCTTACACCAGGAGGTATGAATGTAGAATTCGACTTCAACTGTTTTTTGAGCAACTTTTAACCTTAAAATCTTTTATCTATATATACATATTTATTTTTTATAAAATTATGTATATATTTTATATCATGATTTTTTTATATTATAATTTAAAAAAAATGTCTTGACACAAATACTACATCCAATATCCTCTATGACACCATAATAAACAGAAAATCAAAAGGCCGAAACTACCTGCATATACCTGAGCCATATATTTGACCATATACATATATTATGGAAATGTACTGTATCATATACCGGGCATTTCAAGGCGTTTTATTAGGATTTTACCCCAAATAACAGTATTTATTTGGCAATATCACCTAATTTGTGTATATATTTTTTCATATACCAATAGTCTGCACAATAGTCTTATTTTCATTGTTAATTGATATATTTACATCACCAAGAGAACAATAATTATATTAATATGCACTTTTTGCAAACAATATTTGCAAAATCTACATCATTTTCAATATGATCTGCACTAGTACCTTCACCTGCATAGACTGACTTACTGTATTTTTACACAGACATCGCATTGAGTCTACTTTATTTAATAAACAGCGATGAGTTCCGTTCAATACCATTAGGGTTTTATTACATGTTAGTCCTGTTGGCAGCATTTAAATATAACCCCCATTTTATCCGTAGTGTATGTAATTGGAGTTGTTGATCGGCGATCGCAACACAGACATACACTGCTGACAGTCCCAACACAAGCGCTATATATAACCTACAAAATGGCGGCGCACAGGACTATACACTAAAGCCGAAGCCGGCTCAAGAAAAATGGCCGCTATACAATATCACATTGATCACCTAAAACATGGCCGCCAATCACAACATAGTCGACCACAACAAAGATGGCCGACTACTGACTTCCGGTTTGAACGTCATTTAAACCGACGATGCCTGACCAATCCGGTTCCCCAGATGAAGACACGTGACGTGTCGTAACGCGTAGGGAGTGGCCGTAGGCAAACTAACAGTGAGCAGGACGCGAGGAGGCGCTGAGAACACCCGGTGAAGTTCTTTTAACCCCTTATGCTATTTTAATTTATTTTCAATGTAAGAGTCCACCTTTATACCATTCAATAAATCTCATTATTTATTTAACATACTACACCAGTGGAGGCTTCCCTCTTTTCCTTCCCTTCCCTGGTGTTATGTCACTTTGAGCCAGTGACACTGAGCACTGTAGGTTTAGGATCCAGAGGCATAAAAAGGAGAAGGATCTGACCGAATCACCCACTAGGCTTTGCAGACCTCTGATACCTTAACATTGGGGATATGGGATACCCCTGAAAGGCGCATACCCATCAGGCTTAAGGTGAGAGTCCAGAGAGACCAGTTAAGGATAAATCCAAAATAGATGAATACCAGTGTGAACACAACCATATCCATCAACATAGACAAACGCATAGAATAATGCTCTGATTGATTTATTTGGAGAAACATTGGAGCACCTATTTGAGAACTGTTATTTTGCTACTTGAATTATCCAGTGTGGACTTTATTTTAGCCCACGTTTATTTATTTGGACTATTAATTATTTATTTATTATTCATCTATTTATTCTGGAATCATATATTTTATTTTATCACTATTTTATCGCTATTTTATCGCTATTCAAGACTATATTCCTTGATTCTTTGTCTCATTTTATCTCACGTGATTTATTTGGATATTTATTTATTACACATCAACTGTCATCTTTTTATGCATATTTATGCACTAGGCACTTACAATATTAGACTATTGTCACTATTGTCTACACTTGATTTTATTATCGCATTTGCTGGCGATTATTTATTTATTTAATTTTTTCAAGATTTATTGATTACTTTATTTATCTCCTCAAGATATATGAATTATTAGCACCTTCAGATTGATTGTTATTGTTTTTTAGTGCCACCTGCTGGTTATCAGCCATCACTGCACTTATTCACTTTATTAATTTATTTTGCGCAAAATTACCCATCAAAAATAATTGTGTTGCAGTCCAGACATCTGAGGATAAATTTTTTCTGTTTGGATACAAGACCGCTCCATTTGTCCATGGACCATTTAGTTGCTTGTATCGCATCGTTATGGTCGATGACCGTATATAATGATGTGACATCCGCTGTTGCAATCAGGTATTTCTCTTGAGCTTTAATTTCCACTTTATCCAGAATTTGTATTAGGTGGTTGGTGTCCCTCAAATAAGATTTTGTTTTTGGGACTAGTGGTTGTATAAATGTATCCACATACTCCCCTAGTCTCGCATTGATTGATTGCATCCCATTGATTATTGGTCTCCCTGGGGGGTGGGTTTGGTTTTTGTTCGTTATAAGAAAAACCAGCAGGTGGGTGCGACCACAAAGAATTCCCAACTAGTACTCCCTAGCCTCTCACCTTAGGGCCAGTATTTCAGGGCACTGAGAGTGTAGACGGCTTAATCCAGACTCCTCTCCTCCACTCGATCCCAGGAATATGGTGAATTCGATCAGTGCTTAGGACCAGTGTTTCAGGGCACTGAGAGTGTTAATAACTTGATACAAACTCCTCTCCTCCACTCGATCCCAGGAAAATAGTGAATTCAATCAGTGCTACAATCCTCTCATAGGATAGACATGAAGGGTAAGAGAAGAAGAGTGGGGGGGAGTCCAATAGTGAAGTATGTTTGGAAAAAATGAAGTTTATTCAAAAACAAATAGCATCCTTACATCAATAACGGAAAAATCCAGCAAATACAGGCGAGCAGCGCCAGTTGCACATCACTTCCGGTATCCTCCGGTATCCTCCAATCAGATTATTCCCTACCGGTTACGTCACTGTCTCGTGACTTCATCAGGGGAACCTGATTGGTTGTGGAAGACTGTTATTTATATTATAAAAACCGGATGTAGAGCGGCGGCCATTTTGCAGAGGAGCGCAAATGTAAACAAACCGCGGCCATATTTTTGTGGGCCTATAGCGGTAGTTACTGACAATAGCTACTAGAGGTCGGACAAGTCCGTTTCTAGTCATACTGTCATTTGAGACCGTGTCAGCGACGGCAGTTAACAATCGGCTTAAATCTTCCTAAATGCAAATCCACATAGGAAGGATTTCCCATATCCAGGATATGGTACACAACATATGTGATTATTTAAAACCGAAAAGAAAAGAAAAGAAAAACAAACAGCAACCCCCGCAGCCATTAATAGGTGGGACAGTGACGTAACCGGTAGGGAATAATTGGAACAACCAAACATGATTTTTTTTTTGTTTTTTGTTTTTAGCAGAGACTGTATAGAATAAAATGGTGGTTGTTAAATAGTTAAATAGTTAGTCTGGTTGAAAAAAAGACACAAGTCTATCCAGTTCAACCATAAAAAAAATAAAAAATATCGTACAATCCAATAAACCCAATCCAATAAACCTCAGCAGAGCATGCTCCAACTTGCTACAGCAGGGGAAAAAATTCCTTCCTGATCCCCCAAGAGGCAATCGGATTTTCCCTGGATCAACTTTACCTTAAATGTTAGTACCCAGTTATATTATGTACATTTAGGAAAGTATCCAGGCCTTTCTTAAAGCAATCTACTGAGCTAACCAGAACCACCTCTGGAGGGAGTCTATTCCACATTTTCACAGCTCTTACTGTGAAGAAACCTTTCTGTATTTGGAGATGAAATCTCTTTTCCTCTAGATGTAAAGAGTGCCCCCGCGTCCTCTGTGTTAACTGTAAAGTGAATAACTCAACACCAAGTTCACTATATGGACCCCTTTTATATTTGAACATGTTGATCATATCCCCCCTTAAGCTCCTCTTTTCAAAAGTGAATAAATTCAGTTCATCTAATCTTACCTCATAGCTGAGTTCCTCCACGCCTCTTATCAGTTTGGTTGCCCTTCTCTGCACTTTCTACAGTTCCCCGATTATCCTTTTTGAGAACTGGTGCCCAAAACTGAACTGCATATTCCAGATGAGGTCTTACTAATGATTTGAACAGGGGCAAAATGATATCTCTCTCTGGAGTCCATACCTCTTTTAATACAAGAAAGGACTTTGCTTGCTTTGGAAACAGCAGCTTGGCATTGCATGCTATTATTGAGCTTATGATCTACCAAAAACCCCCAGATCCTTCTCCACTACGGATTCCTCCAGTTGTACTCCCCCCTAGCATGTATGATGCATGCATATTCTTAGCCCCCAAGTGTATAACTTTACATTTATCAACATTAAACCTCATCTGCCCCATAGTCACCCAATTGCATTGAGGTCGGCTTGTAAATTGGAGACATCCTGCAATCCTTGCAATATTTTATGTCACACCATATTTGCGCATCGGTCTTTCAAACCAATTTTTTTTTTAAAAAAATGCACTTTAATGAATTTCAAAAAAACGAATGTTATCCCATTTTTTTTGTATAATGTGAAAGAAGATGTTACACCGCGAGAATCGTGATCTTTATTCTAAGCAAAAAAATGTGATTCTCATTTTAGCCAAAATCGTGCAGCTCTACTCTAAGTAATTATGCAGTAGTCTGAATTCCAGACACTTCAGCAAAAACTTCTGATGTCTCCTTGTAAGATCTGAAGTTCAATGCTTCTGAGCATGTGTCGAATTGTTTCCGGGCATGCGTCTGAATTTTGCGCGTCAGAATTGCCACAGAGGATCAGAATTTCCGATAGAAACTTTTTCCGTCTGAAAAATTGAGAACATAATACTGGATACTATTATATAATACTGGACATGAGTACAATTCCAACCCCCCCCCCCTTATATTACTGCCTAATGACCACCTCCTTTTTATCTTCCAGGGCTTCAACAACCTGTTCTAATATGTGCTGGGTCCTTGACCTTTTTAACCTTCATATTTTCTGAATCATTAATCATCATGTTACAAAAGACTTCAACAAACTTATTGTTAGAGGCAGGGGGGTTAAACATCGATCTTTTTCTCAACTAGCTTTGGCTACTATTCCTCTCAATGGGTGCATAACATTTCGGGTTGGATCAAAAATATTTCTGAATGTTAATATACAGTGGTGTGAAAAAGTGTTTGCCCCCTTCCTCATTTCCTGTTCCTTTGCATGTTTGTCACACTTAAGTGTTTCGGAACATCAAACCAATTTAAACAATAGTCAAGGACAACACAAGTAAACACAAAATGCAATTTGTAAATGAAGGTGTTTATTATTAAAGGTGAAAAAAAATCCAAACCATCATGGCCCTGTGTGAAAAAGTGATTGCCCCCCTTGTTAAAACATACTATAACTGTGGTTGTCCACACCTGAGTTCAATTTCTCTAGCCACACCCAGGCCTGATTATTGCCACACCTGTTCACAATCAAGGCATCACTTAAATAGGAGCTGCTTGACACAGTTAGGTCCACCAGAAGATCCTTAAAAGCTACACATCATGCCGAGACCCAAAGAAATTCAGGAACAATTGAGAAAGAAAATAATTGAGATCTATCAGTCTGGAAAGGGTTATAAAGCCATTTCCAAAGCTTTGGGAATCCAGCGAACCACAGTGAGAGCCATTATCCACAAATGGCGAAGACATGGAACAGTGGTGAACCTTCCCAGGAGTGGCCGGCCGCCCAAAATTACCCCAAGAGCGCAGCGACGACTCATCCAAGAGGTCACAAAAGACCCCACAACAACGTCCAAGGAACTGCAGGCCTCACTTGCCTCAGTTAAGGTCAGCGTTCATGCCTCCACCATCAGGAAAAGACTGGGCAAAAATGGCCTGCATGGCAGAGTTCCAAGGAGAAAACCACTGCTGAGCAAAAAGAACATCAAAGCTCGTCTCAATTTCTCCACAACACATCTTGATGATCCCCAAGACTTTTGGGACAACATTCTGTGGACTGATGAGACAAAAGTGGAACTCTTTGGAAGGTGTGTGTCCAAGTATATCTGGCGTAGAAGGAACACTGCATTTCAGAAAAAGAACATTATACCAACAGTAAAATATGGTGGTGGTAGTGTGATGGTCTGGGGCTGTTTTGCTGCTTCAGGACCTGGAAGACTTGCCGTGATAAAAGGAACTATGAATTCTGCTGTCTACCAAGAGATCCTGAAGGAGAATGTCCGACCATCTGTTCGTGTACTCAAGCTGAAACGAACTTGGGTTCTGCAGCAGGACAATGATCCTAAACACACCAGCAAGTCCACCACCGAATGGCTGAAGAAAAACAAAATGAAGACTTTGGAGTGGCCTAGCCAAAGTCCTGACCTGAATCCTATTGAGATGTTGTGGTATGACCTTAAAAAGGCCGTTCATGCTCGAGAACCCTCTAATGTAACTGAATTAGGACAATTCTGCAAAGATGAGTGGGCCAAAATTCCTCCAGGACGCTGTAAAAGCCTCATTGCACGTTATCGCAAACGCTTGGTTGCAGTTGTTGCTGCTAAGGGTGGCCCAACCAGTTATTAGGTTTAGGGGGGCAATCACTTTTTCACACAGGGCCATGATGGTTTGGATTTTTTTTCACCTTTAATAATAATAATAACCTTCATTTACAAATTGCATTTTGTGTTTACTTGTGTTGTCCTTGACTATTGTTTAAATTGGTTTGATGTTCCGAAACACTTAAGTGTGACAAACATGCAAAGGAACAGGAAATGAGGAAGGGGGCAAACACTTTTTCACACCACTGTAAGCATCAAATTTATTAAGGTTCCTGAAAGGGGCAAATTTAAGGCCTTTATCGAGAACCTTCAACTCATTACTATGAGGGACCCCACTAATATTGAAGATACCCTCACCTAATGGTGTTTTTCTTTTTTCTCTGCTCCCACTCTTCCTCTTTCTTCTGCTCCAAGTTTCCACTATATCCCTCCTTCCTGTTCTCCTTCCATGGGGTCCTCCCCTGTCCTAAAAAAACTGTTTCCAGATGGAGTGTTATAACCTTGCAATGAGGCATAACTATTTCTCAAGGGCAATTCCTCCCTGTTTCCACTTGGTCCACCATTATATTGGGGAAATTGTTGTCTAATGGAACTGATGGTATGGAGGTCTATGTCCCATATGGGGGGGCCCGGTGAATTATAACCCCCTTGGTCTCATATTACATTGGGGATATGCATAACCTTCTTGCTGATTGTATGAGGGCATTCTCTGTCTAATAAAACCTCCTTTGTTAAAACCTTAGCAAAAGTTTTTTTTTTATTATACTGTGTGGTAATAACCGTGAAATGTCCGTTTCTGTTTCAGCTCTATTTCCACTCTGGTTTTTATTTCCTGAGTGATGGTATCATTCTTATTTCCTTCCACCCCTGACAGCGGGTCTGGCAGGTGTGGCGTTACGGGAGGAATTCTCCTGCTCCTCCACTTTCTTTTGCCATATAAATACCTGAGATTCTTTATAATCATTTGTATCCCTCAGGTAAATTTCTTTTTATCTTTCACCTCTGATTCCCACTTTTCCGCATTAACTTCCCAGTTGAAGCCTTGTGCGGGGAAACGTGTCGGGTGGAGCACTAGTCTCTGACGTCACTACGTATCAACCGGCTGGCTTGAGTCGCAGCTGTTTTGAAAAATCGTTTAATTTCTTGTGGATGTCAGTATTTATGGAAGTCTTTGCAATAAATTCTTTTAACGAAAATACTGTATCGGGAGGTTTTGGGAGGTGTATTAGGAAAAATACCCACGGTCGGATTGACTCAATAAACTATAATAAAATTCAATGTATTTGAATTTTATTATATATAGGTGGATTGTATCAGAATTTTTTTATATATAGGTTTGCGCAAACTTAATCCCCTCCCTTTTTCCAGTTTTTTGAATAGCCTTCAATAGCCTGGGGGTGGTCAGGGGGTTAAAACGTTATTAGGGAATATATGGGGGGTATCCTGAACCTATCTGGCACTGCTGCTAATGCTATTTAGCATCTCAAGTGACACCAATACAGTGATCAGTAAAAAATCTGTACATCTGTACTTGTGGACACTGTGACAGGGACTGGGGGCGATCATGGGGTTAAATGTGCCTAACTGTGTGTACTGGTGTCAGTGTAGAGCTTTACTCACAATAGATGCTCACAATGGAATCTAAAAGGCTCCAGGAGAGGAGATTGCATCATTTCCTGTGCCTTTGTTTACATTACACAGGCACAAGAGGTTCTGTCATTAGTCAAAACCAATCAGCAGGTTCAGGCCATAAATCATTGGCCTGGACCTGTAGATTGATCAGCTCTTAAAAAAACCTGATCGCTGTGGGAACGGCAGGTGCAAATTACATACAGGTAAGTGATTTCGCGCAGTTGTGCCACCCTGCTGCTGGAAATATATGTGTGGCGTTCCGAAAGTGACCAATTTTTAAGACAAGTACGAGTACAAGTACAATACTTTTTTTAAGTGTGGGACTTTACTTAGACCACCAAAGATGTATAAAAAATAATGGTTTTATTTAAATGTTAAAAAATCACTGCCTATTGTCAAGAACAGGGTCCACAATGCAACATATACAATACAATACAAGAATGCTGAAACAAAACAAAACAGTACAAAAAACAGGTAAGTAGCACTGAAGCTCTCGTGGAGGTTGGGTTACCCCCAAGACCCGACGCATTTCCAGTTCCAGTTTCCAGTTCCAGTTCGCAGTTCCAGTAATATAATTATCGCTCACGATGGAGCAGACACTCAGTGCGAGATAAGATTGATGGCATTTTTCTATCAATCTCATCTCACACTGAGTGTCTGCTCCATCGTGAGCGATAATTATATTACAAATCTACTCACTCTCCACCCCTGATGAAAGTTCTTCCATCAAAAGAACTGGAAACGCGTCGGGTCTTGGGGGTAACCCAACCTCCACGAGAGCTTCAGTGCTACTTACCTGTTTTTTGTACTGTTTTGTTTTGTTTCAGCATTCTTGTATTGTATTGTATATGTTGCATTGTGGACCCTGTTCTTGACAATAGGCGGTCATTTTTTTAACATTTAAATAAAACCATTATTTTTTATACATCATTGTTCAGTGTGGTGGTCTAAGTAAAGTCCCAAACTTAGGGGGTCCTTTTTGGTCTACACTTAGGGATGGGACCACCATATTCGATTTTTCATCACAGTGGGAGCTTGCCCCCTTTTTTGTATACTTTTTTTAAGTACTTGCTGATACCGATTACGATACTTTTTTTTAATGTCTTGCGACAGTGGCACTAATATGCAGCACTGATGAGCACTGATAGTTGGCACTGATGAGGTGTGGACTGTGTCAGTAGTTTTTTATTTAATTTAATGTTTTACAATTCATTTTTTTTAATTATTCTTTACAAATTTTTGGGGGAATTTTTCAAAAAATGCCTTCTTTTCTTGGGGGCGGGGGAGTGGGCAGTGTCAGTGTTATTTTTACAATGACCTTTTAAAAAAATTTTAATTACAAACTTTAGTTATTTTTTATCAGCCCTGTTTGGAGGGGGATATATCAGGGTTCTAAACAGACCCCTGACATCTCCCCTTTGAGACAGAGAAAGGGACTGAGGACACAGTTACATAGTTAGTCAGGTTGAGAAAAGACACAAGTCCATCTAGTTCAACCAAAAAAGATTCCTCAGTACCTTTCCCAGCAGCCTCAGCTGTGCTGAAGATTAATGAACAGGAGACAAAGGCTCCTCTCCATTCATAAACTGAAGTATCGTAAACCCAATTTACGATGCCCAGTAGGGATTAGCCGAACACCCCCGGGTTCGGTTCGCACCAGAACCCGCAAACGGACCTAAAGTCCGTGCGAACTTAAGAACCCTATTAATTACAATGGATGCGAATGTTCGAAATCAAAAGTGCTAATTTTAAAGGCTAATATGCATGTTATTGTCATAAAAAGTGTTTGGGCACCTGGGTCCTGCCCCAGGGTACATGTATCAATGCAATATTTTTTTTTTTTAAAACGGCCGTTTTTTCAGGAGCAGTGATTTTAATAATGCTTTAAGTGAAACAATAAAAGTGTAATATTCCTTAAAATTTCCTACCTGGGGGGTGTCTATAGTATCCCTGTGAAGGGGAGCATGTTTCCCGTGCTTAGAACTGTCCCTGCACAAAGTTTCATTTTTGCAGGAAAAAAAGCTATTTAAAATCACTCGCGGCTAATGAATTGTCGGCTCCCGTAACACAGAGAACAGTCATTCATTGAAAGTCATTGATAAAAAAAAAAGTCATTGATAAAAAAAAAAAAAAAGAAAAGCGTGGGGGTCCCCCCAAATTCAATTACCAGGCCCTTCAGGTCTGCTATGGATATTAAGGGGAACCCCGGCAAAAAAAAAAAAATGGAGTGGGGTCCCCCTCAAAATCCATACCAGACCCTTATCCGAGCACGCAACCTGGCAGCAGCAAGAAAAGAGGGGGGGACGAGAGCGGCCCCCCCTCCCTCCTGAACCGTACCAGGCCACATGCCCTCAACATTGGAAGGGTGCTTTGGGGTCCCCCCCAAAGCACCTTGTCCTCATGTTGATGAGGACAAGGGCCTCGTCCCCACAACCCTGGCCATTGGTTGTGGGGGTCTGTGGCGGGGGGCTTATCAGAATCTGGAAGCCCCCTTTAACAAGGGGACCCCCAGATCCCGCCCCCCCTGTGTGAAATGGTAAGTACCCCTACCATTTCACCAGAAAAGGGACAAAAATTGTAAAAATGAGAGGAGACAGTCTTCGACAATTCCTTTATAAAAAAATTTTTTCTTCTGGTCTTCCTTCTTCCTTTCTTCATCCTTCGGTTTCTTAATCTTCTCCTTCCGGCATCTTCTTCCATCTTCTTCTTCCATCTTTTTCTTCCTTCGATCCGCTTCTTCTTGCTCTGGTCTTCTCTGTGAGGCTTCACTGCATCAGACAGGTCTTTTATAACGGAGGGCGGGGCCACCTGGTGACCCCGCCCCCCTCTGACGTCATGGGGAAAGCCATAGGGAATTCCCCATGACGTCCCTGTGCCTCAGAGGGGGCGGGGTCACCAGGTGGCCCCGCCCTCCGTTATAAAAGACCTGTCAGACGCAGCGAAGCCTCACACAGCGGGAGCCTACCATTGCGCGGAGCGGCCCAGAAGAGACACCAACGCCGTGGAAGAAGATGCCGGACGAGAAGACCAGAGCAAGAAGAAGCGGATCGGAGGAAGAAGAAGATGGGAGAAGAAGATGGAAGAAGATGCCGGAAGGAGAAGATGAAGAAACCGAAGGATGAAGAAAGGAAGAAGGAAGAAGGAAGAAGACCAGAAGAAAGAAGATTTTAATAAAGGAATTGTCAAAGACCGTCTCCTGTCATTTTTACAATTGTTGTCACTTTTTTGGTGAAATGGTAGGGGTACTTTTGTACCCCCTTACCATTTCACACAGGGGGGGGGGCTGGGATCTGGGGGTCCCCTTGTTAAAGGGGGCTTCCAGTTTCCGATAAGCCCCCCGCCCGCAGACCCCCACAACCAATGGCCAGGGTTGTGGGGAAGAGGCCCTTGTCCTCATCAACATGGGGACAAGGTGCTTTGGGGGGGACCCCAAAGCACCCTTCCAATGTTGAGGGCATGTGGCCTGGTACGGTTCAGGAGAAAGGGGGGGCCGCTCTCGTCCCCCCTCTTTTCCTGTGGCCTGCCAGGATGCATGCTCGGATAAGGGTCTGGTATGGATTTTGAGTGGGACCCCATGCCATTTTTCTTTTTTTGCCCGGGGTTCCCCTTAAAATCTATCCCAGACCTCAAGGGTCTGGTATGGATTTTGAGGGGGACCCCATGCCATTTTTTTTGTCCGGGGTTCCCCTTAATATCCATAGCAGATCTGAAGGGCCTGGTAATTGAATTTGGGGGGACCCCCACGCTTTTTTTTTGTTTTTTATCAATGACTTTTTTATATCAATGACTTTCAATGAATGACTGTTCTCTGTGTTACGGAAACCGGCAATTCATTAGCCGCAGATGGCTGCCTTAGATGACACAACAGGATGAAGAAAGGAAGGAGGGTGTTTTAATGTGATACTGCAATGCTGTACTAACAGCACGCACACACTAATCCCCAGAATCACAGCACAGATAATGTCAGCAGTCAGCAGCACTGCAGAATGGATCACAGCACATAATATCACTGACACGCTGGAACACAATATACGAGTCCGCCGGCGCGGCGGCCTTTTATAGTGTGGGGCGTGTACTAAACCCCCTGAGCTATAATTGGCCACAGGCATCCTGCCTGTGGCCAATTATGGCTCTTCTCACCGCTGGCTCTATGATTGGCCAAGCATGTGGGGTCACAGTGCATGCTTGGCCAATCATCAGCCAGCAATGCACTGCGACTGGCGCAGTGCATTGCGGGCCGCTCGCATCACACAAATTTAATGCGGACGGCCCAAATAGTTCTGGGCTCGAATCGAACACCGGGCCCATCCCTAATGCCCAGTTATGAATGGACAAAGGCATCCTGACAGATCCAGGACAAGGGGGGGCCTGAGGAGCACAGAGGGGGACCAGAGCAGACCTGGGGAGAGGGTGAAGGACCCGGAGAGAGGGTGTAGGACCCGAGGAGACGGTGGAGCACCCGGAGGAGGACTCAGGGAGCCATAGTAGGACACAGTGGACAGTCGTAATGATCTGTGTGGGCAGTTACAAGCATCGATCTCCCTGTATACCTTTTAATAAAGCATCTGAAAGCCATAGGAAGGAGAGGAGGAGAAGCGGCTGTCAGCTGCTTTATTAAAAGGTATACAGGAAGATCGGTGCTTGTAACTGCCCGCACCGATCATCTGTGAGGCTGCCTGGCCCCTTCTTGCTATGCTGAGGATGCAGGTATCAGGTCAAGTATCGAAGCATTTGCACGAGTACAAGTACTCGTGCAAATGCTTGGTATTGGCACCAACACTCATACTAGTATCAGTATTGGTGCAACCCTAAAATAATGTATCCAATTCAACTCTAAGTAGTGGTATTTTCTTGAATAAAGGAGAAATCATTGAGTCCCAATTGCCAAGATCGGTTTGCTCGATGTCCATAGATATTTGATTTATCTGGATTTTGGCTTGAATGTCTTCCTCTCTGACCGTCAATAGTCCATCTGTGAGGTTCACCCACCAGCTTGTGATAGGTGTCCGGGACTAAACTTGCTTCTGTTAAATGAATGAGGGAACCCCTATTGCACAGACTTTTGAGTCTTCTCCATGAATTAGCCTCTGCCAGGCTGATTCATATTTTTGCAATCGAACCAGGCAGTTCCCAGAATGTGTACCAGCACAGACATCTATGTACTCCAGCCGCTCAAAAGAACAGGAACAAAGCCAGGCCTGGCCACGTCTGGTACAGCAGTTGGAATCCATGGGTTTCCACACTTTGTTGTCCTTGATAAGTCTGCTTTGTGGTAGTTGTTTCAGTATATTGCTGCCTTTACTCACCTCCACCTCACCAAGAATGATCATCTTATATACAGGTAAGGGTGTTGTTGACCATGTAGGGATGTCGGCAGTCAGGTATTTCCTGCTTCCCAATGCGATATTTATAGCAAAGAGTATCCAGGCTCCTTACAGGTAACACCACTGTCTTTGATAAGATTGAATAATAAAGTTGAGTTCATTATCCTTGGCCATGCTCCTTGTTTGATTGGGATCATAGACGGAACTTATTAAAACTAAAATAAACACACAAACACATTACTGCGGAACCTGTGGTTGTAATAGGCCGTGGCCCTTTATTATAGGTATAATAAATTATTTAATATTATTATCCATAGCTTCAATAAATTAATCAACCACTTCAATACCAGGCACTTGAACACCTTCCTGCCCAGACCAATTTTTAGCTTTAGCACTTTTAATGATAATTGCTCGATCATATTACACTTTACCAAAACTAAATTTTTATAATTTTGTTTCCACAAATAGAGCTTTCTTTTGGTGGTATTTGATTGCCTCTGGATTTTTTTTTTTCTGCTAAACAAATAAAAAATAACCAAATTTTTTTTTTTGTTTCAGTTTCAAAACTTTGTAAATAAGTAAGTTTTCTCCTTCACTTATGGGGTTGCACTGACGGACACTGATAAGGCGGCACTGATTGGCACCGATGAGGTGACACCAATGAAATGGCACCAATGAAGTGGCACTGATGAGGTGACATTGATGGGCACTGATAGGCAGCACTGATAGGTGGCACTGATGTGCGACACGAATGGTCACTGATAGGTGGCACAAATTGGCACTGATAGGTGGCACGGATTGGCATGGATAGGCGGCACGGATGGGCACTGATAGGCGGCACGGATGGGCATGGATGTGCACTGATAGGCGGCACTACAGTGTAATGTATTGTACTGATGGATGCCAATCAGTGCCAGACAATAATGCATGCCAATCAGTGATGCCCATTGTGGGCACTGATTGGCATCCATTGTGGGCACTGATTGGCATCCATTGTGGGCACTAACTGGCATCCCTGGTGGTCTAGGGTGGCATACCTGGTGCTGGGCATCCCTGGTGGTCTGGTGGCATCCCTGGTGGTCCAGTGTGGGCATCCTCGGGGGGGGGGGTTTCTGCACTGATAATCGATCAGAACAGACCCCCCTGTCAGAGGAGCAGCTGATCGGCTCTCCTCTACTCGCGTCTGACAGACGCGAGTGAGGGATAGCCGATCAACGGCATTTCCTCTTTACACTGTGATCAGCTCTTTACAGAGATCGTAGTTGCGGGGTGTCAGACTGACACACCGCAACAACGATCGCCTCGATGCGCGCCTCCGGGGCGCGCAGCGGCTCAATATCCTGATCACGTCATATGACGTGAGGTCAGGATTTTGAAACCACTTTGCCGTTGTCATTCTGCTATACGGCTGGCGGCAAGTGGTTAATTTACTTAATTAATAAATTAAGCACTACTTACTGTATATCTTATTTTAAATATAATCTGTCATTCTAACTATAGCTCAGCTATATAAGCTTGCGCTAATATGTGAATTCAAACACAACATCCCTTCAAACATACAAATATAATTAACCCCAACCAAACATCCCCTTTAGGTGAAAGGGACAAAACCTCTTAACTAGGGGCACTACAAGGGGGGGGAGGGTGGGACAAGTTATCTTCAGTCTTCTTCTTGCTGTCTGCCTGTTGTAATGACGCATCCTCTTCTTTTTAGATGCCCGCACATGACAGAGGACCGTTAATTGGATAACTGTTGGGTCAGCTGCCAATCAATGTAAATAAATATATATATATATATATATATATATATATATATATATATATATATATATATATATATATATATATGTATATACACACACACACACACACACATACACACACAGTATCTCACAAAAGTGAGTACACCCATCACGTTTGTAAATATTTTATTATATCTTTTCATGTGACAACACTGAAGAAATTACACTTTACTACAGTGTAAAGTAGTGAGTATACAGCTTGTATAACAGTGTAAATGTCCTGTCCCCTCAAAATAACTCAACAAATAGTGTCAGTAACTTGGTAGGAGGCCGAGATGCTGGGAGAGCTCCCCTTGCGGCCGAGCGCAGCACACCACTGAAGGTGGAACAGCAGGTGTGGTGCCCACAGAAGCACGGGTGCCGGAGACAGGCATGCTTGGAAGGTCCAGGAGTCCAGTGGAATAACTGAATAGCAGAGCCAGGTGCCAGGCCAGGGGTCATTCACAGAGAGACAGTCCAGGATCAGAATGACCTAAGATAAGCTGCGTCTTAGTACAGGGAGCAGGATAAGCAGAGTCAAATAGCCAGGCCGGGGTCAGATGCTGGGAGCAGGCAGGAAGAAGTCAGGTGCAAGCCAAAGGGTCAAGCCAGAGGATCAGGAAGAGCAGGTCAAAACAAGCCGGGTCGGTACACAGGAGATCAGATCAGCAGATAATACAGGGCACAGGAACACAGGGAGAGCTGAAGACAAACCAGCAACTGCAGACACTAGCAGTCTTCCTTATATAGGCCCATGTGACCTGCTGGTAGGAATACTGGGTCCTAAACTCCTTCTCCTGCCAGAGATTCTGGGTCCTAAAGCCCTTCTCCTTCTGTTGATTCCCTGACAGTGCCCCCCCCCTGACGGGCAGCCTCCGGATGCCCATTTGGGCCATTTTCTCAGGGTATTTAGCCCAAAACTCTCGGAGGAATCTAGGGGCATGTACATTGGCCTCGAGTTCCCAGGAGCTCTCCTCGGGTGGATAACCTTTCCATTTAATTAAGAACTGAATTGTCCTACCTCTCCGTCGACAATCAAGGATGGATTCTACTTCAAATTCAGTCTCGTCTCCTACCAGGACTGGAGGTGGGGGTACTTCTTCTCTCCCTGGAAAAGAACTAGAAATGGCATGTTTAAGTAGTGCAACATGAAATACAGGGTGGATCTTATAAGATTCAGGTAAGGCAAGTTCGAAGGCTACTGGATTTATTTTGCGTTTAATTTCAAAAGGCCCAACAAACTTTGGCCCCAACTTTCGGGATGGACATGGCAGTTTGAGGTTTACAGATGAGAGCCACACTTTGTCCCCCACTTCAAAGGCAGGGTTTCCTCTTCTTTTCTTGTCATATTGTTTCTTATACCCTTCTTGGGCTTTCCGCATTGTATCCTGGAGAATTTGATAATTGGTTTGAATGAAATTTATTCTGTCCTGAACTGCCGGAACTGAAGATTCGGGAATGATATTGGGTAGAAATGAGGGATGGTAGCCATAATTTGCCCAAAAGGGCGACTGGTTGGTAGCAGCGTGCACAGAGTTATTGTATGCGAATTCCGCACAGGGCAATAATGAAATCCAATCGTCCTGAGAAAAGGAACAAAAACATCTTAGATACTGTTCTAACGTTTGGTTAGTCCTTTCCATTTGACCATTGCTCTGGGGATGGTAGGCTGTGGAAAAACATGTTTCAATTGACAGCAATTTGCAAAGGTTCCTCCAGAACCTAGAGGTGAATTGAACACCTCTATCTGACACAATGCTGTCTGGTTCACCATGCAATCTGACTATTTCTTTGATGAAAGTTTTTGCTGTGTCCATGGCGGAAGGTGTGCCCATCATTGGCAAGAAGTGTGCCATCTTGGATAGTCGGTCTACTACTACCAAGATGGTTGTGAATTCTTCTGAGGGGGGTAAATCCATGATAAAGTCTAATGAAATGTTCTTCCAAGGCTGTTCCGGGACTGGCAGAGGCCTTAACAGGCCCCAGGATTTAGCGTTGGACCCCTTATTCCGCTGGCATGTTGTGCAAGAATTGACATACTCCTTACAATCGGATCTCAGAGTGGGCCACCATAAAGACCGTTGGACCAGTTCGGTCGTTTTTCGGACCCCAAAGTGGCCAGCCAATTGGTGGTCGTGAAAAGTTCTTAACACCTGGAGCCTGGCTTGCTGTGGGACAAAAATCTTGTTTTGGTGCCAAAGGAGCCCTTCCTGGCTTCTTAGAGAGGAGATTTCTGCCTCTGTGCACTGGGTGGATGCCTGCTCAATTGAAATCTCTAAATCAGGCTGGATCAAGAGGAAATTTTGAGGGGACAGAATTGAACTGGGTGAGACCTCTACTGGGGTATCAGGGAACATTCGGGACAAGGCGTCGGCTTTTCCATTCTTAGACCCTGGGCGGAAGGTGATATGGAAGTTAAACCTAGAAAAGAATAGAGCCCATCGAGCCTGCCGGGGTCTCAGTCGCTTGGCCGTGCGGAGATATTCTAGGTTCTTATGGTCTGTAAAGATTAATATAGGGTGGACGCCACCCTCCAGGAGATATCTCCATTCCTCCAGAGCAGTCTTAATCGCCAAGAGCTCCCGATCCCCCACGTCGTAGTTCTTCTCCGGCTGACTCATCTTCCGCGAAGAGAAGGCCACGGGATGAAGTAGGGCTTTGGGCCCCTGACGTTGGGAAAGAACTGCCCCCGTGGCTACTTTGGAGGCATCAACTTCCAGGACATAGGGTAAGGTAGGATCAGGATGCCGTAAGATAGGTGCAGAGGTAAAGAGGAGCTTCAGTTGATCAAAGGCAGTTTGTGCTTCTACGGACCACTGGAATCTGGTATGTTGGCGGGTTATCTGGGTGATAGGCACTACAATGCTAGAGAAGTTTTTTATAAATCTCCTGTAGAAATTTGCGAAGCCGATGAACCTCTGAACACCCTTCTTATCAGAGGGAGCCGGCCACTCAAGGATAGCCTTCACCTTTTGAGGATCCATAGCTACCCCATTAGTGGTGATGATGAGTCCAAGGAATTGGATTGTCGTCTTCTCAAAGTCGCATTTCTCGGCTTTTACATACAATCCATGTGTTCTGAGGATGCCCAGTACTTTTTTTACATGCGTTCTGTGAAGCTCCAGAGTAGCTGAGAATATGAGAATATCGTCGAGGTAGACGATAACGAAGTGGTCCAAGTACTGCCGAAAAATATCATTTATGAAATGTTGGAATGTGGCCGGGGCGTTGCATAGTCCAAATGGCATTACTAAGTATTCAAAGTGCCCGAATCTTGTTCTGAATGCTGTTTTCCACTCATCCCCCTTTCGGATACGGACAAGATTGTAAGCTCCACGTAGGTCTAGTTTGGTGAAAATGTGGGCTGTGCGAAACCTCTGGAAGAGTTTGGGGATGAGGGGGAGCGGATAGAGATTTTTGAGAGTAATTTTGTTTAAGTCCCTGTAGTCCACACATGGCCTCAAGGTCTTATCTTTTTTTTTCAACAAAGAAAATGCCGGCACCGGCGGGAGAAGAGGAAGGGCGGATAAATCCCTTTTCAAGGTTTTCATCAACATAATGCCTCAAAGTTTCAAGTTCCGTCTCGGAAAGGGGAAAAATACGACCAAAAGGAATCTCAGCCCCCGGTAGCAAGTCAATGGGGCAATCGTAGGGACGATGCGGGGGTAGGGTATCTGCCTTCTTCTTGTCAAAAACATCTTGGAATTCATGATAGGCCGCTGGTATATTGGAACCCACACTGGGTGTGGGTAGGACAGACAGACAACTAGAAAAGTCCTTGGTTCCAGGAGAAAGACAATGCTGCCGGCAGTAGGAAGAAGTGAAGAGAACTTCCCTCTTGGACCAATCAATCTGAGGATTGTGCGCCTGCAGCCATGGAATTCCCAGGATCACAGGGAATATAGGGGAGCTCAGGACGTCAAAACGTAGAAATTCCTGATGATTAGAATTGATGGAGGTGAAGATAGGTGCCGTTTCTTGGGTGACATGCCCGGAACTAGGCATTGAGCCATCGGCCAGATGGACGGTCAGTCTTTGCCTTTTGTGATGAAGAGGGATAGCGAGTCTCTTTGCCAAGGTCAGATCCAAGAAACAGCTGCATGCCCCGGAATCCAGTATTGCTTGGAGATGAACTTCCTCTCCTGCCACCAGTAACATGACAGGAAGACTGATATGGGTTGGAGAAGACCGAGATACCTGAAAATTGACCGGAGTGTGGGGAACTGATTTACTGGGTCTTACAGGGCAAAAGGTTATGTAATGTCCTGTTGCCCCACAATAGAAGCAAAGGTTCGCCTGTCGGCGATGAAGTCTCTCCTCTGAAGTTAATGTTGGATGGGCCAGGCCAAGCTGCATAGGGTTGGATGTAGGTGGGATTTCCGGCTGCCGAAAGGTTTGGATACGCTCAGACCGGCGTTCCCGTAAGCGCCTATCGAGTTGAATGGTCAGTAGGATAAGACCTTCTAGTGTTGATGGGGTCTCAATTCTGGACAGTTCATCCTTGAGGGATTCAGACAGCCCCAGCCGATACTGATAACGTAACGCTGCCTCGTTCCAACCTGAGTCTGAGGACCAGGTACGGAATTCCACGGTGTAATCTTCCGCAGGGCGCTGACCCTGCCATAGGGTATGCAGAGCAGCTTCAGCAGTGGCCACCCGCAGGGGGTCATCATATAATTGGGCCATGGTTTCAAGGAACTGGTCCACAGAGTTGATGAGAGGACTTTCCTGCTCCAATAAGCCATGAGCCCATACTTGGGGTTCATCAGTCAACAAAGAAATAATGAATCCCACCTTCACTGTTTCAGTGGAAAAAGTCCGTGGTTGCAAGGCCAAGTATAGGTAACAGGCGTTCTTAAAAGATCTGAATTTCCTCCGATCACCGGAGAAGCGTTCTGGTGTTGGTACTCGTGGTTCCGGAGGGGGCATCACCACAGTAGGGGTAACTACCAGAGGGTTGGCTGAAGACGACCCTTGATCTGTGGTGGTAGGTGTTGCATGCAGGTGCTGCAGGCGGTCCTCTAACTGAAAGTACCCTTCCTGGAGTTTTTGGATGACCTGAGTGAGGGCCGTGATCTGTAGACTTACGGCTTCCCGCGGGGAGACACCTCCGTCGGCCTCTGACATGGCTGGTTTGTACTGTCAGTAACTTGGTAGGAGGCCGAGATGCTGGGAGGGCTCCCCTTGCGGCCGAGCGCAGCACACCACTGAAGGTGGAACAGCTGGTGTGGTGCCCACAGAAGCACGGGTGCCGGAGACAGGCGTGCTTGGAAGGTCCAGGAGTCCAGTGGAATAACTGAATAGCAGAGCCAGGTGCCAGGCCAGGGGTCATTCACAGAGAGACAGTCCAGGATCAGAATGACCTAAGATAAGCTGCGTCTTAGTACAGGGAGCAGGATAAGCAGAGTCAAATAGCCAGGCCGGGGTCAGATGCTGGGAGCAAGCAGGAAGAAGTCAGGTGCAAGCCAAAGGGTCAAGCCAGAGGATCAGGAAGAGCAGGTCAAAACAAGCCGGGTCGGTACACAGGAGATCAGATCAGCAGATAATACAGGGCACAGGAACACAGGGAGAGCTGAAGACAAACCAGCAACTGCAGACACTAGCAGACTTCCTTATATAGGCCCATGTGACCTGCTGGTAGGGATACTGGGTCCTAAACTCCTTCTCCTGCCAGAGATTCTGGGTCCTAAAGCCCTTCTCCTTCTGTTGATTCCCTGACACATAGCCATTTATGTCTAAACTACTGGCAAAAAAGTTAGTACACCCCTGAGTAAAAAATATCCAAATTGGGCCCAATTCGCCATTTTCCCTCCGCAGTGTCATGTGACTCGTTAGTCTCAGGTGTGAATGGGGAGCAGGTGTGTTAAATTTGGTGTTTTCACTCACTCTTATACTGGTCACTGGAAGTTCTACATGGCAAAGAACTCTCTGAGGATCTGAAAAAAAGGATTGCTGCTCTACATAAAGAATGCCTGGGCTATAAAAAGATTGTCAAGACCCTGGAAATTAGCTGCAGCATGGTGGCCAGGACCATACAGCGATTTAACAGGACAGGTTCCACCCAGAACAGGCCTCGCCATGGTTGACCAAAGAAGTTGAGTGCACGTGCTCAGCGTCATATCCAGAGGTTGTCTTTGGGAAATAGACGTACGAGTGCTGCCAGCATTGCTGCAGAGGTTGAAGGGGTGGGGGGTCAGCCTGTCAGTGCTCAGACCATACACCACACACTGCATCAAATTGGTCTGCATGGCTGTCATCCCAGAAGGAAGCCTCTTCTAAAGATGATGCACAAGAAAGCCTGCAAACTGTATGCTGAAGGAAAGCAGACTAAGGACATGGATTACTGGAACCATGTCCTGTGGTCTGATGAGACCAAGATAAACTTATTTGGTTCAGATGGTGGCAAGCGTGTGTGGCGGCAACCAGGTGAGGAGTACAAAGACAAGTGTGTCTTGCCTACAGTCAAGCATGGTGGTGGGAGTGTCATGGTCTGGGGCTGCATGAGTGCTGCCGGCACTGGGGAGCTACAGTTCATTGAGGGAACCATGAATGCCAACATGTACTGTGACATACTGAAGCAGAGCATGACCCCTCCCTTCGGAGACTGGGCCACAGGGCAGTATTCCAACATGATAAGGTGACCACTGCCTTGCTAAAGAAGCTGGGGGTAAAGGTGATGGACTCGCCAAGCATGTCTCCAGACCTAAACCCTATTAGGCATCTGTGGGGCATCCTCAAATGGAAGGTGGAGGAGTGCAAGGTCCCTAACATCCACCAGCTCTGTGATGTCGTCATTGAGGAGTGGAAGAGGACTCCAGTGGCAACCTGTGAAGCTCTGGTGAACTCCATGCCCAAGAGGGTTAAGGCAGTGCTGGAAAATAATGGTGACCACACAAAATATTGACACTTTGGGCCCAATTTGGACATTTTCAGTTAGGGGTGTACTCACTTTTGTTGCCAGAGGTTTAGACAATAATAGTGGTGTGTTCAGTTATTTTGAGGGGACAGCAAATTTACACTGTTATACAAGTGTGTGTGATAGATATATATATAAATATATATCTATAAAAAATTATATAACCTTTATTTATTATTCATCTGTCTGTCATGATACCATAGGTGGTGGGGTAGGGACATTTTGCCCCACCCTTCATCTTTATGGGATCATAGACAGAACATCTTAAAACTAAAATAAACACACACTACTGCAGAATCTGTGGTTGTAATAGGTTATTTTGTTTATTATTATAAGTATAATAAATTATGTAATATTATCAATAGCTTCAATAAATGTATTAATTAATTTACTTAAAATAAATCAAGCACTAATTATATCTTATTTTATCATTCTAACTATAGCTCAGCTATATAAACTCAAGCTAATGTGTAAATTCAAACACCACATCCCATGCTCCAGGCTCAGATTATGCAGCCTGGCATACGCTCCTGGGCTACAGCCAATTCAACACAGGTCTGCATATCAAGATTAAAGATGTCTAAAGCAATATCAGACAAGTGAATATTATCATTTCTGTAGAAACCTGACAAACATATCTAAAAGACAAACCGAAAATGGAAGGCATACATTTAGCTATAGCAGGGGGCAATAACTTCTCTGCAGGATGTGGAAACCTTGCAAGAAGACCTGAACAATTTAATGGGGTGGGCAACTACATGGCAAATGAGGTTTAATGTAGAAAAATTTTAAATAATGCATTTGGGTGGCAAAAATATGAATGCAGTCTATACACTAGGGAGAGAACCTCTGGGGGAATCAAGGATGGAAAAGGACCTGGGGGACCTAGTAGATGATAGGCTCAGCAATGGCATGCAATGCCAAGCTGCTGCTAACAAAGCAAACAGAATATTGGCATGCATTAAAAAAGGGATTAACTCCAGGGATACAGCGATAATTCTCCTACTCTACAAGACTCTGGTCGGGCCGCACCTGGAGTATGCTGTCCAGTTCTGGGCACCAGTCCTCAGGAAGGATGTACTGGAAATGGAGCGAGTACAAAGAAAGGCAACAAAGCTAATAAAGGGTCTGGAGGATATTAGTTATGAAGAAAGGTTGAGAGCACTGAACTTATTCTTACTGGAGAAGAGACGCTTGAGAGGGGATATGATTTCAATTTACAAATACCATACTGATACCCCCCACAGGCTGCACTTGATGAACCCGCAATCAGATCCCATATGCACCAGATGTAAAAGAGAACACGGGAGCCTCATCCATATGCTGTGGCGCTGCCCCAAATTGCACACTTACTGGAGCACGGTGGTAACCACAATTAACACTGTGTTCCAAATATCACTCCCGCAGGATTCGAGAGCTTGCCTCTTGGGTGCTCTGGGAGAATATGGATGGGGGGAAAGCTGCAGGGAGGCAGTACACAGAGTCCTATTCCAGGCCAGGAAGCTAATTATGATACACTGGCGGGCAGAGGAAACCCCGACCACAAAGGAATGGATTGCAAATATAGGTAGGACTTTAAGGATGGAAAAACTGATCTATCAACACAGAGGTATCCCACAAAAATTTGAGAAACTCTGGGAAAAATGGCTGGATACGCCAGGCTTAGCTCCAGAGGATATGATAATAGACAGACTGTTGGGAATAAATTAAGAATGCGAATACATGCAGTGCAGCAATGATGAATAAAGGAAAGGTGATATGGAATGGTGAAATTTGCCATGGCACATTGGTCAACAGAAACTGTACTGATAATGCTGAAGCCTTTGTATTGTATGGGCGAACTGTATTGTTATTCTGAATTTAATGTTGCTTCAAGTGTAATGTACCTGTGCAATTTAAATAAACACTTTTGTTGGATAAAAAAAAAAAAAAAACAAATACCATACTGGTAATCCCACAATAGGGATAAAACTTTTTTGCGGAAGGGAGTTTAGCAAGACACGTGGCCACTCATTAAAATTTAAAGAAAAGAGGTTTAATCTTAAACTACGTAGAGGGTTCTTTACTGTAAGAGCACCAAGAATGTGGAATTCCCTTCCTCAGGAGTTGGTCTCAGCGGGGGGGGGGTTATCGATAGTTTCAAAAACTATTAGATAAGCAACGACCACAACATACAGGGATATACAAGGTACTACTGACATATAATTACACACATAGGTTGGACTTGATGGACTTTTTCAACGTCACCTACTGTGTAACATGCGTGGGAATTTTCTCAAAGTAATGTAACTCTGAGGAAATAATCCAAGCCAAATGAGGGACTATTTATGAAAATATTAAAACTGAATTAGGCAAAAAAGCATGTAAGCAAAGGAAATCCAATTAAATTTTAGCAAGCAACTCCAATTTATTACATCTTCCTGTGTCATTTCCTGACAAATGTAAAATTAGTACATTATGAACTGGCAATCTCTCATGTAAGAAGGACAAGGTGTCACAAAACATATTCCATTGCATTCCACATTTTCTCTATGCTTGGCCCGGAATACAAAGGAATGGCCGATTATCCAGATGTTAAAATTAGTACCTGAAAATTAACCACTTCAGCCCCGGAGGATTTTACCCCCTTCCTTACCAGAGCACTTTTTGTGATTCAGCACTGCGTCGCTTTAACTGACAATTGCGCAGTCGTGCGACGGTTGTACCCAAACAAAATTGGCGTCCTTTTTTCCCCACAAATAGAGCTTTCTTTTGGTGGTATTTGATCACCTCTGGGGTTTTTATTTTTTGTGCTATAAACAAAAGAAGAGTGACAATTTTGAAAAAAAACACAATATTTTTTACTTTTTACTATAATAAATATCCAATTTTTAAAAAAAAAACAAATTTTTTACTCAGTTAGGCCAATACGTATTCTTCTACATATTTTTGATTAAAAAAAAATCGCAATAAGCGTATGTTGATTGGTTTGCGCAAAAGTTATAGCGCCTACAAAATAGGGGATCGATTTATTGCATTTTTTTTTTACTAGTAATGGCGGTAATCTGCGATTTTTTTGTGACTGCGACATTGCGGCGGACACTTCAGACACTTTTGAGACATTTTTGGGACCATTCACATTTACACAGCGATCGTTGCTATAAAATTGCACTGATTACTGTGTAAATGTGACTGGCAGGGAAGGGGTTAACACTAGGGGGCACTGCAGGGGTTAATGTATGTTCCCTGGGAGTGATTCTAACTGTGGGGGGAGGGGACTCACAAGGGGAGGAGACCGATCAGTGTTCCTCTGTACTGGGTACTGGGAACACACCATTGGTCTGTTTACACACACAGATCCACGGTCCTGCTGTGTTCCCGGGCAATCGCGGGTGCGCGGCGGCCATCGCGGCCTCCGGGCACGTGCACCGGGTCCCGAGCGACCCCGTGGACAGCGCACGCGCGCCCCCTAGACGGTCAGGAATGGGAGGACGTCATATGACGTCCACCCAGGATGGGAGATCCACATTGTGGACATCATATGACAATGGGTGGGTATTGAAGTGGTTAAAAGGAAGCATTAGGTCTGACGTAAGATCGAAAACAGTCAGATTTCCATCTACCTATGCGTTTAAGAACAGCCTCATTCAAACCAAGCTTAGCTGCTTCGGTGCCTGCCTCTATATGGAGTAAATGGGAAGTAATGCATAAATGAGCAAGATTCAAATGCAAAAGACACTTTTCAATATAGCTTTAAACTGATAGACTGGTAAAAGTTTCCCCATCAACATGAATCCGAAAGAAATTTGAAATTGGCGGCCTTACTTTAACATATTGTTGCACTATTGTAGAACAAAAACCTTTGAACTCACGTTTCTCCTCAAATCGATCCATTGCCCCCGGCCCACTGAATCTGTTTTGCTCTTTTGTATCAGAATATAAAGAGAATCCAAATTCAAAGCAATATCCTCAAACAATAGACTGGAGCAATCCTCATTCTTAAATGGGATTAATTCTGATACACCAAATGCCCCCAAAAAAACAAAGGTGAAATGCCAACTTAAACAGCAATGCTTCATATGGAGAAAAACAGATATCAGTAGTAACGGAAACCAGTATTATCCAATAAATCTGCAGAGATAGGCAACTTGGGATCCCTAACCAAATGCTTTTTACGATATCCTTTCAATGCACATTTAACTGTAATAAATTGCATACAAGAATTAGCTCCATGCATGCACATAAAAAAGAAAAAATGATACTCCAGGTAAAGTCTTAACTATATACGAGTACGAATAGGAAGCTGACATAAAAAAAAAAAAATTAGAAAAAGGACAACACCAAGCCTTCATAGAACTTAGCATGTTGTTGCTTGGATGAGACTAATGCCCCATACACACGGTCGGAAATTCCGATGACCATATCCATCGGATCATTTCCGTTGGATTTTGTCCGAAGCTGGTGTTGCGTACACACAGTCGGACAACGTTATCGGAATTTCCAGTCTTCAAGAACGCCGTGACGTAAGCCGTGTACGACGGGACTATAAAAGGGAAGTTCATCACCACGTCCGGCACCCTTTGGGCTCCTTCTGTTTATCGCGTGTTAGTAGAAGTTTGGTTACATACGATTTGCGCTTTTCAGACTTGTGCTTCAAATCGTTACTGCTCTTCAGTTTGTGCTTGTTGGTGCGTATCTGTTTATCAGTTCGTGTAGTCAGTTCGCACTTGTTGGTCATTGCGGCCTATATCTTGATATACAACGCTTTGATTTTCACTGCTTATTGTCTGCGCTTTTCTGGTATTCATTTCGTTCTTTCAGGCCTTGCTGTTTATCGGTGCTTTCTGTTAGTCTGTTCTGACCAGCCGACCGTTTGGAAGCCATGTCTCGTACGTACTCGTAGTAGAGTTCATGCTGTGCAGGGGCTTGGTGTTGTGCTTTTAGCTTTGACACAAGCCCAGTCCATGAACAGGGTGAGGAGGAGTTCATGGACCAAGAATTGGTTGCTCCAGCGTGACCAATTCTCGCACATGCCTTTGCTTCGTGAGATCCGGGAGAATAATCCTGATGATTTCAGGAACTTTCTCAGGATGACGGACCCCATTTTTCACCGTCTGTTGGCTTTGCTGACCCCTTTTATCAGCAGGCAGGATACCTGCATGAGGCAAGCCATCACTCCGGTGCAGAGGCTAGTTGCCACGCTGAGGTACTTGGCGACAGGGAGAAGCCTTCAGGACCTAAAGTTCTCCACAGGTATCTCCCCCCCATGCTCTAGGTATCATTATTCCAGAGACCAGTTCTGCCATTATCCAGGTCCTGCAGGAGGGCTATATTAAGGTAAGATTTCTCCTTTACTATTCCATTCTATGTATTTACTGTTTGCTAATGTCTTGTATTTCTTTCCTCGTTCCCTAATTACCAGGATTGCAATATGCTGTAATATGCCGTGCCCCTTTGTCCTCATGCATGCTGGAACCTTGGAATGTTTTTTTTTTTTTTTTGTCTTTAATGCATTTTTGCCTTCACTTACCTCCCCAGCATGCTCTTCTGGGTCCATATACTCATATGGCCTAGTCATTTAGCAAAGTATTTTGTCTGCTCCATAGTATTGGTTTCCCCTAAGCACCCCCTAAAATATCCACAAATGTTTTCTGTGTGTTTAACTTCATGCTTTTTTTTTTTTTTTTTGGTGGGCCAAACTCATTAGGAACCCCCCTCCCCCAACTGCTAGGTCAGCTGATACCAATCCTCTATCTGCTGACTTTGCCAAACTCAATACACACTATACCTACCTCCTTAGTGGTCAGATTTATGGATGAATTCAGCAAAGCATGTAGTGCAAGGGCCTGCCTCAATACTTTCAAATGATAAATGTTTTTTTTTTTTTTACTCCTATTATTAGCTTGTTAGGTAAGAGCAGAATGTCAAAATGTGCTTCCATTTATGCATTTTCTTTTTTTGTTAATTTGGGATTAGGACACTTCTTACCTGTCCGGTGGGCTGCCAATAGTGTTAAGTAAGGAGTGTCTGGTCAAACTATCACACATTATTTAGGCATTCAGCTTTCAATGAAGTGGAGAGGGTTACCTGTCCAATACATCCCCCCTATTTTTTGGCAATGGCCCATCAGAAGTGGGGGGGGGGGGTGAGGAATCTGCTAAGGGGACCTTATACTTTGGTTTGTAAATACTTTTTAGCCAAAATGTTATTCTGATCTTGTTCCAAAATGTTTATGTATAATCTGCTTGCAATGTTTATGTGCAAAATGACAAATTTTTTTTTTTTTTTTTTACTCCACAGTTTCCTAATGCCACAGGAATGGCAGACTGTGGCCTCCCACTTTGCCAGCTGTTGGGACTTTCCTAACTGTGGAGTAGGGATGAGCCGAACACCCCCCCGTTCGGCTCGCACCAGAACCCGCGAACGGACCTAAAGTCCGTGCAAGCTTTCGAACCCTATTAGTTATAATGGATGCGAACGTTCGAAATCAAAAGTGCTAATTTTAAAGGCTAATATGCATGTTATTGTCATAAAAAGTGTTTGGGGACCTGGGTCCTGCCCCAGGGGACATGTATCAATGCAAATTTTTTTTTTTTTAAATCGGCCGTTTTTTCAGGAGCAGTGATTTTAATAATGCTTAAATTGAAACAATAAAAGTGTAATATTCCTTTAAATTTCGTACCAGGGGGGTGTCTATAGTATGCATGTAAAGGGGCGCATGTTTCCTGTGCTTAGAACTGTCCCTGCAAAAAGTGTAATTTTTGCAGGAAAGAAAGCTATTTAAAATCACTCGCGGCTAATGTTAATTGACGGCTCCCGTAACACAGAGAACAGTCATTCATTGAAAGTCATTGATAAAAAAAAAGTCATTGATAAAAAAAAAAAAAATTTAAAAAAAAAAAAGCGTGGGGGTCCCCCCAAATTCAATAACCAGGCCCTTCAGGTCTAGGATGGATATTAAGGGGGACCCCAGCCAAAAAAAATAAAAAAATGGCGTAGGGTCCCCCTCAAAATCCATACCAGACCCTTGAGGTCTGGGATGGATTTTAAGGGGAATCCCAGCCAAAAAAAATGGCGTGGGGTCCCCCTCAAAATCCATACCAGACCCTTATCCGAGCATGCAACCTGGCCGGCCGCAGGAAAAGAGGGGGGACGAGAGCGCCCCCCCCCTCCCGCCTGAACCGTACCAGGCCACATGCCCTCAACATTGGGAGGATGCTTTGGGGGTCTGAGACCCCCAAAGCACCTTGTCCCCATGTTGATGAGGACAAGGGCCTCGTCCCCACAACCGTGCCCGGTGGTTGTGGGGGTCTGCGGGCGGGGGCTTATCGGAATCTGGAAGCCCCCTTTAACAAGGGGACCCCCAGATCCCGGCCCCCCCCTGTGTGAAGTGGTAAGGAGACGGTCTTTGACAATTCCTTTATTAAAATCTTCTTTCTTCTTTCTTCATCCTTCGGTTTCTTCATCTTCTCCTTCCGTCATCTTCTTCCATCTTCATCCATTTTCTTCTTCCTCCGATCCGCTTCTTCTTGCGCTGGTCTTCTCGTCCGGCATCTTCTTCCATGGCGTCGGAATCTGTTCTTCTGTTGGGCCGCTCCTCGCAATGGGAGGCTCCCGTTGTGTGAGGTCTTTTATAACGGAGGGCACCTGGTGACCCCGCCCCCCTCTGACGCCATGGGGAAAGCCATAGGGAATTCCCCATGATGTCCCCGTGCGTCAGAGGGGGCGGGGTCACCAGGTGCCCTCCATTATAAAAGACCTGTAAGAGGCAGGGAAGCCTCACATAGCGGGAGCCTCCAATTGCGAGGAGTGGCCCAAGAAGAGACACCGACGCCATGGAAGAAGATGCCGGACGAGAAGGACGAGAAGGCCAGCGCAAGAATAAGCGGATCGGAGGAAGAAGAAAATGGAAGAAGATGGAAGAAGATGACGGAAGGAGAAGATGAAGAAACCGAAGGATGAAGAAAGAAGAAAGAAGATTTTAATAAAGGAATTGTCAAAGACCGTCTCCTGTCATTTTTACAATTTTTGACACTTTTTTGGTGAAATGGTAGGGGTACTTTTGTACCCCCTTACCATTTTACACAGGGGGGGCAGGATCTGGGGGTCCCCTTGTTAAAGGGGGCTTCCAGATTCCGATAAGCCCCCCGCCCGCAGACCCCCACAACCACCGGGCACCCCCAAAGCATGTGGGGGACCCCCAAAGCATCCTCCCAATGTTGAGGGCATGTGGCCTGGTACGGTTCAGGCGGGAGGGGGGGGGCTCTCGTCCCCCCCTCTTTTCCTGCAGCCTGCCAGGTTGCGTGCTCGGATAAGGGTCTGGTATGGATTTTGAGGGGGACCCCACGCCATTTTTTTGGGCTTGGGTTCCCCTTAAAATCCATCCCAGACCTCAAGGGTCTGGTATGGATTTTGAGGGGGACCCTACGCCATTTTTTTTTTTTTGGCTGGGGTCCCCCTTAATATCCATCCCAGACCTGAAGGGCCTGGTTATTGAATTTGGGGGGACCCCCACGCTTTTTTTTTTTTGTTTTTTATCAATGAATGACAGTTCTCTGTGTTACGGGAGCCATCAATTCATTAGCCGCGAGTGCTTTTAAATAGCTTTTTTCCTGCAAAAATGACACTTTTTGCAGGGACAGTTCTAAGCACAGGAAACCTGCCCCCCCTTCACAGGCAACCTATAGACACCCCCCAGATGTGATACTGCAATGCTGTACTAACAGCACGCACACATAAATCCCCAGAAATAGAGAACATATTGTCAGCAGTCAGCAACACACTGACACGCTGACACTGAAACACAATATGCGAGGCCGCCGCCGCGGCGGCCTCTTATACCGTGGGGCGTGTACTAAAGCCCCTGAGCTATAATTGGCTACAGGCATCCTGCCTGTAGCCAATTATGGCTCTCCTCGCTGCCGGCGCTGTGATTGGCCAAGCATGCAGTGTCACAGTGCATGCTTGGCCAATCATCAGCCAGCATTGCACTGCGACTGGCGCAATGCATTGCAGGCTGCTCACATCACACGAATTTGATGCGAGAGGCCCAAATAGTTCTGGGTTTTGCCGAACGGGCAAACGCCCGATGTTCGATTCGAACATGGTTTCGAATCGAACACCGGGCCCATCCCTACTGTGGAGGTGCAATTGATGGGAAACACGTCCGCATCGACCCACCCCCCAACTCGGGGTCATACTATTTCAACTATAAGGGGTTTAATAGTATTGTGATGTTGGCGGTGGTGTCAGGGACATATTAGTTTCTCTATGTGGACATGGGGAAGAATGGCCGGATGTCGGAGCTATTGCGCAGACGGAGTTCTACTGGCGTCTCCAGAGTGGCAGTCTGGGCTTGCCACCTCCAGAGGAGAATGCGGAAGGACTCCCCTTCGTCTTTGTCGTGGATGAAGCGTTTGCATTGTCAAGCCATCTGATGAGGCCTTTCCCGATGAGGACCCAGAGGGTCTTTAATCTCTGGTTGTCCAGAGCACGAAGAGTGGTAGAGAACGCTTTTGGGATCATGGCCAGACGATTCTGCCTATTTTTGACACCCATCCACATGGCAGAATATAAACTCAATCATATTGTGCTTTCCTGCTGCATTTTGCACAATTTTTTTTTAAAAAGCATTCAACAAACTATGTTGTGTCTGTTCTGGCTTGCCCCCCCCTAAACGCCCACAAAGTCAGCTGGAGATATATGGAGTACTTTGTGGGTAGGGGGGGCCATTGATATGCCAGACAATGTGTGAGAGGCATTTTTTAATACATTTATTTTGGAAACTGAAATAAGATTTGTTTTCATTTACTGTTTGGGTTTGTTGTAGGTGTCTTCTTGCTTATTTTATGGTTTATCCGTGGGCCTTTAGCTTCAACAGTGTAAACGCACTTTCTGGGCGAGATGAGGTTACAGTCTCTTCTTCCTAAAAATAATCTGCTCATGTTGTGGGTCTGATACATACAGCTAGTTTTTCTACTTAAGGTATGTAGAGCATTTACTGACCCAAAAAATACTCCTTTTCAGCACCATGACAGAAATGTGTGGATTCCTGAAAATGGCGTGATAGGTGGTTTATTAAAAAGCACTGTGGGTGTAATTTCCAAAAGACAAATCCACTATGCACTATAAGTGCACTGCAAAAGTGCACCTGAAACTGCACTTGGAGTGCAAAGTGGATTTGCCTTTAGTAAATAACACCCATTGCCACCAAAAACAACAACTTTTTACGCAAATAATGCTTTTGGGGTTTGTAATAAGAAAGCCACACATTGTTGATACAATCAAATTTTACTTCTAGCACATTCACATGTGCCTTTCAAAAAGGCTTTTAAAAAAAAAACATATTTGGTGTTTATAACATTCTTTAATAACATTAATAATTTGGCGCTTTTGTGTAAACAGGCATGTATCAAAGCAGAACATACAGAACACAGGAACTTACAAAGTTCAACTTGGAAAAGTGAAGACAAGATCAGACATGAGTATGTCCAAACTGTGTTGATCTTGCCTTCATCACATGGAGTGTCACCCCTGGAAAAGCCAAATTTAGAAAATGCACACAATTTGGGGATCAAACTGGGCATTTTCTTCAAGAACACATGCCTAGAATGTCAAAATGTGCAATCTCCCATCATGGGGATCAATTTATGTGTTTTGGGGGTGCAACCCCTTCACCTCAGCCACTTTAGTACATAGTAAGGGGTTTCACCCACAAAACGTGGTCATTGATCCACCATGATGGGAGATAGCACATGTTGACAGACTGTGTGCATCTTCCAAATTTTGTGTTTTTCTTACGTAAAAATTGTGGTTTTTAAAACCCAAAAATGTCTGGTAGCTAGTTTGTGGTGTTTCAGATTTTCCCTAAAACATCAATGAAGTTCTTCATTTTCTGTTGAACATCATTGATGTTTTTCTTGATATCATCTAGATCCCACATTATCTCCCTGATGAGGACGTGTGCACTTTCACTGGTAAAATGCGATTCTTCTTCCACAACATCTTCTTCACCTAAAAAAAAAAAAACAACAACAACAAACACTGTGTATTATAAATATGCAGGCATACATTGATTAGCTTACCTGAAGCTGTGGTCTACGACACTCACCTGTTGTGGTGACAATTTCTCCAACTTCTACAATCTCTCCTTCCTCCTCCTCCTCTGCTTCTAGTGTTGGTATTTCCCCTTCTTTGGGAGGTGTGGTGTCCTTGGTGTCCTCAGACGTCCCGAGTCTTCTCTCCCCTATGAGAATGTACAAAAGGAATACTTAGCACACCAATCTTTGACGGCAGAAATAGTAATCTGAAACATTGGTTGGAAGTGTCATACAATTGTGTTTTTTTGGCCAAGTTCAAAGCCAAAAACATTAATTTTAACACTTTGTAAAGCTGCCATACTTATTACCTGTTTGGTGCAAGTTTGTCAGATGGAGACACCCTAATAGTATCCACTGGAGCACATGTGTGGGACACCCTAATAAAAAGGGTGTTCTGGTGTCCCAGCACTAGTGCTCTAGAGTCCAGATGTGTAAACAGCTACTGAGTGACCTCTCCTTTCCACTGAATCAAGTTTGCATTTCATTTTATTACAAACCCCTATAGACAACAAACTTCCTTTGACTAGAAACAGGCCTGAAGAAATGTCGGTAACTCCAACTTCACCAAACATCGTATTATAAGTGGGCGAACGATTGAGGTTTATTACGATCGATTGAACACATGAACATGAAAGTGGCTATTTTCAACTGTCCAACATTAAAAAACAAAGCACATGGAGCAGTATGCAAACAAGAAAAATAATAAGAACTTGCTTGATCTTTTTGTACTGATCGTGCTCCCTGAGTTTCAGGTCTGACCAGCGTTTCCTCAGTTGATCCTTGGATCGTCGTGACCCAAAATTCTTCTGCAGACTCTTCACAACTTTAGCCATGATCTTGGCCTTTCTGACATTTGGGTTGGGGTAAGGCCCATACTTCCCTTCATAGTCGCTCCTCTTCAATATGTCCACCATCTCCAACATTTCTCCAAAAGACATATTTGAGGCCTTAAATCTTCTCCTCCGGGATCGGGACGTTTCTGTCTCCGGGCTTTCCTCGTCCTCCTCCTCATTGCTGGAATAGTTAGTGCGCACCTGCTGTGTCTCCGCCATGTGCTCTCCCCACTGTGCCATAAAGAGAAGGGGCGGGGAATAGACGAGAAAGATTGTCAGGGGCGGGCGGAGTTTCATGCATGCGCACTGTATATAAAACGTCACACGCGTGTGTCGTACGGACGATCTGTGAGCAGAGGGAGAAAGCTGACGCGACGATGGTTAGAAAGAAGGTACAATTTTGACCTTGGTACATCACTAGCATTTTGGGAGAAGATTAGGAGAGTTTAGCCTGACATTATTTTGTGTTTGTCTGGTGTTGTGTCTTGCAGAGCATATGGAGGGGTTCAATGACTTCAGCTTCCTCCCCCTGTTCATTGACAAGTTCAGGGAGATGCCCTGTTTGTGGCAAGCCAAGCATCCCCATTACAGCAACAAAATAAAGAGGCTGGCAGCGATGGAGAAACTTCTGGAGTTTGTAATACCGGTGATCCCCACGGCAACCATCGGCAAGTTAAAAGTGAAAATTGGTGGCCTGAGGAGTTACTTATCTCAGGGAGCGCAATAAGGTCCTGTCGTCCCAGAGATCTGGAGCTGCAGCTGATAAAGTTTATGTCCCCAAGCTGTGGTACAGAGGCTCCATTTTCTCAAAGACCAGACTGAGGTCAGGGAATCTCGACTCTTGCTTCCACGCTTCCTTCTACACATTCCACCCCTGCTGAGACTTCCGACGCCCAACCTGGGCCGTCCAGTCAGGAAGATGTGGAGGAGCCCAGCTTGAGCCAGGTATAGTATTGTTCTACATAATTTTTGTGGAAAAATGAATGATGTTAACTTAATTTTTGAGCACTAATTGCTTATTTGCTAAAGTGTTTTACATATCAATAGACAGTAGTGTTGGAGAGATTTTGGGCAAGAATATAAACTGCTGGGCTCAGAATTATATTGTTTTCTATTTGTTAACAATTTGCAACAGTCAATAGCTGAAAATTGTGTGTGTTTGATGAACCAAAAATTCAAACTATGTCCCTTTTTCCATACACAGGAAGACCTCAGCCAGGAGGAGGGCATGGAATGCGGCAGCCAGGGGGTGGCTGTGGAATGTGGCAGCCAGGAGGAGGCAGGGGTAAGTGGCAGCCAAGATGTGGGCAGGCCTAGGAGCCTGACTCTATCCCAAGTCCCTCCCCTCCACCTTCCATACAAAATGCCCAGAAAGGGGGGGATGTGGGGGAGTCAGCGCTCCGGCTGATTGGGGAGGCTTCGGCAGCACTAAAAGCCACCCCCACATATGAAGAGGCCTTTGCCGCCTTGGCTGCCACAAAACTTACCCAGATGGAGGAGGGGCAACGCCTCATGTGTAAGGAGGCAATTTTCAAAATATTAAATAAGGGGTTGTTGGGGCGAAATGACCCAAAGGACACGTGTGTGAGATGGACCATGCTCCTCCTCCTCCCTCTGCCACACCTCCAGCACCAAAGCCACAGCCTGGAAGGAAGCGTGAAAGGAAGACCTGAGAGTGATGACCTGGGTTCAGTCTGGTCTGACAGAAGATGAAGCCTCTCGTATGACCACAGCCTGGTGACATATATGTCATCTGCTGCAGTTCCGGATCTCTTGGACTTCTGGACCAGATTGAACTTCCTTAAGATATGTACTCCTCAGGCCACCAAATTTTGAGTTAAAAAAATTTATGTCTGCCCTGGGGGTCAAAGGCTTTACAAATTTCCCCAGTTTCTCCATCGTTGCCTCCCTCTTTAGGACAGTTTATTTGTGAGTAGGCAGGTATATTTCTAATATAGAAAGTAGAATTAACAAGGGCACCAACACCAAACAACCTCCTAGAGAATTAAAAAAAAAAAATGATAATGATAAAAAAAAAAGATGAGCAAAATTACAAATAAAGGAAATCTTGATTAAAAAACCAACCACTATAAATGTAAAAAAAAAAAATAATCAAACATTCTTGAGATCTGATGAATAAAAAAATTCTAGCCATGAAATCAGGAAAAAGAATAAAGAAAGAAGTTTTGGAGAAGTCAGTGTGAATATGAGCAGCTAAAAAACGTCTTTCTTCTTGCATTGTAAAGAAAAAGAGAATGCGCTGCATTAAACAAATTTTAACATTGCAGCGTGACGAATGTGCTCTATCGATTAGGAACGCTAGTTTTACCTGACCGAGCACTTCCGTCACAGAATTTCTTCTGAGCATGCGTGGCACTTTGTCCGTCGGACTAGGCTACACACGATCGGAATTTGCGTGATCGGACTTTGTTGTCGGAAAATTTGAGAGCAGGATCTCAATTATTTTCCGTTGGAAATTCCGACGGAAAAAGTCTGATGGAGCCCACACACGGTCAGATTTTCCGACAACATGGTCCGATAGGACATTTTTCGTCGGAATTTCTGACCGTGTGTAAGGGGCATAAGAAAGAGCACCATAAGGCTGTACTGTAATATGCCCACGTGGATGGAGCCACTAAACTTCGAATCGCAATAAATAACCGGGGCTACACCAGGTCCCACAAGTGCGGAGGACAGGCCAGTCTAGCTAGATCTGCATTCGGCACAATCTCCTGAACTTTGGAATCTGTGAACGAGACAAAGCGTCTGCAATTAAATTATCAATACCTGGTATGTATTTAGCTTTTAACCAAATATTGAGCACTAAGCACTTAAAAATAATCATAGAATAGCAAACACTGGCAAAGATTTTGATGACAAACAATTTATTGCAAATACAGCCCCCTTATTGTCAGAAAGCATTAGTATCCGCTTATTAACAAAATAAGCACCCCAAAGTTCCAGAGCCACTAGAACAGGAAACAGTTCTAAAAGAAACAACATTATTCATTAAACCTTTACTTTTCCATGTATCATGCCATAGAGCAGCTGATCAATGACCGTTCCAAAATGCTCCATACCTGCAGGACCCTGCAGGACCCAGCAGCATTCGTATGTAATTAAGCGCAAAGGCAGAGCAAAATGGTGATTGCCAAAGAGAACAGCCATTATAGTATCGCAAAAAACGGTGCCAAACTAGTAGATCATCAACAATATCACTCGTAATCCGCACAAAGTAAGATGGAGAAGAAAAACTCGAAATAGCACGATAAAGACGTTTAGAGAAAATTCTACCAATAGGCATAATTCTTGACACAAATGCCAGTAAACCCAATAATGATTGTAAAATTTTCAAATGTACTTTAGGTCTAGACATAACAAAAACCAACAATTTCTGAATTCTTATTTTTTCAAGCGGCAGCTCCAAGAAGTTGGATAGACGGATTTATCATAAAAAGAATAATTCATCAGTACCAGTCTTACCAATAAACAAAAAGTGATCAAGATAATGCAACAATGTATCAGAATCGGTACGGCAATGAACAACCCAATCAATAAATGAAGAGAACATCTCAAAGTAATGGCAAGAGAACGAACCCCCATTGGAAGACAACGATCGAAATAAAATCCTTTTTCAAATTTAAAACCTAACATTAAACGCCAAAGGGTGTACGAGCAGAAGACAAAATGCTGATTTAGGTGTCCTTTTATGAAAGTGCGGTAAAATACCGCTATTTAGTTCTCAGGCATTCTCAGAGGAGATCGCTCTCCCCTGAGTGCCTGTTTATGATTGTCTGTAGATCGCTTCTCATGTTGAGTTGAGAAGCGATCTACAAACGCCGGGAACTCCTCAGAATTTCTCCTCGCACTGTAATCTCTTTCTCCTCACACTGTAATCTCGCGTGATGTAGCGGGATTACAGTGTGAGGAGATTTAAAATACAAAAGTTGTACACTAATCACCACACATTATTCCCCAACATATTAATAAAATAATAAAGTTAAATTCCCCTACACAATATACATTACCCTAATTATTATAAAACATTGTTTTTTATCAATATTTAAAGATCATACATGTGCCTATTTAAATGTGAATGGTGTATAGTAAATTAATGTAATCCACATATGTAATGCAGCTATACACCATTCATATAAATGTAAAATACATTTATAATCATTAAAAAATAATTTTAATAAAGTATACAAGTATAAATATTTATTAATAAATTAAAATAAAATATATTTCATAATTGATAAACCCCTGTATAAGACCCCTTTCACACTGGGGCGGGAGTGGCGTCGGCGGTAAAGCAGCGCTTTATTTAGCAATGCTCTACTGTCGTTTTAGCGGCGGTTTTCGGCCGCTAGCAGTGCAGTTTTAACCCCCGCTAACGGCAGAAAAAGGGGTAAAACCGCCCGCAAAGCGCTGCTGCAGCGGCGCTTTGCCGGCGGTATTGCCACGCTGTCCCATTGATTTCAATTTGAATTATGAATACACCGCTCCTTCACCGCTCCAAAGATGCTGCTAGCAGGACTTTTTTGACCGTCCTGCTAGCGCACTGCTCCAGTGTGAAAGCAGAGTGAAAGGGGCCGTATTTTTTCAGGCGCTATTTTTAGCGCTGTACCACCTGAAAACCGCCCCAGTGTAAAAGGGGCCTAAAGTTTTAAAAATAGCGCCTGCAAAGCGCCTTCAAACAACCGCGGGCTTTCACACTGGAGTGCTTGCAGGATGCTGAAAAATGTCCTGCAAGCCGCATCTTTGGAGCGCTGTAGGAGCTGTGTATTTACCGCTCCTAAAGCGCCCCTTCCCATTGAAAACAATGGGGCAGCGCTCCAAACCCCCCTGCAAAGCGCTGCTGCAGTGGCACTTTGCGGGCGGTTTTAACCATTTTTCAGTCATTAGCGGGGGTAAAACTGCCCCGCTAGCGTTTGAAAAGCGCCGCTATAACGACGGTAAAGTGCCGCTAAATATAGCGCCGCTTTACCGCCAGCATGCCCAGCGCCTCAGTGTGAAAGTAGCCTAATGGAACATGCCATGGGTAAAACCATATTTCAGGGTTTACAAAATTTTATTTACTAATAAATTAAAAATGATATAAAAATGACATTAATAATAGCATTTAAATGCAGGTAGAATAATATATATACATATATATATATATATATATATATATTTATATCTATCTATATATATATATATCATAGCATATAGCATATATATATATGTGTGTCTGTGTGTGTATGTGTATATCTATCTATCTTTTTATATATATATATATTTATATATATATAGATAGATAGATAGATAGATAGATAGATAGATAGATAGATAGATAGATAGATAGATAGATAGATAGATAGATAGATAGATATATCTATATATATATATATATATATATACACACACACTTTAGATTGCTAACCTGCTCGTTTTGGGGTGTGTAATGGTGGGGAAGATGTTCTCTCTCTGTATGGCTGCTCCTGAGTAAATGAAGGAAGTCAAAAAAGACTTCCTGCTTTCTCCAGAATACTGAGGCAGCTTCCCGCTTCTCTCTCTGATTCTCCACCTCAGAGATGGTGAATCAGAAAGTGAGAATCCTGTCACAGATCGCCAGTGAGGTGCTGAGATCGCACCTTCATACACTGGCCGTTTCTGTGACAGTCAGTTACAGATTCTCACTGTGCTGAGATAATCAGTGGAGAACATGTTCTCATCTGATTACCTCAGTTTCATACACTGGTAAAGACCTGAGATCAGCTGTGAGACTTGGGATTGCAGCTGATCTCAGTTTCATAAAAGGACACCCTAATGTCAGCCTTGGCAAGCAACGCAGAATTACCTGCACTACAAATTTTGAGCAAAACATCATCAAATGACGAATTATGAACTGAACAAAATCAATGTCGTCATTCAAAGAAAGCCCAATAGGATATATTAGGATAGGATATATTAGGATAGGATATATTAGGTGATATATTAACCGATAAGTATTTGGTTCTTTTTTAGGTATAATGCCCAAAAGGTAAAACCCTAAAATTAGGAAAAGGAGGCTCACTAAAAGGGCCAGCAATTCTACCCTCATTAACTTCTTTCAACAACTTAACACGAACAATATCAGAATGAAGGAAGGTAGAATGAAGATTGTCAAAAAACAACACAACCAATGCCTTGAAAGGAAGGCAGAACAAAACCATTAAAAATACCATCATGCAAAATGTTCTCTTTCTGATGCTCTGGATCAGGGTTTCTCAACTCCAGTCCTCAAGGCGCCCCAATAGGTCATGTTTTCAGCCACTCCATTATTTTGCACAAGTAAATTGATCAGTTTCACTGCCTTAGTAATTACCACAGCCGTTTCATCTGAGGGAAATCCTGAAAACATGACCTGTTGGGGCTCCTTGAGGACTGGAGTTGAGAAACACTGCTCTGGATACCATTGGAGCCATGGCAACATGTTTATGAACCTCACTGGGGAGGCTGCTTTTGAGAAAAGGCTCCATCGAAGTATCAGAAAAATTTGCAGACAATCTTTTGAAACAGAGTGAAGCATGGTGTGAACCTGCGCAATAATTGCTCTCATGTTTGTATTTACATGAGTTGGGCCATTTACATTGCCCATCATTAAAATGAAAACATATTCCACGCCAATACGTATTAGGAACTGTTAATTGCAGCTTAGGAAAAATTTTTTGTGGCAGTCAAAGATTCAGCCACAAACTCACGTCTTTAACACCCAATTTCATGTATTTATGAACCGATAACTTCTGACGAAAGGATTCGTAAAATGCAAACCAAGAGAGACCAGGACATTTTTTGTAAGCTTCAAGTATTAGCTCAACATGTTGAAATAAGTTACAACACAATTCAGGACATTTTTCCCCTAGCATACTCGCATAAATGCAAAACCAAGCCAATTTTTAAATAAGCGAGGAGGCATCCTGTGTTTGTCATCTTCAAATCTATCACCTTCTTTCTTATCTGTTCTAAAATCTTTGCTCAAAGGGAGTAAATTCAGAATTTATACATAGTCACCTTTCCATATTTTGTCTTTTACAGTACCTATTAAATGAAATCCCAAAGGCGACAATTCACATGTACTCAACCCTTTTAAGCAAGAGTCAGGAATCAGTGAAGAATTCAATACAGTAGGAGCTTCATTAATTGCAGTTGCCGTAACAACCAAAGTCATTGGAAAACCCCCAGACTGAGGAGCAAGCCACACCAGCAGGGGCGGATCCAGAGTCTAGTCTCGGGAGGGGCACTGCCAGAAAAAACTTTTTTTGCGGGCAATTTATCGGGGCAATGGCTGGTGTTGGCGCTTTCATCATCACGGCACCATGGTTGTTATGGTGTCAGGATGATTAAAGCGCATTTTTTCTATTATCACATTGTAATATAAAATGTAATAGTTCAACTCACCATAATGCAGAATCAGTGGGAGCCCCTAGTGTGTCACTTTCCAAGTCGACCTGCCTTCAGATGCAGCTTGTCTCTTGCCACGTCACCTGCCACACATTGCGGATTACACTTGCCACGTCACCTGCCACATGTTGCTAATTGTCACTTGCCACGTCACCTGCCACACAATGCGGATTACACTTGCCACGTCACCTACCACATGTTCCTGATTGTCACTTGCCACCTCACCTGCCACACGTTGCGGATTACACTTGCCATGTTGCCTGCCACATGTTGCGGATTACACTTGCCACACGTTGTGGATTACACTTGCCACGTCGCCTGCCACATGTTGCGGATTACACTTGCCACGTCACCTGCCACATGTTGCTGATTACACTTGCCACGTCGCCTGCCACATGTTGCTGATTGTCACTTGCCACGTCACCTACTACATGTTCCTGATTGTCACTTGCCACGTCACCTGCCACACGTTGCGATTACACTTGCCACGTTACCTGCCACACGTTGCGGATTACACTTGCCACGTCACCTACCACATGTTCCTGATTGTCACTTGCCACGTCACCTGCCACACGTTGCGATTACACTTGCCACGTCACCTGCCACACGTTGCGCTTACACATGCCACGTCACCTGCCAAACATTGCGCTTACACTTGCCACGTCAACTGCCACACGTTGCGATTACACTTGCCACGTTACCTGCCATACGTTGCGGATTACACTTGCCACGTTACCTGCCACATGTTCCGGATTACACTTGCCACGGCTACCACATGTTGCTGACTGTCACATCACCTGCCAGGCTGCCACATGTTGCTTAATGTCATAGGCCTGCTAAGGTGAAGATTGTCAGAGTGAAGGCAGGCAGCAGAGAGATGATGTAATCTCTCTGCTGCCCGCGGCTGTACAGTGAGGGCGGAACTACAGTGATGCAGGGCGGGTGGTGAGAGATGATGTCATCTCTCTGCTCTCCGCCCGCTGGCTCACTGACTGGCCAGTCTCTCTGCTCTCCGCCCGCCGGCTCACTGACTGGCCAGTCTCTCTGCTCAGTGCTCACCTGCAGAACGGCCCGCCCCCTCACTCGATGTCTGCCCTGCACGCCCGCACGGTGCACACTCACCTGGCGACCCCCCCCTCACTCATCCGCCGACCTACCCGCCGCTGAGGCCCGCCGGCCCCGCCCGCTCATTAACTGGCCCGCCGCACACTAGCCCTCCTGTCGCGTCCGCTCACTCATCCTCTGACTGGCCTGCCAATCACAGGATTTCTCGGAGGGGGCAATTGCCCCATTGCCCCCCCCCCTGGATCCGCCCCTGCACACCAGAGCAACACTCAATTCCAAATGGGGTTGTTTTCCAACATTAGCAACTTAAGAGAATTAAGACATCTCATTAAAAGAAGAAAAAAATGCTTTAAACTGTGATAAATCATCAGACTCACCTTTGGTAGCCTGGTTTGGTATGCCTCTTTTGGTAATGAGTGCAATGCCATCTCATCCACATAAACTGCATTGCGTCCAGTATCTGAAAGCATATGAAGCTCAGATTGATTACCAACATTTTCTGTCATAGATGGTATCAGCTCAGAGGAAGAAATTTTACTCTCTTGTCCAAATTCTATACCATTGGAAGTACAAACATTTACAGCCTAAAGCTGTATTTTTTTTTTTGCTAATAAAATTATTCTTTTTCTTTTTACCTTTATCCCCAGTCACTCGACCGATTGGGGACTCGAACTTAAGCGATCTTGTCATCTTTCTTCCAGGCCTCTCTGCGTCATTGTCTTGTCTATCAAATGGGGCCACAAGCAGAGCTATGACAGGATCGGCAGGCTGGCCAGAAGTGACGCTGGCCCAAGGCAGATCTACAGGAGGAAAACAATACAGTAAGCCTGACCCAGAACCTAAAGAAGAAGAGGAAGGGAAAAGTAAAGAAGATGTCCCTGGCTCCGATATACAGTCCCCAATGACATCCGCACTAGCCCCGGGAAAGTGGCATGGAGGAAACTGAGAACCAGATGCTGATAGGGACAGACAGCGGGGCATCCAGGCACGTGGACGAGTTATCTTCAGTCTTCTTCTTGCCGTCTGCCTGTTGTTATGACGCATCCTCCTCTTTTTATAGATGCCTGCTCGTGACAGAGGACCATTAATTGTATAACTGTTGGGTCAACTTCCAATTAATGTAAATATATACAGTATCTCACAAAAGTGAGTATACCCCTCTTCAGTTTGAGGGTGCCCCACAGATATTCAATAGGGTTTAAGTTTTGGAGACATGCTTGGCCAGTCCATCACCTTTACCCTCAGCTTCTTTAGCAAGGCAGTGGTCATCTTGGAGTTGTGTTTGAGGTCGTTATCATGTTTGAATACTGCCCTGTGGCCCAGTCTCCAAAGGGAGGGGATCATGCTCTGCTTCCGTATGTCACAGTACATGTTGGCATTCATTGTTCCCTCAATGAACTGTAGCTCCCCAGTGCCGGCAGCACTCATGCAGTCCCAGATCATGACACTCCCACCACCATGCTTGACTGTAGACAAGACACACTTGTGTTTGTACTCCTCACCTGGTTGCTGCTCCACACGCTTGACACCATCTGAAACAAATACGTTTATCTTGGTCTCATCAGACCACAGGACAGGTTCCAGTACTCCTTGTCCTTAGTCTTGCTGTCTTCCGCAAACTGTTTGCGGGCATTCATCTTCATCATCTTTAGAAGAGGCTTTCTTCTGGGATGACAGCCATGCAGACCAATTTGATGCACTGTGCAGTGTATGGTATGAGCACTGACAGGCTGACCCCCCTTCAACCTCTGCAGCAATGCTGGCAGCACTCGTACGCCTGTTTCCTAAAGACAACCTCTGTATATGACGCTGAGCACGTGCACTCAACTTCTTTGGTCGACCATGGCAGGGCCTGTTCTGAGTGGAACCTGTCCTGTTAAATCGCTGTATGGTCTTGGCCACCGTGCTGAAGCTCCATTTCAGGGCCTTGGCAATCTTCTTATAGCCTAGGTCATCTTTAGGTAGAGCAACAATTATTTTTCTCAGATGCTCAGAGAGTTCTTTGCCATGAGGTGCCATGTTGAAGTTTCAGTGACCAGTATGAGAGAGTGAGAGCAATAATGCCCAAATGTAGCACACCTTCTCCCCATTCACACCTAAGACCTTGTAACACTAACGAGTCACATGAAAACGGGGAGGGAAAATGGCTAATTGGGCCTAATTTGGACATTTTCACTTAGGAGTGTACTCACTTTTGTTGCCAGCGGTTTAGACATTAATGGCTGTGTGAGTTATTTTGAGGGGACAGCAAATTCACATTGTTATACAAGCTGCACACTCACTACTTTACATTGTAGCAAAGTGTAATTTCTTCCGTGTTGTCACATAAAAAGACATAATAAAATATTTAAAAAAATGTAAGAGGTGTACTCACTTATGTGAGATACTGTATATATGTGTGTGTGTATATATATATATATATATATATATATATATATATATACACACACACATACATATATATATATATATATACACATACTGTGAGGAGAGGAGGTGTAGATTGTGAGTTCCTACTAGCTAGGAACAGCGATCTGTCATCTCCTCTATTCATTCCCATCCCCCTACAGTTAGAACACACACTAGGGAACACAGTTAACCCCTTGCCTGCCAGTGGCATTTACACGGTAATCAGTGTATTTTTATAGCACTGATCGATATATAATTGTCAATGGTGTAAATGTGTCAAAAGTGTCCGATCTGTCCGCCATAATGACACTGTGATGGATCTCGGATGCCTCTGCTGAGCATCTCCGCCAGACCTGTGTCTCCTGTCCTCCAAACGCACCCAAACGCACCCGCAGCCTGCAGATTCGCTATAACCAGCCCTTAACCCCTCAATCACGAGGGTTAAAAATCGCAGAGCATAAACTGTTTATTAAGTTTCAGAAATACACTTTAAACATAGTTAGGGACACCCCCCTTGGCCTTGTCATAGAGGGGGTAGGGGACAGGGGACAAGGAAGAACCAATGGAAACTCAACACTTGTATATTCAAACAACTACAGTTGAAACACATGAAGGGATTATGATAAGCAGGCAGCCCCTCCTAACAGATCCCCTGCTGAGATGTTTCTCCAGTCCAGACCTTTTGTCTACATGCCATGACCCAACACAATTAAACACAGCAACAAGAGGGGGGGTGGGGGTGGGGGAGAAGGGATGCAGCATTACATTACCTTATCTCAGTGCCATTTTGTATCATGTATTTATCAGCTAAAAGTACATTGTTTGTGGAATAAAAGTATATATTTAGCCCAGCCGGGCCAATAGGTTTAGGTAGGCAGGAATGACTCCACCAGCCCAGCCACAGATACCGCATTCACCCGATTCCGATTAAACTGGCGACTATGGACACAAATGTCTGGAGGTGATATCTTCTCCAGGTGGTGGGAGATGGCAAATAGACCTCCAAATCTCATGTTCTCTGCTGGGCCATAGTCTGTGGGTAGGAGACGAGCCCACAACCCCCTCCAAAACACACAGTGACAGTGGGTTCTGTCACAGACACAGTCCCTGATAAAAATCTCAGATCACCGCCATTACTAGTAAAAAAAATAATCAAAATACCATAAATCTATCCCATATATGGTAGATGATATAACTTTTGCGCAAACCAATCAATATACGCTTATTGCAATTTTTATTACCACAAAAATATGTAGAAGAATACATATGGGCCTGAACACTGAGAATAATTACTTTTTTTTTTTTTTTTAAATTATATTTATTATAGCAAAAAGTACAAAAAATTGTGTTTTTTTTCAAAAAATTTTTTTTTAAGATCTTTATTTAACATTTTTTTTTCTTTTTTTACAACATTATTTAAATACCATTTACACATACATATATTAACCAGATATGGATTGACTACTTCTTTGCTTATCATTTTCAATAATCTGTTTCTATACCTTATTTATTTATATATCCAAGTATAAATCCATATATCTGTTTATATAGAAAATACATTTATTCCTTTTATATATTCTTTCTTTCATTACATTCTTACCCTTTCATCCATCCTTTCATTCCAAAAAAAAAAGGGGGGGGCAGACTTCCCTTCTCTTCTCTTCTTTTTTTCCTCCCTCTCCTTTACCATGTTTCCTTTATTATTCTAAAGATTCCCTCCATCTAGCCTTTGAGGTACTGAATTCTGTCCACATCCATCATCATCTCTCTATTAAATCCCTTTTTGGTTTCCATTCTCTCCTCTAGGGCACACATTTCATTAATTTCCATCTCCCAGTCTTTTAGATTAGGGTTTATCCTACCTTTCCACTTTCTGGCTATTATTGTACGTGCTGCAGTTAGAAAATGTTTTAGAATACCTTTCCTTTTATGGGTGATATCTGCAGATGAGGTTGGTGATGTAGATCGGGGCAATGTTGTGGATGGCTTTGTATGTTATGGTTAGCATTTTGAATTTTACACGGTGGGGTAGGGGAAGCCAGTGAAGGGATTGACAAAGAGGGGCGGCAGTCACAGATTATATATTATATATATATAATATATATTGTGCCAACCTACACACCTAAGTCAAGGATGCAGTCAAGGAATGATCTCTGCAACCATCGAGGCTTCAAGCCAGAAGAGATCAGGCACTTCTCATCAGCTCATTTGGGGTTGACGGGGCTCTTTTTTTGTTTATAGCGCAAAAAATAAATAGGGCAGAGGTGATCAAATACCACCAAAAGAAAGCTCTATTTGTGGGGAAAAAGGATGTCAATTTTGTTTGGGTACAGTGTGCAATTGTCAGTTAAAGCGGCGCCGTATCGCAAAAAATGGCCTGGTCATTGAGCAGCCAAATCTTCCGGGACTGAAATGGGTAAATCCATTCTTATCCTTTTAAACAGTATCTGCTGCAATCCACCCACAAAATTGTGTTCTATTATATGCAGACTCGCTATATCAGCCCTATTCCAAATTGAACTACCCAAACTGAGTCCTGATATTATATCAGTACCCAGATCCATCTTTGCTTTCTTTCTTAAAATTGAACCTTTGTGTAGCATCCCAAAATAAGTTTAGTTGTGTTTTAAAGACCGTTTTAAACCATATTTTTATTAATTCTGGGCAACTCTCTGGAATGTTAAATTATGTAAAATTCCACAATAAGGGTAATAAAATATGAAACATTGCTGTATACAAAAATTTGAGTCTGCTCAATAAAAAGTCCATGTTCTGGCCACTGTATATACATAATGGGGGTCATTTACCAAGATGAATGCGCTGCGCCGGTTACCTAAATTGGTGAGCCAGATAAATCATGTGAACCGACGCACACATAAGCACAACAGCAATAATGATATGCCATTGATAATAGTGCACGGCGTATCATTAAAAGTCCATTCACACAGGGGAAACACGACTTCCAGCGCGACTTTGGGAGGCAACTTGGACAAGACTTGAATATGAATCACAGCACAACTTGGGACGACTTCAACACGACTTGGGCGACTTACGACACGACTTTAAGTCGCCCCAGGCCAGGCGACTTTAATTTTAAATAAAAAACCGGCATGGGTTCCCCTCCAAAAGCATACCAGGCCCTCCAGGTCTTAAGTACCCCTACCATTTTACAAAAAAAGTGTAAAAATTTTTAAAAATGACGAGACAGTTTTTGACAATTCCTTTATTTAAAGTCTTCTTCTTTCCATCTTCTTCGGGACTTCTTGCTTCTTCCTTCTTTCATCCTTCGGTTTCTTCCTCAATCTTCTTCTTCCTCTGCTTCTTGCTCCGGTGTTCTCGTCCGACATCTTCCTCCACGGCATCTTCTTCCCTGCTTAGTTCTCGGGCCGCTCCACATCAATGGGAGGCTCCCGCTGTGTGACGCTTCTCTTCTTCTGACAGTTCTTATATAACTACCCGGTGACCCCGCCCCCCTCTGACGCACGGTTCTGTTATAGAACTGTCAGAAGAAGAGAAGCGTCACACAGCGGGAGCCTCCCATTGATGCAGAGCGACCCGAGGACAAAGCGGGGAAGAAGACGCCGTGGAGGAAGATGCCGGACGAGAACACCGGAGCAAGAAGCAGAGGATCAGAGGAAGAAGAAGATGGAGAAAGAAACCGAAGGATGAAGGAAGGAAGGAAGGAAGGAAGGAAGAAAGAAAGAAGAAGACCCAAAGAAGATGGAAAGAAGAAGACTTTAAACAAAGGAATTGTCAAAAATTGGCTCTTGTCATTTTTAACATTTTGACACCTTTTTTTGTGAAATGGTAGGGGTACTTTTGTACCCCATTACCATTTCACACAGGGTGGCGGGAACCGGGGGTCCCCTTGTTAAAGGGGGCTTCCAGATTCCGATAAGCCCCCCCGCCCACAGACCCCCACAACCACCGGGCAAGGTTGTGGGGATGAGGCCCTTGTCAACATGGCGACAAGGTGCTTTGGGGGGCTACCCCTAAAGCACCCTCGGAATGTTGAGGGCATGTGGCCTGGTACAGTTCAGGGGGGGGGGGCTGCTCTCTCGTCCCCCCTCTTTTCCTGCCGCCTGCCAGGTTGCCTGCTCGGATAAGGGTCTGAGGGGGATTTTGAGGGGGACCACCACGCCATTTTTTTTTGGCACTGAGACAGCTAACTAAATGAGTATATATGTGTACGGCTAGCTGTACCATATATTGACCAATGCTTGATATAAACATACATGGCGCTAAGTACTTCACTACACTAAACTATGCGCAATGATGGTGGACCATTCAGGTAAGTCTCGAAGACCCATACAAGCTGGCATTTAAATGTGGTAAGAAATAGTACAACTGGACCAGAATGGTTATATAAATTTTGGTTTTGAATTTGATTTTGATTTTGTTTGTTATTTTACATAAGGCCATTGCCTGATGTACCTTTAAAAGAAAGTTTAACACATGTGGATGATATTTTTGTTGAATAGCATAATGTTTGAAAAGCATGTACCAGAGATTAGATATGCTCTTAACTGGTTGAGGGAAGCGGGTGTTTAAAATTTCATTTCAGAAAGACTATGCTGTCGCTCCAAGGTTCATCTCCTGAGACCTCAGGTTTGCAGCCTAAGTCTCCCACAAGAAGAAAATGGGGGCTGTGATGAAGTTGAGAGTATCTGCCAATATCAGTTGAATTGAGGACATGTTTGGGTATGGTATAAAGTATTCAATTGTATGCTTCTCATCCTAGGTTCCAACTAAGAATGCTGGAAGGTAATGTATAAGAAGAGACTTATAAGGTTCAAGAGAATGTAAATGTAATAATTTGACATTGTGAGAATTCTCTCCTAACTTACAGATCTTCAAATCTTATACTTCAACATTAATTTTGATCCTGCCATTAATGGCAGAATACTATCATCATTAGATCATTGATAATTTTAGTTAATTAAAAATATAATTAACCAATCGCTATATCATATATATATATATATATATATATATATATATATATAGCATAGTAGAAAATTTAAATATTAATTAATAAGAATATGTATTCATACTGTCTATTTACTTAAATAGAAAAAGATTGACAATCCAGACCAGATCGTTGATTGGTAAAGTGAAGTGAACTGCCAAAAGACACAGCGATCGTATGGATGATGTTAATCTGTGGCATCCAGTTCCGGAGTGAACCTGTCACCAAACCACCATCCAGACCAGATCGTTGATTGGTAAATACGAAGATGACTACCAAAAGACACAGCGATCGTTTGCATGCATGATGTTAATCCGTGATGCCCAGTTCCAGATGGAACCTGTCACCATACCGAATCCTTCATCAGGAGTCATGAAGCAAGATGCTCCAGGATTCATATTGCCGGAAAGAAAGATTTGTTGCAGAAGTCCCTCGTTGTGCTTGAATCCCAGAATATCCATTGAAAGGAGGGATAATATATCCAATTTTGAGTTTGTAACAATATAAGAGTAATCCACAGTTTCTTCAATTGCTGGTTTACCAGTTTTGTTTTATTACATTTGACAAGGGGGGGGGGGGGGGTACACCACCACTGCAATGGTCTTTTTTATTTTCATAAAGACTTGAATCCATCAAGGAAGATCCAAGTCATACCAGAACATTCCTTTATCATAAGGATGAAGAAAAAAACGTCCTTCAAATATAATGAAAAATAATAATATGGCCATATCTTTTAAAACAACTATGATATTTCTGTAGACCCGTTTCTTAGGAAGTCCAAGGCTGTTCTCCAGAATTCTAAGAAATGTGGGGGGGATTTTCCAGAATATTTGGGGTTAAAAGAATTTTTATTTATATATATATATATATATATATATATATATATATATATATATATATATATAAGTCGCATATTGCATAATTTTTCATATGTTGCATATTTTATGTATATTTTCATGGAGGCTTTGAGCAAACCCAAAGCCATCTTGTATCTCTTTTTTAAAGTTGAATCAGGAGTGATCCATGAATAGGTATTGTTACAAAAGTTATTTTATGTCTTACAAAGAGTCTTAAGTCTGGTTGTGCCATCTCCCAGGTTATAATTCAAAGGTTTGAACACTTGTTTATTTAACTAAGATAAGAGGAGTTGGGACAGACTTACACAGATCACAAACCTAAATGGTATGTCCAGAATTAAGCAACAGAAACCAGAGGGCTTATTCACAAATGAAGCTATTGTATTATATATGTTAACAAATAATGTTTCTTCTATATATCTTTACAATATATTAGTTATTCATATATAAACCCATTGAATACATACATATTATAATTACTGCAAACATGGTATCTTATTTAGGGAACCATTCATGAATGACTTTTTAGGCTAAGAGTTATATTCTGGTGATTTCACTCTCATGGAATTTACACACAACTAATGGTGTGGGGTGGATTTTCCCAGGTCATATATTTCCAGGGGAGCCCCAGTGTCTGGGGAAAGTGACACTTGATTGTCAACCATTACACAATTAATGGTGTTTTGCTAAGCCAAGGTCAGAAGGTTGTGTCAATCACATTTAAAGCAATTTCTGATACAACACTAGAGGGGAACATAGTAAGAATCTAAAATGGCCGCCCATATATGGTTACCATAGAAACATATAAACCTCATCGTCATTTGACACAAGTTATGACATACACACCCATTTTTAGGGTGAGATAAAAGTATTTAGAAATAAAAAAACACTCCTAGACAAAAACTTCCCCAGGTGTGGACCCCAGAACGAGTTTCTGGTAGACCTCCTCACGTTTGCATTAAATCACAACTTTTTCCAATTTTTGGAAAAATATTATCAACAAATTAATGGTACATCCATGGGGGCACCATGGGCACCAGCATATGCATGTCTCCACCTGGGGATGTGGGAGGAAGACCTGGTCTACACCTCACCGATGTACCTGAGCCATGTACACACTTGGCTCAGGTACATCGATGATGTGCTAGTCTTATGGAAGGGTGATGAGGAATCACTCAAGCGATTTGTGGCCATTCTCAACAATAATGACCACAACATCAGACTTACTTTTGTTTACAGTCACGAAAAGATTTCGTTCCTGGACCTGGTGATAATGCTTAAAGGCTCAACCTTGGTGACCCACACGTTCCGCAAGGAAACATCGGCCAACACGCTACTACGCGCCGACAGCTATCATCCAAAATGGCAAAAGGATAGCATACCAGTGGGCCAGTTCCTACGCATTAGACGGAACTGCTCTAATGCAGAGGATCTCAGACGGGAAAGTGCGGATCTATACACCAGGTTCAGGGAACGAGGATACTCCCATAAGCAACTTAGAAAAAGCCAAACAGAAAGCTGCAAAACTAGATCGGCCCTCCTTGCTAAATAGAAAGACAGCTACAAACAACCAGGGATCGCCAGACTATGGACCAGTAAGAATCATTTATAGTTAGTAAGGTTGAATAAAGACATCAGTCCATCCAGTTCAACCTGAGCGAGTGTCTACAATTGTCCCCATCCCTGTACATTGCCCACTCACATCAGTCCCTACCCTCAAGGAGCCCACAATCCAAGATCCCCATTCATATACTAGGGCCAATTTATTTATTTTTTTTGGACAGAAGCCAATTAACCTACCTGCATGTCTTTGGATTGTGGGAGGAAACCGGAGTACCCGGAGGAAACCCACGCAGGCACAGGGAGAACATGCAAACTCCAGGCAGGAAGTGTCGTGGTTGGGATTCGAACCAGCGACCCTTCTTACTGCTAGGTGAGAGTGCTAACCACTACACCACTGTGCCGCCCCCAATCATCACACAGTTTGGATCACAATGGGAAGAAGTAAGGAATGTACTTCGCAAACATTGGGGGATTCTCCTCAACACCCCGGGTATAGCCAAGATAGTGGGACCTGAACCCAAGATGGTTGCCAAGAGAGCACCTAACTTGGGGGATAGCCTTATACAATCAGAATATGTTCGCAATGTGAACACTACCTGGCTATCACAATTCCCGAGAACTAAAGGCATGTTTGCCTGCGGACACTGTCAAATATGCCCCTTTGTCCAGAGAACAGCAACTTTTAGTGACTCTCAGGACAGAACGGCATTCCAAATCAAAGACCTAATAAACTGTGCCACTACAAAAGTAATTTACATGATCACATGTTCCTGTAACAAAAAATACATAGGGAAAACCACACGACAACTCAGAATACGCATTGGAGAGCACATAAGGGAAATAGGCGAGAAAAACCCAGAGAAACCTGTGGCCAAACATTTTGCCAGGTTTCACCAGGGCAAACTGACAGGGCTACAGGTAAAAGGTATCTATGCCCTCAACCTTTCCCCAAGAAGAGGCGACTATGATCAAGTCCTACAACAAAAAGAAAAAAGGTGGATTTTTAGATTGGGCACATTTGCCCCCTTGGGCCTCAACACAGAATATAATTTACAACCTTTCCTGACAACATAAAAAAGTTGGTATAATGCATGACATGGATACTGGTATATGCCATAGCATCCTGCTTTTTCATTCTTCTTTTTATTCTTCACTTTCTATTAGGATTGTTATTATTATAAGAATTTTTTATAGAATACACTATATTTCCCCTACCCAACCGTATTACCTTACCTGCTCCTCCTTTCCCAGGGCCCCCTATCTCCTTACAAATATATCATGATAAAAATTAGTGAATCATAATAGATCTATGTAAAAAACTGAACAGAGAACTGTAATTAGTCCACATATATGAAGTATGCCCAACTCTCATATTTTAAAGCCACAGATCTGCAACAAAGCATATAGCAGATTCTTATGGCTATACTCTGTAATCACCAATTAACTCTCTCTCTCTCCTTATATTTACACACTTAAGAATGTCTCTCTTTGTTGTGTTGTCTTTATGTGGTATCCTCCCATTTCGTTTTTCCCTACTAGAATTCCCTTATTAATATAATCAAGGCGATGACTAGACATGCAATTGCTGACCCTTTTAGACAAATAATGCTACACTGTTCTCAGTAGGCACAGCAACGGCACTGTTTATTTATCTAATCACTGGGTATCTCTTCAGAAATAAGCCTACTCTGCTAAAGCAAACTATCTATCTGTCCAGACGTGAAAAGCAATGTCAAAGAGACTCAGGAAAATATATATACACCTTAAAAAACATGGATACGATATGGCTTTATAGCCAATCTATATTTATCCAATACTAATCAAGTATGTAAAGCTAGGAATACATGAGCGACACGGGGCTTTACCTTCTAATTTGAATCCTTGTTTAGCAAATGTTTGACGGGGGAGGGGATGGGACATCTATAAGAAGGAGTCCCCTCCACGTCATCACTACGTCCAGAAGAAGCTACACACACTTCCCCCGTTGTGAAACGCGTCGACGTCATCACAGGTACGGACGCCATGCCCTGAGGACATGACGCAACCCCCCATGTGAGTGCACGAGCCGGCAAAACATCCGAAAGGAAAGAGGAGAAAATACCACCGTTACTCTTATCAAGCACGCATCTGTCTATAAGGACATAGATTTCTGGGCACGGAGAAATCCAACCATTACCACCACACCTGTAGCAGCACCCCGAGACGAGCGGACGAGTGCAATCTCGAGAGAACCAATACACTGATACGGCAAAACGCCGACCACAACACGGTGGTTTGACACGCTGCATTTGGACATTGGAGAGGCTCCGGAGGCTACTCGCAGCACTCGGACCAATGACCATCCATCCCTACAGGACGGGTAAAGTATGGTGAAAGTGCCCCTCATCAAATGCAATTTTGCAAAATTAAGCATGCTTGGTAATTGACATCGTAATTGAGTGGAACCTTGTTGAAAATTACACTGGGACTTTCCGCTTATTGATACTTTAAACTGACACTCCAATTCATATACAACTGTTGTATTTGGACAGCGGCAACCATCTTTATATCAGCCCATAGGATTTTTCACCTTGCCAGCAATCACTAACCTTTGCAACCTGCTCTATAGGAAAATGCATATTACTCTGCTATACTGAGGAAAAGCAACTGATTAGCAATATTGTTTAGTGATGCTCCCCCCCCCTCTCTCCTTCTCCTTTCCCCCACATTAGGCTCGAGCCCCCAGGGGGCATTCGTGACAGCCTACCATATTATTAGTGGGATCCTTTCCCTTTTTTGCGCATCTGAGTATGACAGCAAACGCTGATTTCAGCTAATGTTAGGCTTGCCATGAATGTTCCTCTGGCATCCGTACGGTGTTTTTGTATTGTTTTGTTGCATGTCGTTTTGTCCCCCCCGTTGTCCTCAGCCACCTGTTCTGGAAAGTATCAGCCAGCACGGTGACTTTTTTATGTAGTATGGATTGTGTTTTTTCTTTAGGTATCATTGTATCAATATCTAATTAGGTATAAGGCAACTGTATGAATAATTACCAATAAATTTAACATAGTATTTAAGATACATGGTTATGTGACCCTTCCTGCAATTGATACTTTTGTTCAAAAAGCCCCACTTTCTTATCTCCCTCTTTGGAGATACTTCTTCTCTTTTTATGAGATAAAAGTAGCTACAGAACACAGATCTGGAAGCTGATGGGAGAGGGATTGGAAGATGGCTGAATGATTCCATCTCTATAGAGGCTGAAGGAAAGATCTCCAGGGAGCAGTCTATGGCTCACTGCCTATTGAAACTTCTCAAGACGACAGACTTCTTTTTTTTTTTTTTTTTTTTTTTTTTTTTTCTCTTTTTTCCTTTCTTTCTTTGCCAGCTCAGTTCCACTTTCCAAACGGACCTTACTCAACATTATCTGTTCATTTCGTCCGTTTTAATGTTTACATCATTGTGGCATTTTCTAGTTTTCATATTAAGTCTGTAATACGCTTCAACACTGAAATTTAGCTGACAATTTTTTCTGTTATTATTCCCCCCCCCCCCACTTCCCGCTCCGCTTGCTGTGCCCATTGACATGGATTTAAGCCTGGCTCTCGATTTTGAAGTCGGGTACTTCAACTTTTACCCTATGGACGTAGTGCTTCTGCAAAACTCCACGTCATTTTAAACTTTTTCCATCTATCCCACTTCTCTACTAAACCTCCCAATTCCTCTTCCGGGTTTGTTCTAAGAGATTCCATCAATCGTGTATTCTCGACAATATCTATCCACTCCCAAATTGGTGGACTGTCTTGTTTCCTCCAGTTCCTTGCTATCTGGCGCTTAGCCGCGTTGAGTAGATGCGGTACCAGGGAGCTTTGATAGTTTTTGATAGTTCCTTTGGTACCATGGAATAGAATCACCCATGGGTCCCTTTCAAGGTTAATTCCAGTAATCTCCTTGATGTAATCTATTATTCTCCTCCAGTAAGCTTTTATCTTGTAACAGTCCCACCATAAATGTGCCATCGTCCCCTTTTCCCTGCAGCCTCTCCAACATTCGGCTGTTCCTCCTTGTGCAAATTGACATGTTTTGGAAGGAGTTAAGTACCACCTTGATAGGCACTTGAAATTTGTTTCCTAGGCCCTAGAATCCACTGCAGAGCTATATGTTAACTTAAAATTTTTTCTCAGTGTTAATGTGTCACTTTTTGTGCCCAATTCCCTCTCCCACTTTTGAATATATGTAGGTATCTCCCCTCCCCCCACTTCCTGCAGGAGCCTGTAGATCTTTGATATTGATCCTTTGGTGTTATTAGCTGTAACGATACGCTCCAATCGGGTCAAGTCATCGTTTTCCCTGATTGGTTGGGGCAGGCTTCCGACAAAGTGAGACAGTTGGAGATACCTCCACCCATTCATATCAAAAAGATCCCTCCTACTTTCTAAATCATTTAGTGTGCGAATTTTCCTCTTGTGTAGGATATCCTTCAATTGTGCCCTATTATCTTTAATCCAACCCCCTCCCGCCATTTTGTTCCCTGGTGCAAAGTACGCATTGTTTTTTAGTGCTATTAATGGGGAGTTATATTTCGCATTGACAGATTTGTAAATTTTATCCCATATTTTTAGTGCATTTGTGGTCATCGTGTTTGTGTCCTCGCTCAGTGTTCTAAACTTTGGGGGGTTCCAAATGTCATATCCTAGTTGTGAGTTGCTGAGAGTTTTTTCTAAGTTAACCCATCTTTTTTTACTACTATTATTACTCCATTCGGGGATTCTCGATAGGACTGTTGCGTGATAATAGCCTACTACATCAGGTACTGCTAGGCCACCTCTTTTTTTTTTCGTTCTTCAGTAAATAGAGTGAGATTCTGTGCTTCTTATTTTTCCAAATGAAGTTCATTAGGATAGATTTTAATTTATTGAGGTACAGCTGTGATAGAGGGATGGGGAGCATTTGAAATTTATGCGTGATTATGGGTAACAGTGTCATTTTTACAGTGTTTATACGGCCCAGCCACGAGAGAGGTCTTGTAGAGTAATCTTTACTTTTTTTTGCTATCTCATCTAACAACGGGATATAGTTAATTCTATAAATTTCCTTATCTGATTTAGCTAAGTTGATTCCAAGGTATTTAATTTGTTTTTTCCATTGGAAAGCAAATTGCCCCTGTAAATTTTCCTTGTCTTTTTTGGTAACATTTATATTTAGAATGAAAGATTTTGAATTGTTTACTTTGAAATTGGAGATCTCTCCGTATTGCTTCAGGGTTTGCATTAGATTGGGAAGAGTTCTTTGTGGGTTGTTTATATAAAATAGAATATCGTCGGCGAACGCAGCCACTTTATGTTCGTCGCCGTTCACTGTGATGCCCTCGACACCTGAGTTGTTTCTAACTGTCGCCAGGAGAGGCTCCAGGGAAAGAATAAAAAGGAGGGGGGACAGGGGACATCCCTGTCTCGTCCCGTTTGTCATACGGAACCTGGCAGATGTTACTCCGTTAACTTTGACCCTGGCTTCAGGGTCATCGTATAAAACCCTGATTTTTTGTAGGATTTTTGGTCCAAAGCCCATATGGGCTAATGTTTGAAATATGAGTCCCCAGTCTACCCTGTCAAATGCTTTTTCAGCATCTATTGACAGGAATAGACCTGGGGACTCAGCCTCTCTAGTTCTGTGTAGTAGCAGCAACGTTCGGACTGCATTATCCCGCCCCTCCCTCCCGGCCACAAAGCCCACCTGGTCAGGATGGACCAGCGTGCCCAAGTACGACCTGACCCTTTCCGCTAGGATCTTGGCGTATATCTTAGTATCGGCATTAAGAAGTGAAATCGGTCTGTAACTTGAGCACACTGATCCCTCCTTTCCCTCTTTCAGGATAACCGTAATATCAGCCGATAGGGAGTCCTTACTCATCTTATATTCCACCCCCAATCCGTTGAAGTAAGCGCATAACCTAGGGATTAATATCTCCTGGAATGTTTTATAGTATGAAACCGTAAAACCGTCCGGGCCTGGGCTTTTCCCGGATGGCGAGTTTTTTAGGGCCTTTCTTACTTCCTCTTCTGAAAATGGTCTCTCCAGGTCCTCCGTATCGTCCAGAGGGAGCCTAGGCAGCCCGGCTTTCTCCAAAAAGGATTCTGTTTTCTTTATTTTTTCATTTTTTCTCGGGATATTTTGCTCGGCTGCGTAAACTCCCTCATAGTATTCTCTGAAGGAGTTTGCTATATCACTCGATTGAAATTTGACCTCTCCTATCTTATTTTGTATTTTCTCTATGTAATTTCTTGCCTTTTTTTTTTGTAGGGTTTTGGCTAAGTATTTACTTGATTTGTCTCCCCATAGATATCTTTCTTTTACTATTCTATTAAAAGTTTGCTTCGTTTCCTGCTCAAATAAGTCCTTTAGCTCCTCTCTCAAAGATGTTCATTTTAGAAATAGCTCTTTATTTTGGCCCTTGAGTTGTTTATGTTCTCTTTCGAGAAGGCCTATATCTACCTTTAAATCCTCCATTTTCTTGCGGTGTTCTTTTTTTTTTTTCCAGGCGCCCTTTGAAATAAAACTCCCTCTTATAAACGCTTTATGCGCGTCCCAAACATGGGATCCCTGCACCTCCCCGTTATTGTTATTTATGAAATATTGTTCTATCTCTGTCTTGATCTGGGCTACAATCTCCTTGTCTCTGAGAAGTTCCTCGTTTAATCTCCAGTTGTTGTGAGGTGTCTGTATATCTGTCACTTTAAACCTCATCGAGACCGGGGCGTGGTCTGAAAGGGTAAAGATCTCTATTTTTGTATCTATTACTCTATCAAGTAAGCCGTGGTCAATAAAAATGTAGTCTAGTCGTGAGTACGTCCCGTGTACGGGGGAGAAAAATGTGTAATCTTTAATTTTGGGATTGTGTATCCTCCAAATATCCACCAGTTGGCTGGTGTGCAATTTTTGTTTTATCATTTGCTTTACTACATTACTTGTCCCCCGCACACGGGACGTAGAATCTAAGTCCTGGTCCATATGGAAGTTTAGATCTCCCGTCAAAATCAGATAGCCCTTTTTGAAGTCTCTTAGTTTATTAACCACTTCCCGACCGCCCCATGTACATATACATCAACAGAATGGCACGTACAGGCAAAAGGACGTACCTGTACGTGCCATTCTTCAGGCGGTTGGGGGGTCCGATCGGACCCCCCTCCGCCGGCGGGGACGGTCGGGATCGTGTCAGGAGCGATGCGGGAAGAGGGGACGGCCAGTGGTTTCTGGCCACCCCCTCGCAATCGCTCCTGGCGAATCACATTCTCCCTTGCCTGTGTAATTGTAAACACAGGCAAGGGGAAGTGACGTCACGCTCCTCGTGTCGGTCTTTCTGACCGGGACGCCGAGCGGAGAAGACATCAGGTTAGTGCACCAACACTACACTGACACCAGTCACACATAGGCACACAATCCACCCCCCTGTCACCCCCAGATCACCCCCCAGATCACCCCCTGCTCCCCCAGTCACAGTGTCACTGATTGCAGTGATCATTTATTTACTGATCACTGCATTTAGTGTCAGTGTGACTGTAATAACTGGCAGGGCAGTTAGTTTTAGGCCCCTTTAGGTCTAAGGTAGCCCCCTACCCCCCCCCCCCAATAAAGGTTTAACCCCTTGATTGCCCCCTAGGTAACCCTTTCACCCCCTTTTGCCAGTGTCACTAAGCGATCGTTTTTCTGATCGCTGTATTAGTGTCACTGGTGTCGCTAGGTAGCCAGTTTTTTTTTTAGGTAACCGCCAGGTTTATATAGGATTATAAATAGGTTTATAGGTCAGGTACCCCCATATTACAACCTAAATAAAGGTTTTAACCCCTTGATTGCCCCTAGAGTTAACTCTTTCACCAGTGATCACCGTATAAGTGTCACTGGTGACGCTGGTTAGCCAGTTAGTTATTTAGTTATTTAGGTTCCCCGTCAGGTTTTTATATATCGTCAGGTACCCCCATATATTACCTAATAAAGGTTTTTAACCCCCTGATTGCCCCTAGTTAACCCTTTCACCAGTGATCACCGTATTACTGTTACGGGTGACGCTGGTTAGATAGTTTGTTTTTTATACTGTCAGGGCACCCGCCATTTATTACCCAATAACGGTTTAACCCCCTGATCGCCCGGCGGGTGATATCAATTAGGTTTTAGGGTCAAATAAGGTCTGCGTCGCCCCAGGTTAGTGCCAGCACCGCAAATACCCACGCGCAAAGCATACACCTCCCTTAGTGGTATAGTATCTGAACAGATCAATATCTGATCTGATCAGATCTATACTAGCGTCCCAGCAGTTTAGGGTTCCAAAAAACGCATTGTTAGCGGGATCAGCCCAGATACCTGCTAGCACCTGCGTTTTCCCCCTCCGCCCAGCCCAGCCCAGCCCACCCAAGTGCAGTATCGATCGATCACTGTCACTTACAAAACACTAAGCACACATAACTGCAGCGTTCGCAGAGTCAGGCCTGATCCCTGCGATCGCTAACAGTTTTTTTGGTAGTGTTTTGATTCAGTCGCCAGCAGCCTAGGAGCTTTTTTTCCTGTGAATCTCACTAGTGTACTACTAAATTTAGAGCCCAAAATGGCAAAATCGCAAGTACACTAGTGAACAGGCCTACTTGTTTCTGAGTATGTCAGATAGTGAAGAGGAGGTCACTCATCTGTCAGAATCAGGCTCAGAATACGACCCAGTAGACGACAGCGGCTCAATGACAGATAGCTCTGGCGACGGAGGTGAGATCCCGATCTTCTGCTGTTGTTGAGGTGCAGGAACCGCAGGTCTCTCGTATGGAGCAGAGAAGTACTAGAGCCGCTATTCCTTCTGGTGAACTGGCAAGCACCAGCACCCAGCACCTAGTACACCCTGGACGTAGTCAAACCAGCACTGCAGTAACACTTGGTGACGTGGCGAGTCCCATAAGTGCAGTTCAAGCTGGCGAGGTGGCAAGCACAAGTAGTGTCCCGCTGCCACCAAGAAGAAGACAAAGGCAGGCCCGTCGATCACATAGTGTCCTTCCTGCAGAATTCGCCAATCCTGATTGGGTGCCCACCACTTCTGCAGGACCCGTACTTCCCCCATTCACTGGCCAACCCGGTATTCAGGTGGAAACAGCTGATTTTAAGCCATCCGATTTTTTATCGCTGTTTTTCACAGAAGATCTCTATAGATCTATTGTGGACCAAAGTAATATATACGCTGGTCAATACATCGCCGCTAATCCCCAGTTGCCTTCCCTTGCCAGAGATTGGAAACCAATTACGGTTTCCGAATTTAAGTCCTTTCTGGGCCTTTCCCTCAACATGGGCATGCATAAATTCCCGACTCTGAGGTCTTATTGGTCCACCCTCGCACTCCACCATATGCCCGTGTTCTCTCGCTCCATGTCCAGGGCACGATACGAACAGATCTTGCGGTTCATGCACTTCAGTGACAATGAACTCTGTCGTCCTCGTGGAGACCCTGAATTTGATCGGCTCTACAAAATTCGGCCCCTCATAAACCACTTCAACCAACGTTTTGCAGCCTTGTTTACTCCCAATCAAGTTGTCTGCGTTGACGAGTCCCTGATTAAGTTTTCTGGCCGCTTGTCTTTCAAACAGTTCCTTCCCAGCAAGCGTGCCAGATACGGGGTCAAGCTCTACAAGCTCTGTGACAGGGCAACAGGCTATACGTGGAGCTTTTCGGTTTATGAGGGAAAAGATAGTCACGTAGAGCCGGAGAACTGTCCAGATTACATAGGGAGCGCTGGCAAGATAGTGTGGAACTTGGTGTCACCCTTATTCGGAAAGGGGTACCACTTGTACGTGGACAATTATTACACGAGCGTGCCACTGTTTAGTCACTTGTTTGATCATCAGATTGGAGCATGTGGCACCGTGCGACCTAATCGGCGGGGCTTTCCCCAGCAGCTTGTAGATTCCCCTCTTAGGCTGGGGGAGAGAGCCTGCTTGAAGTGTAATAATTTGCTCGCTGTGAAGTGGAGGGATAATAGGAATGTTTTCGTTCTTACCTCCCTTCATGCAGACACGACAGTCCAAATTCGTACGGCGGCTGGTGTTGTGACGAAACCCCTCTGTGTCCACGAGTATAACCTTAATATGGGAGGGGTGGACCTCAACGACCGTACCTAGTTGTCCGTAAGGCTAGATGCTGGTACAAAAAAGTGTCTATTTATTTGTTCCAATTGGCTTTCCTGAATGCTCATGTGCTATACGGAGCTTCAGGCGGGAGGTTACCCTTCCTTGAATTCCAGGAAGAGGTTCTCACAGACCTTCTGTTTCCAGACGGTTCTGCACCTCACCATTCCGAACCAAATGCAGTTAGCAGGCTGTATGAGAGGCATTTTCCTTATGTCCTCCCGAGTACCCCTACCCAACGAGCCCCCCCAAAAAAGATGTCGTGTCTGTACCAAGCGCGGATGTAGGCGTGACACCCGTTATTATTGTCCACGCTGTCCTGACAATCCTGGTCTCTGCATTGGTGAATGTTTTGAATGCTACCACTCACTAGTGAGGTATTAGTGTAGGGTACAGCATTTCACAGGCTAGGATACACTTTCACAGGGTCTCAAGAATGCCATCGCATTTTGAGACCCGACCGTTACAGTTAAAATTATAGTTATAGTTTAAAAAAAAAAGTGTAAAAAATAAAAAAAAAGTACAAAAATAAAAAACCCCCAAAAAAAATATAAAATAAAAAAACCAAAAATAGTTGTCGTTTTATTGTTCTCTCTCTCTCTCTCTCTCTATTGTTGCTCTTTTTTACTCTATCCTATTCTGCAATGTTTTATTATGTTTTATCATGCTTGCTTTTCAGGTATGTAATTTTGTTTACTGTGTTTTATTGTTAACCATTTTTTTGTTTTCAGGTGCGCCATTCAGTTGCAGCGCGGATTTATTTATCTTGACAGCAACAGCGTTTGCTCCCACGATACATAAAGCCACGACTCCAACGCTGTAGGAGGTGATTTCACCACCACAGTTAAAAAAAAAGAGCATATATGCCGAAGCATGGGGGCAGCAGAGGGCGGAGGAGCAATTTTGCTCCTAATGCCACGTACATACGGTCGAAAAAAGTCCGACCATGTGTACGTGGCATAACTTTTTTGCGGGAGGATGCCCCCATGCTTCGGCATATATAAATGGTGCATGTATGCCCATCATTAGAAGTGGGTGGATGAAGGGAGGTATTATAATGGTGGGCATACCCACCGCACCATTGGGAAATTGGGAAAGCATTTTATCACACCGATCTTGGTGTGGTCAGATGCTTTGAGGGCAGAGGAAAGATCTAGGGTCTAATAGACCCTTTTTTTCAAAAAAAGAGTACCTGTCACTGCCTATTGCTATCATAGGGGATATTTACATTCTCTGCAATAACAATAAAAATGATAACTAAGAAAAAAAAAATGGAAGGAACAGTTTAAAAAAAAAAAATAAAAAAGCTAAATAAAAATAAAAACTAAAAATAAATAAAAAAAAGCACCCCTGCCCCCCCTTCTCTTGCGTCTTGGTCTGGCGTCATATGTAAACAGCAATTGCACCATGCATGTGAGGTATCACCGCGAAGGTCAGATCGAGGGCAGTAATTTTAGCAGTAGACCTCCTCCGTGAATCTAATGTGGTAACCTGTAAAGGCTTTTAAAGGCTTTTAAAAATGTATGTAGTTTGTCGCCACTGCGTGTTTGTGCGCAATTTTAAAGCATGTCGTGTTTGGTATCCATGTACTCGGCCTAAGATCATATTTTTTATTTCATCAAAAATTTGTGCAATATAGTGTGTTTTAGTGCATTAAAATAAAAAAAAGTGTATTTTTTTTCCACAAAAAATGCGTTTGAAAAATCGCTGCGCAAATACTGTGTGGAAAAAAAAAATGCAACACCCACCATTTTAATCTGTAGGGCCTTTGCTTTAACAATATATATAGTGTTTGGGGGTTCAACGTAATTTTCTTGCAAAAAAAAAATATGGTTTCATGTAAACAAAAAGTGTCAGAAAGGGCTTTATCTTCAAGTGGTTAGAAGAGTGGGTGATGTGTGACATAAGCTTCTAAATGTTGTGCATAAAATGCCAGAACAGTTCAAACCCCCCCCCCCAAATGACCCCATTTTGGAAAGTGGACACCCCAAGCTATTTGCTGAGAGCAATGTTGAGCCCATTAAATATTTTTTTTTTGGTCCCAAGAGATTGAATAATGAAAAAAAAGAAAATAATATTTTTTTTTACAAAAAGTTGTCACTAAATGATATATTGCTCAAACATGCCATGGGCATATGTGGAAATACACCCCAAAATACATTCTGTTGCTTCTCCTGAGTACGGGGATACCACATGTGTGGGACTTTTTGGGAGCCTAGCCGCGTACGGGACCCCAAAATCCAAGCACCGCCTTCAGGCTTTCTAAGGGTGTAATTTTTTTATTTCGCTCCTCACTGCCAATCACAGTTTCGGAGGCCATGGAATGCCCAGATGGCACAAACCACCCCCAAATGACCCCATTTTGGAAAGTAGACACCCCAAGCTATTTGCTGAGAGGTATGGTGAGTATTTTGCAGATCTCGCTTTTTGTCACAAAGTTTTGAAAATTGAAAAAAAGAAAAAAAAAAAATGTTTTTTCTTTACTTTCTTCATTTTCAAAAACACATGAGAGCTGTAAAATACTCACCATGCCTCTCAACAAATAGCTTGGGGTGTCTACTTTCCAAAATGGGGTCATTTTGGGGGGTTTTGTGCTATTTTGGCATTTTATGGCCTCCGAAACTGTGATAGGTAGTGAGGAGTGAAATCAAAAATTTGCACCCTTAGAAATGCTGAAGGCGGTGCTTGGGTTTCGGGGCCCCGTACGCGGCTAGGCTCCCAAAAAGTCCCACACATGTGGTATCCCCATACTCAGGAGAAGCAGCAAAATGTATTTTGGGGTGCAATTCCACATATAACCATGGCATGTGTGAGCAATATATCATTTAGTGACAACTTTTTGAATAAATTTTTTTTATTTATTTTTTTTGTCTTTATTCAATCACTTGGGACTAAAAAAAAAAAATATTCAACGGGCTCAACATGCCTCTCAGCAAATAGCTTGGGGTGTCTACTTTCCAAAATGGGGTAATTTGGGGGGGTTTTGTGCCATCTTGGCATTTTATGGTCTTCAAAACTGTGATAGGTAGTGATAGGTAGTGAGGAGTGAAATCAAAAATTTATGCCCTTAGAAATCCTGAAAGCGGTGCTTGGTTTTCGGGGTCCCGTATGCGGATAGGCTCCCAAAAAGTCCCACACATGTGGTATCCCCGTACTCAGGAGAAGCAGCAGAATGTATTTTGGGGTGTAATTCCACATATGCCCATGGCATGTGTGGGCAATATATCATTTAGTGACAACTTTGGGCAAAAAAAAAAAGTTTGTAATATTCCCGCAACTTGTGGCAAAATATAAAATATTCCATGTACTCAACATGCCTCTCAGCAAAAAGCTTGGGGTGTCTACTTTCCAAAATGGGGTCATTTGGGGGGTTTTTGTGCTATTTTGGCATTTTATGGCCTTTGAAACTGTGATAGGTAGTGAGGAGTGAAATCAAAAATTTGCACCCTTAGAAATGCTGAAGGCGGTGCTTGGGTTTCGGGGCCCCGTACGCGGCTAGGCTCCCAAAAAGTCCCACACATGTGGTATCCCCGTACTCAGGAGAAGCAGAAAAATGTATTTTGGGGTGCAATTCCACATATAACCATGGCATGTGGGAGCAATATATCATTTAGTGACAACTTTTTGAATACATTTTTTTTTTTTTTTTGTCTTTATTCAATCACTTGGGACAAAAAAAAAAAAATATTCAATGGGCTCAACATGCCTCTCAGCAAATAGCTTGGGGTGTCTACTTTCCAAAATGGGGTCATTTGGGGGGGTTTTGTGCTATTTTGGCATTTTATGGCCTTCGAAACTGTGATAGGTAGTGAGGAGTGAAATCAAAAATTTGCACCCTTAGAAACCCTGAAGGCGTTGATTGGGTTTCGGGGCCCCGTGCGCGGCTAGGCTCCCAAAAAGTCCCACACATGTGGTATCCCCATACTCGGGAGAAGCAGCAAAATGTATTTTGGGGTGCATCTCCACATATAACCATGGCATGTGTGAGCAATATATCATTTATATATCATTTTTTGTCTTTATTCAATCACTTGGGACTAAAAAAAAAAATATTCAATGGGCTCAACATGCCTCTCAGCAAATAGCTTGGGGTGTCTACCTTTCCAAAATGGGGTCATTTGGGGGGGGTTTTGTACTTCCCTGCCATTTTAGCACCTCAAGAAATGAGATAGGCAGTCATAAATTAAAAGCGGTGTAAATGCCAGAAAATGTACTAGTTTGTAGACGCTATAACTTTTGCGCAAACCAATAAATATACGCTTATAGGCATTTTTTTTACTAAAGACATGTGGCTGAATACATTTTGGCCCAAATGTTTGACTAAAATTGAGTTTATTGGATTTTTCTTATAACAAAAAGTAGAAAATATATCTTTTTTTTTCAAAATTTGCGGTCTTTTTCCGTTTATAGCGCGAAAAATAAAAATCACAGAGGCAATCAAATACCATCAAAAGAAAGCTCTATTTGTGGGAGGAAAAGGATGCAAATTTAGTTTGGTTACAACATTGCATGACCGCGCAATTACCAGTTAAAGCAGTGCAGTGCAAAATTGAAAAAAGACCTCTGGTCCTTTGGCTGCCAAATGGTCCGGGGCTGAAGTGGTTAAGGATCCCCCTCAGGTATTGTGCCGGTCTGGTATTGGGGGCATAAATGTTTACGAACGTGTATTTTGTCTGTCCGATGGTACCTCAGAAACAAATATCTCCCTTCCGGGTCCACAAGCCTGTTTTCTAGGCAGAAGATAATATCTCTAGAAAACCCCATGGCCACCCCCCTTGATCTGTTCATTATAGTATCCCCATAGAACCAAGTTGGATAGTAGCTTGAATTTAGTTTTATATTAGACCCGAGAGAGATATGTGTCTCCTGGAGGAAAACAATGCCTGCTCTATAATTTTTAAGTTCTTCTAATATTTTTGTTCGCTTGTTGGGCGAGTTGAGTCCCTTAACGTTGTAAGATACTAACTTAATGTTAGTCATCGAGGCCCTTTAAATCCAGTTTCTTAGTTTGTGGTATTGGGGTCACAGCAAAGCAGGAGCTTACCCACCCACCCTTCCCTCCCCCCCTATTTTCCCTATACTCTTTATTCCCATCTATGAGTCCCCTTCTGCCTACCCTCCTCCCATCCCTTCCCCCCCTCCCTAACCCACCTCCTCCCTCCCTGACCCCTTCTAAGGTCATAGAGACGTTGGGGGTCACCCATTTGCGATTCCCCTCCGTTCTCTCGAATCCTCAGGTGAGGTGGGGCTCTGATCGAAGTCTAAATCTCACCCGGACCCTGAAGGTAACAGGGTAACGGGGGTCAGCGGGCGGATCGTGTGCTGTTTTCGTCTGCCCCCGACGGTGGGCGGCCAGCCTCCCTCGTCCCTCCCCCCCTCCCCGACCCCCCCCGCCTCCCTCCTCCTCTGCCACCGTCTCCCAGCCCGGCAGAGCCGGAGCCTGCAAATCCATCTTTTGACAAAATTCATTTAGATCTTCCGGGAATTTTAATCTGGTGGAGCGACCGTCTTTTGTACCAATCAGGCACGCGGGGAAGCCCCATGTATATTTCACGTTTTCAAGTCTCATTAGATCAAGTAAGGGTCTCTGCAACCTTCTCCTCTCTAGCGTCTGGGGGGATAGATCTGAATAGATCTGAATCCCGGAGTCCTCGTATTTCAGGGGCGTCTTCCCATACAATTTTGACCAGATTTCTGCTTTGTCCCCGTAATAACGGAATCTGGCTATGATGTCCCGGGGCCTAGATGCGCCGGGTTCTACGGGTGAACCCGCTCTAGTTTGGGGAACTCCTCTTCTTCTTTACACAAAAGGGGATTAAATACAGCTACTATTATCGTCCTTAAATCTTCACCTCTTTTTTCCGGTACATTTCTTAATCTGAGATTTTGCCGTCTATTTCTATTTTCTGCATCTTCTAACTTATATAATATTTCTCGTTGGGGAAATTTTAAAGACCTTATCTGGTCCTTTACTAAGGACATTTCTTGTTCCTGGTAGTCGGCTCTTTTCTCAACGGTTTCCACTCTTGACAGTAAATGTCCCAGATCCTCTCTAAAAAGATGAAAGTCCCCTTTGATTGCATTCTCCATTTTTGAGAGCATTTCTTGCATTTCATCTTTAGTGGGGAGATGAACTCTCCCCTCCTGTTCTTCGACCCTGCTGACGTTAGTTCCATTTTCCAGCGATTGATCGGGTGTGATTTGGGGAGATTGGTCGTCAAGTTTTTTGTCCTTTGGTTTCCTTCTTTCCATTGTAGTATCGAGGAGGGACTCCGTATGGTTTGGTTGTGGGCTTATGCCTGTTTTTAAGTAATGTTTTATTGTACTTGCAGTTTTGGGGGTTTTTAAAGGGCCCTTTTTGGGGGCTTTGCTCATGTTTCCTACGCGTGTTTTTCTGATCCTCTTGCCCAGGGTGCAAGCTGTTTGGTCTCAGAGAGGAGACCAGCTTTATCCTCTTTCCCTCAACTTTTCCCCTTGTTGTCTTTGGGTAAAAGTTCTCTCTTATGAAAGTGGGTTTTTTTTTTTTCCTTTACACACTGAATATTTAGGGCCTGAGGGGGGGGGGATAGACTTTTCCTAAAGATCAAATGATCGAAGCCCTATTGGGGTATTCTCTCTGCTCCCTATTGATGTAAATAAGGGAGGGGGATCCCCCCCTTTTTTTTTGTCTTAGGGCTGTATTAATTAATCTCTCAATGCGTAGCTATAGCCCGGTATATTAGTTAAAGATGACCCGTCAGGGCGTAAATCCTTGTTAATAGAGACATTTTTTACGCACTGTCTCGATGTCTCTCCCTCAGGGTTCGGAGATTTGTGGGTGAGAATGGTATTGGTCGGCCCGCCTTTTCAGGAGAGTCCGGCCTTAGACAGCTTTTTTCCCACAGGGGTTGGCGTTCAGACAAAGTAGGAACTATGCTTGTAAGTTCTAAACAGGAAAAATCAAAACGTTCTACTGGATTTTCGTTTGTCTCTTAACAAGAAATATGGCCGTCCAAACACTTTCTAGGCGTCTCAGCTTCCTTTACTTTCTCTTCCCCCGGCAGCTCTAGTAGGGTATTTTCACAACCATTAACAGATGGAGATATAGTCCTTGCTCTATTCACTGAAATATTTAGCCCGGGTGAGTTGAGAATTCAGAACATTGTATAAGCTATTTATACAGGCCTTATATCAGGGAAACCAATCTAGCGGTGGGGTTTGCACTTTAGCGTTAGCAGCAAGAAAGAAGGTCTAAACACGATCTAAGCATCCCAGTTCCTCTGTTCACTCTCCCCCAGCCAGCCATAGTGAGGATCTTTCACAGCCAAAGACATTGAATGTTACAGTCCAATACTCTGTTCAAGAGGACGTAAAGCCCACATTACATCAAATACACAGTTACTTCCAGGTTAGTATTATCATCTAAGTAGATACGAAGTGCTGGAAAGATTTTACCTGATGCACAGATCACTGGGGTTGCAGATGTCGGCTTACCTCATCCTTGTGTTGTATTCAGCGTGGGGAGGTATACTCACGGCTTGGCTCCTTTAACTGATGGCTGGTAATACTCCGGTGTTTTGCGGGGGGAGGGGGGAGAGGTCCGGATCGTCCGAGGGAGTCAGAGGAAGGGGTGAAGGAGCGCGGGGCTGTGGACTGGGCTCGCTAGCTGCATGTCCCGTCCTTCCTCGGTAGCTGGGTTGGGAGCGCCCACCGTCGGCTGGTCGTTTACCTGGGTAGGAGGCGCTGGCGACCTCGGAGTCTCTCACTCTCCGTGACTCCCCAGCGTTCTCCTCTCCTCACCGTCCTCGCTCCACACATCCGCCCGCTGTGTCAGGCCCCTCCCTCCTTACTGCGGGCTACGTCAGTACGTCCTGCCCCATCCCCCGCCAACGCCCAGTGCACAAGACGACAGACTTCTAATGCCGCGTACACACGAGCGGACTTTCCCGCGGGAATGTCCGCCGGACAATCCCCCCGTGTGTGGGCGCCGGCGGACTTTTTGGCGCCAAAAGTCCGGCGGACTAGGTTTTAAGTTTTGTTTTAAAATTGTCCGCTGAACTTGGCAGTCCAGCGGACAATCCCGCCGTTAGTGTGCTAGTCCGCCTGACTTTTGGAAATGAACGGATTTGCCGATCATCGGAAAGTCCGTTCATTTAGCACGTGACTTCAGGTAGATGGGGCTAGCGAAGGCAGTGAATGCCGCCGCGCTAGCCCCGTCACCTGGCATGGATTTAAAGGGAATCCCCACGCCGAAAAAACAGCGTGGGGGTTCCCCCCAAATCCATCTCAGACCCTTATCCGAACACGCAGCCCGGCTGGCCAGGAAAGGGGTGGGGACGAGCGAGCGCCCCCCCCTGAGCCGTACCAGGCCGCGTGCCCTCAACATGGGCGGTGCCCTGGTGAAAGGGGGGCCGTGCGGCCCCCCACCCCAAACACCTTGTCCCCATGTTGATGAGGACAAGGGCCTCTTCCCGACAACCCTGCCCGTTGGTTGTCGGGGTCTGTGGGCGGGGGGCTTATCGGAATCAGGGAGCCCCCTTTAATAAGGGGGCCCCCAGATCCCGGCCCCCCACCCTATGTGAATTGGTATGGGTACGATGTACCCCTACCCATTCACCTAAGGTGTAAAGTGTAAATAAAAAAAACACACAATTTTTAAAAAATATTTTATTGCACTGCTCCGGGGGTCTTCTTCCATCTTGGGGGGTATTCTTGCCGGACTCCTCCGCTATTTTACCTATCTCTTTTACCGAGCAGAGGAGCCCAGTCTTCTTCTTCTTCTTCTTCCTCCGGGACTGTGACATCATAGGGGGCGGGGTCACCATGTGACATGAGCATGTGACCCTGTCCCCTTGTCCCTATATAAGTCCCAGCACAGCGCGGCTCTGCCATTCCGGCCAGAGAGAGCGACGAGTCAACATCGGAAGAAGAAGAAGAAGAAGAGGAAGAAGAAGAAGGCGGCGGCGTGTGTTTTTTTTATTTACACTTTACACCTTAGGTGAATGGGTAGGGGTACATCGTACCCCATACTCATTCACATAGGGTGGGGGGCCGGGATCTGGGGGCCCCCTTATTAAAGGGGGCTCCCGGATTCCGATAAGCCCCCCGCCCGCAGACCCTGACAACCAACGGCCAGGGTTGTCGGGAAGAGGCCCTTATCCTCATCAACATGGGGACAAGGTGCTTTGGGGTGGGGGGGCCGCACGGCCCCCCTTTCCCCAGGGCACCCCCCATGTTGAGGGCACGCGGCCTGGTACGGCTCAGGAGGGGGGGCGCTCGCTCGTCCCCACCCCTTTCCTGGCCGGCCGGGCTGCGTGTTCGGATAAGGGTCTGAGATGGATTTGGGGGGGACCCCCACGCAGTTTTTCGGTGTGGGGATTCCCTTTAAATCCATACCAGGTGACGGGGCTAGCGCGGCAGCATTCACTGCCTTCGCTAGCCCCGTCTACCTGCAGTTACGTTCTAAATGAACGGACTGCTCCGTGTGTGGGCAAGTCCGTTTTCAAAAGTCTCGCGGACTTTTCCCCACGGATTGTCCGCCGGAGAAGTCCGGGCGTGTTTGGGCAAGTCACACGCTCGGAAAGTCCGGCGAAGCCCAGCTGGAAAGTCCGGCGGTTTGTCCACCAGACTAGGTCCGGCGGACAAAGTCCGATCGTGTGTACGGGGCATTAGAGTTTTGGTAAAGTATTGATCTTTCCAAATTATACCTTTTTGGTAATTGAATTGTTTTTACATATACATTACTAAGACCATTTAAATATATGGCAAAGCAAATTGGAGTTGTATTATTTTTAAATGCAGTATGAAATAATTATATTCCAAAATATATTTAAAGACATACGCAGTTTTATTTGTCTTTAAAAAGCTAAAAGCCAACATTTGAAAAATGGTTTTATCAAGATCTATGTAAAATAAATTCACTCTAAATTAAACAGAAGCCTTGATCAAATTATCAAGCTGTGTACAATATAACATTTTGTTTGTGCACATTTAAGGGTGTGAGTTTTAAGATCTGTTTGTTTGAGAAGGATCATATAGTTAAAGGTAAACAAAAATGTTTCACTACAACAAAAACGGTGTCCACCACCCCCACCTATAACTGGCCTTTGCAGTGAGTAGCATAGGAGGCTACATAATATACAAACAAACCCAAGGATAAATCCAAGGAAAAAAAACAAGCTTACCTCACCGGCCAGCACACTGACACCTTTGCAGCCATCATGCGACTTGCTGGGTGCTCAGTGTGCTCTTGTACCTTTAAACAAGTAAAAAGGCGCAATGTCACAATACCTCATTTATAAAGTTCCTAATAGTCCAAGAAGGCAGGGGCGGGTATATTTAAAGATATATACATTACATGAGTCTGTCAGGGCTGCCACCGAAAGGACCAGAAGCAAGGTCCAAAAAGAGCTATAAAAAACAAGGAGAGGGGCGCCTCTGAATATATATCACAATATCATTTATTACAAAGAAAATATCCACTCACATGACAAACTGCAACATAGCGTTCAAACACGTCTCTGGACAGGAAGAAAAGGAGGGACTACAAGTCACAGCAGGGTCCATATACGGCTGGCAGCACATCAAATCCTGATGGGGATGGAGTCAGATGGTTCAGCACAGCAGTTACTCCTTTAGGGTCTTCCAATGATGACACATCGAATACAATTGAAGTCGACAATGAATTCATTAGATGTGAGTTCCAAGAAAAAGGGGGAGGCGGGGGAATGCCAGCACCTGTCACCCACTGCGTTGCGGTATGGAAAGAGCCTGGACGGCTTCAGTGTTGTTGGTGAAACAAGGCCGTGTATGGGAAGCCAGAACGAGGCTTGGAGAGCACAACAGAGCGCCTTGAGAAAGTAGTGCAGCTATTCCTGTCATCTATAGCATGTATACTCTGAAACGCGTTGCATTTCTGTGACGTCACACCACGGAGCCACGCTCTGTTGCTCTGAATGTTGCAGTTTGTCATGTGAGTGGATATTTTCTGTGTAATAAATTATATTGTGATATATATTCAGTGGCACCCCTCTCCTTGTTTCTTGTACCTTTAAGAAGGGGTGGCTCCCTTCAGTCCACCTGACCTCCACCTATCCATCAGAATGCATGTGCTCCCACTGTGGAGTCTCTCATTAGTTAGAGATAGGACCACAGATACCAGGGTGCCTTGACGAGGATCTGTGGCTTACGCATGTATTTGCAAATGTGTGCAGACTAAACCACTGTTTTAACACATACTGTTAGATAGGTTGATTTGGTTGTCAGCAGGCTGGCCAGTGAGGTAAGCTTGTTTTTTTTCCTTGGATTTATCCTTGGGTTTGTTTGTATATTATGTAGCCTCCTATGCTACTCACTGCAAAGGCCAGTTATATGTGGGGGTGGTGGACACCGTTTTTGTTGTAGTATTACTAATATACTGGTCAGGCAGCACACTGACACCTTTGCAGCCATCGTGCGACTTGCTGGGTGCTCAGTGTGCTCTTGTACCTTTAAGAAGGGGTGGCTCCCTTCAGTCCACCTGACCTCCACCTATCCATCAGAATGCATGTGCTCCCACTGTGGAGTCTCTCATTAGTTAGAGATAGGACCACAGATACCAGGGTGCCTTGACGAGGCTCTGTGGCTTACGCATGTATTTGCAAATGTGTGCAGACTAAACCCCTGTTTTAACGCATACTGTTAGATAGGTTGATTCTGTTATCAGCTGGCTGTTTGGTGAGGAAAGCTTTTTCCTTGGATTTATCCTTGGGTTTGTTTGTAAACAAAATTGTTTACATAAGTCCTTAGTCGGAAGATATATCACAGAGTTCCAAGTCTTAAAGAGGAGTGCCCCTTAAAAAATAAATAAAATTAATAGTCAGCAGCTACAAATACTGCAGCTGCTGACTTTTAATAATAGGATACTTACCTGTCCCAGGGTCCAGCGATGCGGGGGAATGAAGCCCTGCTCATTCCCCGCTCCGCTCGGCAGCGCCGGCATTCTTACTGTGGGCACCCGGCTATGGCTTCACAGCCGGGCAGCCACTGCAATGCGCGAGCGGCGCCGCACGCCATGATTGGCTGTGCAGTCATCTGGGACATGTCACGTGTCCCAGAGGACTGACAGGAGGGAGGGAGCCCTTCATGCGCCGAGGGGAAGTGATGTCACCAGCCCAGGCACTGAAGGAGGCAGACTTAGAGGGACCCCCTAGAAACAGACATTTAGAGGTGAGTTAAAATGGAAAATTTATATCAAATACTTACCGTAATTTTCCTTTCCTGATGGACTCCATGGCAGCCTACGTATGGGTTAATCCCGCCTCTCCTACCTCATAAGACCCCACTCCCATTAATCTTTGCTCCTAGCCAGGTACCGTGTTCCATAACTTAGCCTACTCCAGCAATGGAAGAGAACTCCTGCTGCCATAGAGTCCATCAGGAAAGGAAAATTACGGTAAGTATTTGATATAAATTTTCCATTTTCCTGACAGACTCCATGGCAGCCTACGTATGGGAAATAACTAGCCATACACTCCCGGGTGGGAAAAATTGCTGGTTTAAAGAAAAAAGGTTTAATTGGCACCGTCAACAGATAAGACATTCAAACCAAAATTATCTGAGGAAAGAGCAGCTGGCTCAACACAATAGTGTGTCACAAATGTATTTATCGATGAACACGAGGCTGCTTTGCAAATCACTGCAGACACGTGTCAGGAAGCTGCCCATGACGTTGAAACACTCCTAGTCGAGTGAGCTGTCACTGCCTCTGGAGGGACCAGACCCTTAGCCGTATATGCCCTTTGAATAGCCTGGACAATCCAGGCTGCGATGGATCTGGAGGAAGCACGTAATCCTCTGTTTTTCCCTTGGAAGTAGATAAAGAGATGATCCGATTTCCGAAAAGGAGCTGTAGCTTCCAAATAGTATCTTAAGATTTCTCCAACATCGAGAGGATGGATACTTGAAGCATCAGATGAATGAAAAGTCGGAAGAACAATTTCTTGGTTCTCGTGAAAAACGGATGTCACTTTGATTCTACCCGATCAGGGAAGAATGTGATAAAGGGTTCCTTAAAACCCAGAGAGCTGATCTCAGAGACCCTTTTGGCAGATGTTATGGCCACTAGAAAAACTGTCTTGAGGAAAAGGTCTTTAATAGATAATTGATCCAATTGTCGAAAATCTTCTCCTGAAAAGAAGTCCAAAACAAGGGGAAGATCCCATTTGGAGAATCTTGGCCTCCTCTGAGGTCTAATGCCCCATACACACGCTCGGATCATCCGAGGACCAGTTCCGTCGGATCCTGTCCGTCGTACTTTGTCCGATGTTGGTGTTGCATACACACGGTCGGACAAATTTGTCGGAAAATCCGATCATTCTGAACGTGGTGACGTTTGTTGCCTACGACGGGACTACGTAGAGGCTAGTAGCCAATAGCTTTGGTCTTGTAATGTGATCTGAGCATGCGTAGCACTTTGTCCGTCGGACTACGCTACACACGATCAGATTTGGTGTGATCGGACTTTGTTGTCAAAAAATCTATCCAGCAGGAGATAGGACTTTGTCCGTCGGACAATCCGATGGAAACTGTCCGATGGTGCCTACACACGGTCGGAATTTCCGACAACATTGTCCGATAGGACAGAATCCATCGGAAAATCCGACCGTGTGTATGGGGCTTAAGCCTTATTGCTCCCTTGAAGAACTGTCTGATGAGAGGATGTTTTGCCCAGGAAACACCTGTGAAGGCGGAAATCGCAGAAACCTGAACTCGAAGAGAGCTTACTGATAAGGGCAAATCCAGGCCTGTTTGAAGAAATCCCAAAATGTCCGATATCTTTGGTTCTTTAAAAGAACTTCCAATAGGAGACGTAATTCACAAATCTTGACCAGATTCTTTGATATACTCTGTTAGTACCCTCTCTCCTGGCACTCATCAAGGTAGCTATTGCTATATTTGGACATCCTAAGGCTCTTAACCTTTCCCTTTCAACCGCCAAACCATCAGATGGAGATGAGATGGGCATGGGTGAAGAGACGCTCCCTGCAGCAGGAGATCTGGCCTGGAGGGGAGAGGAACTGGGTCCCGGCAACTGAGCTGTATCAGGAGAGGAAACCATGGCCTGTTGGGCCAATACAGAATTACTGCCATATTTCGGCTTCTTCCCATCGGAGTCTTGACAGAAACCGGAGAATGACCGGAACTGGGGGAAAGGCATACACCTTGTGAAACCTCCACTGGTCCGTCAAAGCATCTACTCCGAAGGCCTGGGGACAACGACATCTCGTGTAGTACTTCCTGAGTTTCGCATTGCAGGGTGATGCAAATAGGTCTACCTCCGGCGTCACCCCTAGAGACAGGATCCAATTGAAAACATCTGTGTGGAGGGACCATTCGTTGTTGTCCAGGGAGACCCTCGAAAGGAAGTCCGCCTGGACATTCTGAACTCCAGGGAGATAAACCGCTGTCAGATTTGACAAGTTCGCCTGGGCCCAGGCCATGATCGGACTTACTTCTTTCAGTAAGGAAAGACTGCGTGTGCCCCCTGCCTCTTGATATATGACACTGCGGTCGTATTGTCTAACCTCAATAGAACTGAGGCTCCTGATATCAGGTGACGGAAGGCTTGAAGGGCTCGGAAGGCAGCACGGAGTTCCAACACGTTTGACACTATACCCTGGGATGGGAAAGAGACAGAGAGCACCCCAGCCTCTGTTGCTGGCATCCGTCGTCACTGTTATCCAGGAGACTGGAGCTATGGAATGGCACTTGAGGAGATTCTCTTGCTGAAGCCACCATGGAAGACTCTCCCTCATGGAAGGAGTTATCCAGACAAGGTGATTTTGTGACTCCGGATTCCACTGTTGGAGGAAACCCTTTTGGAAGGGCCGCATCTTCCATTGTGCCCATTTCACCATAGGGGCTGTGGCTACCATGGTGCCGATTACTCTGAGACACTGTGATGCGCTGAGGCGAGGAAATGACATGGCAAGGTGGATTCTGTCCTGAATCACTGGAATCTTCTCCAGAGCTAAGGAAATGGTACTTTCCACCGTGTTGAACTGTGCCCCTAGGAATATTAGAGACCGAGATGGGTCCAGATGACTTTTCTCCCTGTTCAGCAACCAACCGAACTCTGTCAGGACAGAGATGACTTGATCCCGATGTGACAATAGCTGTTCTTTGTCTTGCGGGAGCAGGAGTAGGTCGTCCAGATAATGGTGCAACCAGATACCTTTGACCCTGATTAAGGCTACCACCACCAGTAGGAGTTTTGAAAATACTCGAGGCGACGTCGTAAGCCCGAATGGAAGACAAGTAAACTGAAGATGTCTTTGGTCCACTGCGAACCTGAGATATCTCTGAAAATTTTTTGCGATTGGCACGTGAAAGTATGCGTCCTTCAGGTCTATTGAGACCATCCAATCGCCTGGTTGAATCGTTTGTTGAATGGTCAATAGTGTCTCCATCTTGAACTTTTCCTTCTGGATGAAAGAGTTCAAGTATGTCAGGTCGATGACCGGTCTCCATGAACCGTTCTTCTTGAGAACCATGAAAAGGGGGGAATACACCCCCTGAAATTTTACCTCCACTAGGACCGGAATGACGGCCCCTTGGGTTATCAGGGAATCCGTGTAGGATAAAAGAACTCTTCTTTTTTCTTCTTATGCCCCATACACCACGGTCGGATTTTCCGATGGAAAATGTCCTATCGGACAATGTTGTCGGAAATTCCGACCGTGTGTAGGCTTTTTCCGTCGGTTTTTCCGACGGACATAGTTTTATCTCCTGCTCTTAAATTTTTCGACAACAAAGTCCTATCGGACTTTTTCCGATCGTGTGTAGTGAATTCTGACGGACAAAGTGCCACGCATGCTCAGATCACATTACAAGACCAAAGCTATTGGCTACTAGCCTCTACGTAGTCCCGTCATAGGCAACAAACGTCACCACGTTCAGAATGATCGGATTTTCCGACAACTTTGTCCGACCGTGTGTATGCAACACCAGTGTCGGACAAAATCCGATGGATTTTGTGGTCGGATTTTCCGACCGTGTGTACGGGGCATAACTGTGGTAGAATTGTAGAAATGAAGCAATGTGTGGGTGGATTGGTGAAAATCCATGTGTGTCCTGAAGAAATGGCTTTGATTGTCCAGTAATCTTGGATCGAGGCTGCCCAGACGTGCTGGAAGCGGAGCAATCGTGCTCCTACCTGCTCCGCCTGGACAGGCTCCATATCAAAAAGACTTTGTCGCTTCACGACCTCCAGAAGATGTAGTCTTTGCAGATTTCTGCCCTGAAGGCTGGTTTCTTCTCCAATTTTTTCTGAATTCCCTACCAGGCCTATAGCGACGTGCGTCCCTAGCACGCTCCTGATCTTGTCTTGGCTGAGTTCTTCTTTGATTCAAGAGACGACGATCCTGGGGTAGAAAGCCTGACTTACCCCCAGTAGCACGTGTGATGGCCGAGTCAAGCTTATTCCCAAAGAGGGAAGAACCCTCAAAAGGAATTTTACACCATGCCTGTTTAGAGGCAGGATCCGCTACCCATGGTCGTAATCATAAGGCACGTTTAGCTGTCACCGAGGAAAGCATAACACGCGATACTAACCGAATAATATCCAGGGATGCCTCACCCAGAAAAGCCGACACCATCTTCAATTCATGCACTGGGGAATTTTTGACCATGTCTTCGGATATACCTCCTAAAGTTGCACCCACATCATCCGTCCAGGATTCCATGGCTTTTGACAAAGCCGCAAGAGCTAGGGCTGGTTTACAGGCCATACCTGCGGTGATATATATCCGTTTAAGATCGGTATCGATCCTTCTTTCCAGACCATCTTTAAATGAGACTGTGTCTTCCAGAGGGAGCGTGACATGTCTCACCAATCTCATCAGCGCCGCATCAATGAGGGGGGCTGAATCTAGGTATTTCACCTCTTCACTCCTGAAAGGGTACATCTTTGCCACCTTGGAGATTAGAGAGTTCTTCCTCTCAACCTTTCCCCATTCATCAGAAATGATTTTGCCGAGTTCACCCAAGAAGGGGAAATTTGGGCGCTCCTTTTTCAGATGCTTGAAATATTTCCTCTGCTTAGCGGGAGTCTCTACTGGGTCTTCCCATCTCAGCGCATCTTTAACTGCCCTGACCAATTGAGGAACCTGAGAGAAATCGAACCCTGCTCCATATTCATCCACTTCAGCTTCACTATCAGAAGATCCATTTAATGAAAAATTGTCGTGAGAGGGACCTGGAACTTCAAGGTCGACCGCATCCGCGGTTGAGGCAGGTACTGAAAGAGGATTGGCTATGTGAGCTGAATCTGTTTTACTCAGGGATTCTTGCACAACTTTCCTGACCAGTGCTTCCACCTGCTGGTCTCCTGCACCTCTCTCCTTCATAGCTCTGGAATAGCATAACTCACAGAGAGATTTGCCCTCTGGAACATGAGCTCTACATCCCCAGAAGACTTTTTTCTCCGAGCGACCGGAATGGCGGTGAGACTGGTGTTTAGATCCAGACCTTGACCTATCCGTGTGGTGTCTAGAAGATGAACTAGGGCGTCTAGAACTTGACTTTGACTGATCTCGCTGTGACCTAGATTTTTCTTCATGTGCTGACAAATGAGGTTCAGACCTAGAAGGGCTGAGAAAGTAACAGGAAAAAATACATTTTAATTCCCCCAAAACCCTACCAACCCATGCAAAACAGGCAGAGGGAACAATAATTCCATACTACCTGCGGCATAAGGGCTGGCCACTAGGAGGCGAAGACACATCCATGGCGACAGGTTTAACAGAGACTGCAGAGAAATACAAGCCATAAGCAACCTACTTCCAATCAAAACTGACAAGTAACATGGGTAAGAGCCAAGCCTACCTTAACCACAAGCACTGTTTCAAATAAGTCCGGCGTTTGTAGTGCCCAGGAACCAGCCAGGCCATAGCTGTATGTGTCAGCTATTTGATGACGCTATTTGATGCCGCCGAGGATGACGTCACGACACTCCGAGAGTCGCCGTGCGCCGTTCTACGACGCCTGCGCGCATGCGCAGCCACCGCCGTCCCGTCCGAACTGTGCAGGCGCGAACCAAGCCTGAATCGAGACTATGCGCCTGCGCAGTAGGGACGAGCAGCGGCGGACTGGAACGCAGATGCGCTCCAGCCGCCATTCCCATACACACAGACACACAAACATTACAACAAATAAACACAGGCTGCCATGGAAATGTTTATACATTACCAATCCAGCACGTAAGCGATCCGACCTGACCCTTCAAGCGCGATTCCACAGCAAAACGACCGGGCATCATAGAGGAGGCCTCCCGCTAATAGCAAGGACGATTGGCCATACTGCCGCTTGCCAGTCAATGACTGGATAGTAAGCTCTTCAGGGCACTGCATAATCACCCGTGTCCACCCTGCTAATAGCATGGAAACTGGACTCCACAAAAGACACCGCCATCAATTCATCACCATGTGCAAGAAGAAAATGCCAGGACTGGATCAACTACTCCTTAAGGTAAGAACTACCCCTTTGGTCCTAAGGAGGAGGACAAAAAAGGAACACGGTACCTGGCTAGGAGCAAAGATTTATGGGAGTGGGGTCCTATGAGGTAGGAGAGGTGGGATTAACCCATACGTAGGCTGCCATGGAGTCTGTCAGGAATTTTTTTTTTTCCAAATGTTTTTTCTTTTTCTTTTTTAGGAATTTTAATCATCTTTTTTTTTGGGGGGGGGGGAACACCACTTTAAATATACAAGTATCATTTAAGTATTGAAATGTGATATTTTGTAATAAGAACTTGAATAACAGAAATGTGAATAATATTATCTTTATAATCCTCTATCTCTGATATGTAGAAGTACTGTATATCCTTTTATTTGTATTAATCACAAAATATACATGATATTATTTGCACTGTATTTTTTTTAGTTAATAAATATATATATATATATATATATTTTTTTTTTTTTTTTTTGTTTCATAAATTTTTATTGAAAGAATATGAAAACATAATACAATGCAATATTGGTAGGAAAACGTAAGCATATTACATGGTATAAAAAGTATAAATAGGTCACAGCCTTTTTCAAAACATTTTAACAATATACTATCATCACTTGACAGGACAGATAGACAGAGACATATATTATTCAATATAGAAATCATTCTAATGTATTCTTATATATTTTTCGATCTGGACGAACCAAACTACAAGTAAAAGGTGTGGGGGGGGGGGGTGAGAAGGGGATGGAAGGAGGGGGAGGAGAGAAGAAAAAAAAACATTTTACATATATTTTTAAGCAATATCATTTGTATACATATTTTACATATATTTTTAAGCAATATCATTTGTATCACTTGTCTTCAAAATAGCAGAGAGAGAGAGAGAGAGAGAGAGAGAGAGAGAGAGAGAGAGAGAGAGAGAGAGAGAGAGAGAGAGAGAGAGAGAGAGAGAGAGAGAGAGAGAGAGTCTAGTCCCATCGTACGTGTTGTACGTCACTGCGTTTTGGACGGTCGGAATTTGGTGTGACCGTGTGTATGCAAGACAGCTTGAGCGGAATACGGAAAAACCGGTTGTGTGTACAGGGCATCAGAGTGGTTCCAGGGTAAAAAGTGAAGAGAAAGCACAATGCCCAGTTGATCCAGTGTGCCATGAATCTGGTGTGCTGCCAGGCCTATGTAGAGAGAAGGCTTGATTTGTCCCCTTCTCGCACCCTTTGCAGGGTACAAGCATAAAATGAAGCATACAAGAAGTACATATGGAAAGAAGAGAGTCTGTATGTACCACAAGAGAAAGGAGACCGTGATGCACTGCCTAGATTCTCCAGTTTCCAGAGGATAGTTCAAAGGCGAGTAGCTTTGGAGTAAGGATATGGTTTTCCATATGTTCCTAGGGAAATCATGGAATAAGTCGAGGCAAAGAGGGTCTTATTGTGTGAAGTGTGGGACTTCATGTATATTCCGAAGCCCTACAGGAACCAATCCAATCCTGAATTATGGCAGCAGTTTCTGTCCATCAAACAGAACTAGAGTCTGGGGCATTCAATTTACATGGAAAAATATAAAGGGAATGGTCCATCCCCATCCAAGACGCAACAGGAGAGGTCAGGATTCCTCTCCCAGACTTTTATTGCTGGACCAGAGAAGAAAACTCATTATCCTGCTACTGTTATTGGTCCTGAACCAGACTCCCCTTGTTGCTATGGCAAAGTTTGAACTACCAGTAATGTGCTGACTTCTAAGGGGTCATTTCCTTATTCTACAAGTCTGTCTGTTCAAGTCTGTTCTTCTGCCTCCTTTACATCCCTAATGATAGGTAATACTGGGGTCAGGCACTACCTGTATTGCGAGTAAAAGAGTGGAAATAAATATAAATATAAGGTATATCACCTAGTAGGACATGGTGGTAGTAGGAGTCCAAATATATTACTATATGAACCACTATAATGAACGCCAGAATGCACTCTGATTAAGTAATAAAGTGCCAATTGGACCATAAAATAATGGGTGGCCCAATATGGTTAGGCTCAATGGTTAATCACTTGAGCAGAAAGCATGGAAAAACGAGTATGTGTCAGTCCCCACATCCAGATTGTGAAAAAGGTAAAAATAGAAAAAAAAATAAGTAAATATAAAAAATAGTAAGTGAATAATATAATTGTTAGTGTCTACGTCAGGATGCACAGCGTATAACAATATATTGACACAGTGCTGGGTGACGTGCACAATTAATGAAAAGATATTGTATTTGCAGTGGTATTACATAAATGAGTCACCATATATAAAGAGGGTGACCCACTCAGTTATACGTGACAAAAAATAGGAAAATATGTTCCTTTGTGACTTTAGTGGCAATCCAAATATATACTACTAAGTGTTATAAAAATCATAAACAGTATCCTTTAGAAATGAGCATAAGAAAAACCCATCAAGCATCTAAATAAATATGCTTGGTGTATCCAAAAATCGCATAAACAGATGTGTCATAGTGCAGCATAGAATTGTTGTGTAAAACCTAAAGCATAAATGGTAAGGGTACCAGAAAAATATATCCTTATACTCCACGTATAATAAGTGACTTTAACCAGGTATGAGGAATATCATGTAAATCGAATCACAGATACACAGCATATAAAATGAGGAGTACAACACATGCACTAATGTAGTATTAAAAGTTCAAGATTGGAATTCCCAACGAGAGGATTATATGGTGACTGGATTGTGCTCATAAGACAGTTCTTCACGTGACTTCGGTGCTCCCCCTCCGGGTTTCCCACTCACCAGATGCCTGCACCCCTACAAGGGTAACAAGCCTGTAGAACACACCGTACCGCAGTCAATCCTCGGTCAGATCTTGGATCCAAATCCTATTTCTCCTCTGCTGGGCTCGTGTGGGGGCACTCAAAAATAGTGCAGCATAATATAGATGTCCTCATAGAGGGAAAAGCAAAAAAAAAACCCCATAGTGCAGTATTTTTTCCAAGTAAAAAAATTAATTTATAAAAAAAAATAGGATCGGTCACAAAAGATTTTTACAGAAAAAATGTATATAAGAATAAAAGATATATATAAAAAGTGTAGCCAGTCAGCCCTATTGATTCCCAAAATCAGGGGGGTATTGGGTAAATCAATGTTCCTGCTTGGAGGGTTTGACGGCAAAACACTGACGTCCTGCGAAGGGAAGCTATCAGCTGTGATCGGAACGGCTTGCGCTCCACCTGCGTGTCAACAGCTCGTGCTACCAAGGATAGGATGTGATGGCGTAGTTGCGTAGTTATGTCGGATGCGTTTCGTCATGTGACGTCCTCAGCGACGGTGCTACGCAGCTACACTAAGCCTTGTACAGTGGTGTGAAAAAGTGTTTGCCCCCTTCCTCATTTCCTGTTCCTTTGCATGTTTGTCACACTTAAGTGTTTCGGAACATCAAACCAATTTAAACAATAGTCAAGGACAACACAAGTAAACACAAAATGCAATTTGTAAATGAAGGTGTTTATTATTAAAAGGTGAAAAAAAATCCAAACCATCATGGCCCTGTGTGAAAAAGTGATTGCCCCCTAAACCTAATAACTGGTTGGGCCACCCTTAGCAGCAACAACTGCAACCAAGCGTTTGCGATAACGTGCAATGAGGCTTTTACAGCGTCCTGGAGGAATTTTGGCCCACTCATCTTTGCAGAATTGTCCTAATTCAGTTACATTAGAGGGTTTTCGAGCATGAACGGCCTTTTTAAGGTCATACCACAACATCTCAATAGGATTCAGGTCTGGACTTTGGCTAGGCCACTCCAAAGTCTTCATTTTGTTTTTCTTCAGCCATTCGGTGGTGGACTCGCTGGTGTGTAACTGATCTATGCAGGTATGTATCTTCTGTATATATACGGAAGCACAGTATAAATTAGCCGAGGTGAGTAAACGCAGGAAGTTCCCCAGAAAGGGGAAAAGACACCTAAGGGAATCATATGCATATATATATATTTATATGTATACCCCTATATGTTAGGCCTCTAAAAGCAAGTTATTTATAATACCATATGGTATCTCCAGAGTAATGTCTCTATAGGCGTATGGGTCGAGGTGGCTCTCATAGTATATGAAATGGTATATATTAAGGTGGAGGTATCCATGGGAGCTTCGATACCATCACTAAGGATGACTCCCCTATCACTAGGGGTCAGCTATAAAGCAGTTTAAATCAATATCTAGGTTGAGTTCCCTTGGGGCAAGGGACCCCAACCTATATATCCAGGCTGTCTCGTTCTGAGAGATTAGTGTAGTTTTGTTACCCCCTCTCCAGTGGGCCTTAATGCAATCTATACCGTAGAAGATTAGGCCCGATGGGTCTCTGTGATGGAATTCATCAAAATGGCGGAATAAGTTGTGTTTAGGGAAGCCCTTTTTTATATTATTGATGTGCTCCCTTATGCGCACAAACAGGGGGCGTGTGGTCCTGCCCACGTATTGCAAGTTGCACGGGCACTCAATCACATATGTCACATGAGTGGTGTGGCATGTGATAAGTTCTCGTATTTTGTACTCTTTGTGATTGGTCTTAGATCTAAAAGACTCCTTCTTTCTTGGTTGTGCTCGGCTCACCCTGCAAGGTAGGCATCTACGGCAACGAAAAAAACCTTCATATCTTCAAATATTTTTATAGCTTTAGGGGCGTCTATGACATTATGTACCAGATAATTTTGTAATGTAGGGGGTCTTCTATACACAAAGGAGGGCTTCTTGGGTAATATCTTGGACAGCACTCTATCTTCCTGTAGTATTGGCCAGTACTTCTTTACTATATGTTCAAATTCTCTATACTGAGTATTATATCCTGTAATGAATGTAATGTCTTGCCTAATCTTTTTTGTAGATTTCTTGAACAATACCATCCTGTCTTTGTCAGCTATTTCTTTTTTAAGCTTTAGCAGATTTTCTAATATATATCCTTTTTCTACAAATTGCTCTATTAGTTTGTCAGCTTGTATGTGGTAGTCATCTAGGGTATCACAATTTGGTTGGTAGTCCTAAACAAAATAGACTACCAAGAAGAGATGGAAAACCTGCTGAAAGTTGAACATACATACGAAAAACTCAGAGGAAATCCTAAAGCAATATATGAAGAGAAGCTTAGAAAATATGTCAGAAAGGGAGAGAAAATGGTATTCTCAATGCTAAGGAGGCCGACTACTTAGTATCCAACTCTACCAAAACACCAGTGATATATTACACCCCAAAAATACACAAGAGGCTGGTTAAGCCTCCAGGAAGGCCGATAATTAGCGGTATAAATTCTGTGTTCTCTAGACTAGGGGAGTACCTCGACAAATTTCTGAAACCTGTGGTGGTACTAGGCAAGTCATATCTACGAGACACCTCCCAGCTCATAGAGAAATTAGGAGAAATCCACGGGGTCGGAAAATACCTACTACTAGCTACCATAGATGTCAATTCGCTATACACCAGTATTATACAAGGATGACAGACTTAAAGGAATCGAAAAGGGCCTACAAGAACATACATTCATGAAGCAAGAACAAATTGATTATATATTAGAAGGCCTCAACCTCGCTATGGGATGTAACTACTTTTGGTATGACCACAGTTATTACGTCCAAAGAAAGGGGGTAGCCATGGGGGCTAGGTACGCCCCAAGTGTAGCTAATTTAATGATGAACATGTGGGAAGAATATCCAACATGTGAAACTCTACAGAAGGTACATTGACGACCTTATCTTCCTTTGGGACGGAACCCCAGATTCCTTTGAGATGTTCCTGAAACAGTTAAATAATAACAGATATGGCCTAACATTTACAGGGAAGTACAATGAGCAAAAGATTGACTACTTAGATCTAGAGATCTTTAAACAGGGGGATAATCTCAACACCCGTACTTTCTTTAAGGCAACAGATCGAAATGGATACATACCAACATCAAGTTGCCATCATCCAAAATGGAAAAGCAACATCCCAAAAGGCCAGTTGTTACGAATTTGAAGAAATTGTGATACCCTAGATGACTACCACATACAAGCTGACAAACTAATAGAGCAATTTGTAGAAAGGATATATATTAGAAAATCTGCTGAAGCTTAAAAAAGAAATAGCTGACAAAGACAGGATGGTATTGTTCAAGAAATCTACAAAAAAGATTAGGCAAGACATTACATTCATTACAGGATATAATACTCAGTATAGAGAATTTGAACATATAGTAAAGAAGTACTGGCCAATACTACAGGAAGATAGAGTGCTGTCCAAGATATTACCCAAGAAGCCCTCCTTTGTGTATAGAAGACCCCCTACATTACGAAATCATCTGGTACATAATGTCATAGACGCCCCTAAAGCTATAAAAATATTTGAAGATATGAAGGGTTTTTTTCGTTGCCGTAGATGCCTACCTTGCAGGGTGAGCCGAGCACAAGGAGTCTTTTAGATCTAAGGCCGATCACAAAGAGTACAAAATACTAGAACTTATCACATGCCACACCACTCATGTGACATATGTGATTGAGTGCCCGTGCAACTTGCAATACGTGGGCAGGCCCACACGCCCCCTGTTTGTGCACATAAGGGAGCACATCAATAATATAAAAAAGGGCTTCCCTAAACACAACTTATCCCGCCATTTTGATGAATTCCATCACAGAGACCCATCGGGCCTAATCTTCTACGGTATAGATTGCATTAAGGACCACTGGAGAGGGGGTAACAAAACGACACTAATCTCTCAGAACGAGACAGCCTGGATATATAGGTTGGGGTCCCTTGCCCCAAGGGGCCTCAACCTAAATATTGATTTAAACTGCTTTATAGCTGACCCCTAGTGATAGGGGAGCCATCCTTAGTGATGGTATCCAAGCCCCCATGGATACCTCCACCTTAATATATACCATTTCATATACTATGAGAGCCACCTCTACCCATACGCCTATAGAGATATTACTCTGGAGATACCATATGGTATTATAAATAACTTGCTATCAGAGGCCTAACATATAGGGGTATACATATAAATATATATATATGCATATGATTCCCTTAGGCGTCTTTTCCCCTTTCTGGGGAACTTCCTGCGTTTACTCACCTCGGCTAATTTATACTGTGCTTCCGTATATATATATATATATATATATATATATATATACACATAAGATACATACCTGCATAGATCAGCACAAACTGTACAATCACTTACACATATAGCTTCCTCATAGAGACACTAATGCAGGCATTCTGATATTGTGCAAATATAGAGGGATCACTCTTAGTGGTCCCTGTCTGTATGCATATATGTGCACCATGTGACTACGGTAATGTGTTAGCACATACACACGTTAGTGATGTGGTGTGCTGGATATATGTTGCACATCCTTGTATGCGTATAAAAAATATACATTATAAGACCTGCTCTGACCATGACATGTGAGCCTATTTAATTCCACACATATGGACCTTTACCTTTGTTCATGCTAACTTCGACATATGTACTTGCATATTACCCTACTTTACTCACTGAGAAAACATAATCTGCCACTATAACATCGGATCATGTTAGGTTTACAAGGTAGCATCTGGATTTGCATCTTCATAAAATCCCCCCCTTTCCCTGCTTTACCCTTAACCCCTGGCTGTGCTTTAGCAATGCTGACTCTAGGTGGCGCTTTATGCACACATGGGGGTGTATAGATCTGGTATATGCTGGGAATGTGTATGTTTTTGTAATTTGTTTCCCAATTCTATATGGGTCATGGTTTATTACTGTCAGGAAAGGAGCCTGAACGCAGGCATCCAACACTAGTGAACAGATCGATGGGCTGCACTAAAGGAATCAGGCTCCAAAAGGTAGTGATAAAGATATATTTATTAATAATAAAGACACACGTGAACACAGCAACCACAAACAAGCAAGAACACAAATAACACAGCAAACCCCCAAGCCCTAATCTAACTAACTAACTAACTAACAATACACTCAAGGAAATGGAACATATATATATATATATACATGTATATACAAGGCAGGGAGGAGAGACAAAGGGGGAAACAGGAAGCAAGGGAACATCAAGGCAGGAATCAGGGGACGGGTCTCAGGAACCAGGTAAGGGGGACAACATCCAGGACAGGGCAGGAAGCGGATAAAGGGTCAGGTTGCAGGTACAGGTTACAGGTCCAGGATCAGGTTACAGAACAGGCAAGACAAGGCTACAGAACGGAATACTGAAGCACTGAACCTCAGTGAAGGACAGGCTTATATACCCAGCAGATCCACAACAGGTGCAGCTTGATTCCTAGAATGTCCACCTGCAGGGAGACCCCCGCTGGTGGCCACCAGAACTGCACCCTTTGAGGCTGAAGGAAGTAGTGACACCAGCAGGCGATCCAGGTAATAGCACCGTTCCTGACAGTGTCCATCGGCTGGGAGACCCCTGCTGGTGGCCACCGGAACTGCACCCCTTGATGCCGAAGGAAACAGTGACACCAGCAGGCGATCCAGGTAATAGAACTGTTCCTGACAGTTCCCCCCTCTAAGGAGTGGACTCTGGACACTCCATTCTGCCCCAGATCTGGCAGCACGTGTGAAAGTGGGAGAGTCCCAAAAAGTCTCCTCTGTGACTGCAGACTTCTTTGCGCTCTAAGGCCAGAGTCTCTTAACCAACTAGGAGGCGTGCCACCCGAGTCCGACAGTGGGACATGTACCCCACCACCAGGGTCTGGAAGTTTAGATCTGGAAATAAAAACAAACAGGGGAGCAGGCTCCGGGTCATCAGGCTGGGCAGCGGGCTTCGGGTCATCAGGCTGGGCAGCAGACAGGGACTCATCAGGCTGGGCAGCGGGCTTCGGGTCATCAGGCTGGGCAGCAGACAGGGACTCATCAGGCTGGGCAGCAGACAGGGACTCATCAGGCTGGGCAGCAGACAGGAACTCATCAGGCTGGGCAGCAGACAGGAATTCATCAGGCTGGGCAGCAGACAGGAATTCATCAGGCTGGGCAGCACAGTGGTGTAGTGGTTAGCACTCTCACCTAGCAGTAAGAAGGGTCGCTGGTTCGAATCCCAACCACGACACTTCCTGCCTGGAGTTTGCATGTTCTCCCTGTACCTGCGTGGGTTTCCTCCGGGTACTCCGGTTTCCTCCCACAATCCAAAGACATGCAGGTAGGTTAATTGGCTTCTGTCCAAAAATTGGCCCTAGTATATGAATGGGGACCTTGGATTGTGGGCTCCTTGAGGGTAGGGACTGATGTTAGTGTGCAATGTACAGGGATGGGGACAATTGTAGACACTCGCTCAGGTTGAACTGGATGGACTGATGTCTTTATTCAACCTTACTAACTATGAAACTATGAAACTATGGGCAGCAGACAGGAATTCATCAGGCTGGGCAGCAGACAGGAATTCATCAGGCTGGGCAGCAGACAGGAACTCATCAGGCTGGGCAGCAGACAGGAACTCATCAGGCTGGGCAGCAGACAATGGCTCATCAGGCTGGGCAGCAGACAATGGCTCATCAGGCTGGGCAGCAGACAATGGCTCATCAGGCTGGGCAGCAGACACGGGCACATCAGGCTGGGCAGCAGACACGGGCACATCAGGCTGGGCAGCAGACACGGGCACATCAGTCTGGGCAGCAGACACGGGCACATCAGGCTGGGCAGCAGACAGGAACTCATCAGGCTGGGCAGCAGACAGGAACACATCAGGCTGGGCAGCGGACAGGAACACAACAGGCTGGGCAGCAGACAATGGCTCATGAGGCTGGAAGGCAGGCAGCGGGTCATCAGACTGGAGAACTGGCAGCGGGTCATCAGACTGGAAAACTGGCAGCGGATCATCAGACTGGAAAACTGGCAGCGGATCATCAGACTGGAAAACTGGCAGCGTGTCATCAGACTGGAAAACTGGCAGCGGATCATCAGACTGGAAAACTGGCAGCGGATCATCAGACTGGAAACCTGGCAGCGGGTCATCAGACTGGAAAACTGGCAGCGGGTCATCAGACTGGAAAACTGGCAGCGGGTCATCAGACTGGAAAACTGGCAGCGGGTCATCAGACTGGAAAACTGGCAGTGGATCATCAGACTGGAAAACTGGCAGCGGATCATCAGACTGGAAAACTGGCAGCGGATCAGACTGGAAAACTGGCAGCGGATCATCAGACTGGAAAACTGGCAGCGGGTCATCAGACTGGAAAACTGGCACCAGGACATCAGACTGGAAGGCTGGGACGTCAGGCTGGAAGGCTGGAACATCAGGCTGGAAGGCCGGCACCAGGACATCAGACTGGAAGGCTGGGACGTCAAGCTGGAGGGCTGGCACCAGGACATCAGACTGGGAAGCTGAGACATCAGGCTGGAAGGCCGGCACCAGGACATCAGACTGGAAGGCTGGGACATCAGGCTTGAGGGCTGGAACATCAGGCTGGAAGGCTGGCACCGGAACATCAGACTGGAAGGCTGGGACGTCAGGCTGGAAGGCTAGGACATCAGACTGGAAGGCTGGAACGTCAGGCTGGAGGGCTGGCACCAGGACATCAGACTGGAAGGCTGGGACATCAGGCTTGAGGGCTGGAACATCAGACTGGAAGGCTGGCACCAGAACATCAGACTGGAAGGCTGGAACGTCAGGCTGGAGGGCTGGCACCAGGACATCAGGCTGGAAGGCCGGCACCAGGACATCAGGCTTGAAGGCTGGGACATCAGGCTTGAGGGCTGGAACATCAGACTGGAAGGTTGGCACCAGAACATCAGACTGAAGGGCTGGGACATCAGGCTTGAAGGCTGGGACATCAGGCTGGAAGGCTAGGACATCAGACTGGACGGCTGGAACATCAGGCTGGAAGGCTAGCACTGGCTCTTCGGGCTGGATTGCTGGCACCTCCGGCTGGAACTCTGGCGCTTCAGGCTGGGACAGATTAGTGGGTGTGCAGGCAGGTTGGATTACTGGCAGGATCGTCTTGGTTGGGAAGAACTTTCGTTTTTTTCTTTGACTTGGTCGCTGAAGCTTTGTAGGTGGGGGGTGCAGCAGACAGGAAAGGAGGATTGGAATATGGCAGAAAAGAGGTAACAGTAGCTGGGGGACGTTTTTGTGAATTTGTAGGCAACTGAGAAGAGGCAGGGGGGTTAAATGCAGGATAGGTACAGGGAGCAGAAACTGGATATGAGTATTTGGCTGGGGGCAGTGTGTACTGGGTGGAAACTGGGTTTGGTATGGGTAATGGGGAAACATACATTCGGGTAGGCTGGTATCTGATGGCAGAAGTGGTTTGTTTGGCTGGGGCTAATTGCATCATGCCAGACCATGCTGAAAGTATGGGTTGTACAAATTGTGGATTCAAGTTTCCCTGTTTAACAAAAGACTGCGCAGACACAATGCATTCAGAAATCACCTGTGGGGAACAGCCAGAGTAGTGCTCAAAAAAGTCGTCAGGATCATCTTCAAAAAGCCATACTAGGAATACAGGGCAGGGCCAGCTCGGCACAAATCTGGATCAGGGGCTGCACGTCCTCAATAGAAGTAAGTGAAATAGTGAATAGTGAAGAAGGGAGATGTTGAAAGTAGTGAAGAAATGAATAAAGTAGAGTGAAAAGAGTGTGAAAAAGTAGTGAGCAATGAGTGGAAGTGCAAAAAGATCAGTGAAATGAGGTGAGTGAAGTGAGTAACGATGAGTGAATAGACATGAAGAAGAGCAGATAATTTGTGCTATAGAGTATAAAAATGAACGTAGAGAGGTGAAAGATGTGTAGTCAAAAGGAGTACAGAGTTGAAGTGAACGACACAGGAGTGAACTTGTCTAGTAAGAGAAAGTGTAGGGATACGTCAGAAAGGCCAAGATTGAGTGAGTGAAATAAAACCGTAGTGAACACAAAAGGTAAAAGAAGTGAGTAGGTAGTGAAGAGGAGAGGTATGAGAGTGAAAAGTGAGTGAAAAGTTAGTGAAGAGTAGTGAAAAGTGCCAAGAGTGAATAGAAAAAGTATAGTGAAGATTAAGTGATAAGGTGAAGTAAGTATAATTACAGTGAAGAGTAGAGTGAGATGAAGAGAGAATTGAAGAAGTGAAATGAAGGTAGAAGTAAATGTTACGAGGGGAAAAGTAGTAGAGTGAAACGTATGATAACCAAAGCGTAGTGAAGTAGAGTGAAAATGTGAAAAAAGAGAGTGAAAGTGAAACAAAGTGAAAGTGAGTAAAGTGAAGTGATAGTGAAAAGAATGAAGTGATAGTGATAGGGTCACGAGCAAAGAGTAACAAGTGAACTAGAGTTGGAGAGTTATGTAAGAGCAGTAGAGAAAAGTGATAAAGAGGAAGGAGAAGTGAAATGAAAGTGAGAAGGAAGATAAGAGTAAAAGTGATAGACAGTGAAAAAAGAGTATAGAGTGAGAGAAAGTGGAAAAGTAGGAGGTAGTGAGATGTTGAAAAGTAGTGAATGAGTGAAAGTAGGTGAATATAGAACAGTGAAGTGAAGGTAGAGAAGTGAAAGTATCTACAAGTTCGTGAAGTGAAAAGTGAAAGTGAAAGAGTGAAAGTGAGTAGTAGAAGTGAAAAAGTGAAAGTGAACCAAAGTGGAAGAGTGAGGAGTGAAAGTGAGAAGTATACGTGATAAAGAGGGATAGTGGCGTGAAATAGCAACCAGTGAAAGTGAAATAGAGTGAAGAGTGTAAAACAAGGAGTGTGAAAAGTAGGGAGAAAGTGAGAAGTGAGTTTGAAAAGAGAGTAGTATCAAAAGTGGGAGTGAGTGGAAATCGAGGGAGAGTGAAAGAAAGTAGTAGGTGAAAAGATCGTAGTGAAAGGTGATAAGAAGTGTTGAAAGAGCCTGAAGTGTGAGTAGATAGTTATGTGAAGAGAGTAGTGAAAAAGAAGTAAAGGATATGTAGTAAGAAGAGGTGAAAGTGAATAAGTAAAGTAGGTGAAAAGAGGATAAGTCAGGATCAAAGGAGTGCAGAGTGAAAGTAAGAAAGTGAGAAGTAGAGTGATTAAGAGAAGGAGAGGAGTGAAAAAGTGAAAGTGAGTAGTTAAGTGAAAAGTGAACCAGTGAAGGTGTATGAAGAATGTGAAAAAGTGAGTAGAGAGTGAAAAGTGATGAAAAAGTAGTCAGTGAGAGTGAAAGGTGAAAGTGAATGAAAGTTGAAAGGTGAAAGAAGTGAAAGTAGATGAAGTTATAGAGTGGAAAGTTAGGTACGGTAGACAAAAACAGTGAAAAATGGTGAAAGAGTAAAAAGTGAGGGAAAGCGTATAGAATGAGATAGAGAAAGTGAAAAGTAAAAGTGAAAGTGAAAAGTGAAAGTGACAGTGAAGTGAGAGAAGTGAATTAATAGTAGGAATGTGAAGAGTGAGTGAAGGTGAAAGTAGTGAAGTGATAGTGAAAGTGAAAGTATGTGAAGTGAAAGTGCAAAGTGAGAGTGAGTATGAAGAGAGAGTGAAAGTAGTGATAGTGAGAGTGAAAGTGAGTGAAGTGTGAGACAGTAGTGAAAGTAAGTGATAGGAGTAGTGAAGAATAGAGTAAAGAGTGAAAGTGACAATGGAAGAGTGTGTGAACAGTGAAATTTTGGTGAAATGAAAGTTATGAAGTGAAAATGTGAATGATAGTATAGTAGTGAGTAGAGTAGAAGTGAATGAAGTGAGTTGAAGAGTGAAAGAAGTAGAGAAAGTGAAACCAAGTAGTGGTGACGAGTGAGAGATGAATGTAAGGTGAAGTGAGTGAAAAGTGAAAGTGAAAGTGACAGGAGTGAGTGATGGGAAGAGAAGTGAAAGTGTGAAAGTAAGAGTGAAAGCGTGAGAAGTGAATGAAGTGCAGAATCAGTGAAAAATAGTAAGAGTGAGTGAGTGACGAGTAGTGAAGTAGAAAGAGTGAACGATACGCGGTAGGAGAGTGACAGAACAGAGTTGAAAGTGAGTAATGAAGTGAAGTGAACTAGTGAGAAAGAAAGTGAAGTGAGAAGAGTGAATGAGGAGAAGTACAGTGAAAGTGAAAGAGTGAGTGAAAAGTGAAATGCGTGATGTGAAAAGTTGAGAAGTAGTAGTACAGTTGTAGTGAAGTATGTGTAGGTGAGTGGAAGTGAAAAAAAGAGAGTGAAATTGAAAATGTCGAAAGAGTAGTGAAAGAGTGAAAGTGAGGTGAAAGTGAAAACGTAGAGAGTAAGAGTTAGAAAGAAAGAAGTGCAAAGTGAGAGTGAAAAGTAGTGAAGTGAAAGTAAAGTGAGTGAGTGAGAAGTGAAAGTGAGTGAAAAGTGAATGAAAGTGAAGAGTAAGGGTAAACAGAGTACAGTTAAAGTGAAGTGTGAATAGAACAGTAGTTGAAGTAAAGATAGTGAAAAGGAGTGAAGTGTAATAAGAAGTGAGAAAGTGAAAGTGAGTGAAAACGAGTGAGAATGTGAAGTGATAGTGAAAAAGGTTGTGAAAGTAGTGAAGAGTGAAAGTGGAGTAGTGAATAGTGAGTAGTGAGAAAAAGAGAGAGAACTATCAGAGGGTGAAAGTGGTAATGTGAATAGTGAAAAGAAGGGTGAAAAGTGTAGAGAGTGAGAAGTGAAAGTGAAAAAGAAGTGAAAGTGAAAAGGTGAAAGTGTTTGGAGAGTAGAGTGAATAGTGAAAAAGAAGTGAGTGAGAGTGACTAGTGAGAAGATAGGAAGTGAATGTGAAAGTCAGAGGAGTGAAACAGTGAAAGTGAGTGAACAAAGTGAAAGTGAAGTGAGTGAATCAGAAGTGAAGTAAGTTCAAGAGTTGAAAAAGGTAAGCAGTGTAGTGTATGGTGAAGTGAAAGTAGTATAAGTAGTGAAACAGTATAGGGAAAACAGTGAAAATGGTAAGAGTAGAAGTAAAGTTGAAGTGAAAGTGAAGAATAGTGAAGAGTGAGTGGAGGTGAAGAAGTGAAAGTGTTAATGAAGTGAAGTGAAAGTGAAAAGTGATAGTGAGTGAAGTAGTAAAAGTGAAAAAAAAGTAAAAGTGAGAGATGAGAGAGAAGTGAGGTGGAAGTGCAAAAGTCAGTGAAAAGTGATTGTGAGTAGCGGTGAAAAGTGAAATGTTGAGTGAAAGAAAAGTGAGATTAAGTAGTGTATGTCTGTGAAGTAGTGAAAAGAGAAAATAGTGAAAGAGTAGTAGGTGAATAGTGATAGAAGTGAAAGTGAAAAGAGTGAAAAGAGAAGAAAAAATATGAGTGAAAAAAAAGTGAAAAGAGAAAGAGTATGATGAAAGTGAAGTGAAAGAGTGAAGAAGTGAGAGAAAGTGAAAACGTGAAGTGAAGTGAAATAAGTGAGTGAGTGAATATGTAGTGAAATGTGAGAAGTAGAGTGAGTGTGAGTGAGAAGAGTGAGAAGAGAAAGATGTGAAAGTAAGTGAAGAATGTGAAAAATGTACGAGTATAGTGAAAATGAGAAAGTGAAAGCAGAGCAGTAAGAGGAGGAGGTTGGATTTGAGTGAAAAAAGAGTGAAAAAAGAGATGTGGACTGATAAGTGAAAGTAGTGAAAGAAGTGAAAGTGAGTATAAAAAGTGTAAGTGAATAAGAGGTTAGGAACATAAGTGAAAGTGTGAGGAGAGGTGAAATAGTAGTAATAAGAAAGTAGATAAACTATGTGAGAGGAAGTTGTGCCCAGAGAAAGGTGAAGCAAGACGTGAAGTTGATGTGAAAGAAGAAGAGATAGTCGTGGAAGTGAAAGAGTAGTGAGAGTGAAGTAATAGTGAAGTGAAAGGTGTAGAAGTAGTGAGGTGAGGTGCGTAGTGAGGTGAGTGAGTGAAAGAGTGAAAAGATAGTGAAAGTAGTGATAGTGAGAAGAATAGATTAAAGTGAAGGGAGTAAGAATGAAGTAGTGAAAGGGAGTAGGTGGAAAAATAACAATAGAAGAGTGAGAGTTAAAAAGTAGTAGAAAGTGAAGTAAAGTAGTGAAAAAGAGTGAAAGTTGAAGAGTGTGAGGTGAAGAGTGATGAAAAGTGTAAGTGAAAGTTTTTATTGGGGGGGGATGGTGAGAAAGTGAAAGGAGAGTAAGTAAAGTGAAGGCAGAAGTAAAGTAGTGTATGAGTGAATAAGTATAAGTGAGTGAAAGTAGTGGAAGCGTGAAAGTGAGTAGAGTGAAGTGGAAGAATGTACGTGAAAGGCGGATAGAGAGAGTAGTGAAGTGAAGATAGTGAAAGGTATGAGTAGTAAGTGGAAAAAAGTAGTCAAAGTGAGGTGTGAAAAAGAGGAAAAAGAGAAGAGTGAGTAGAGAGTGGAAAGTAGATGATGAAAGTGTAGAGTTTTTTACGAGTTGATGTAAGAGTGAAAGAGTAGTGAAATGTGAAAATGAGAGTTGAAAGTGAAAAGATTAGAGAGTGAGCAGTAGTGAAGTAAATTAAAAGTGAAAGTAGAGTGAATGAATAAGTGAAAGGAGTGGAAGTCGGAAGTAGATGTAGAGTGAAGAGTGTAGTGAAGAATAAGTTGAAGAACGTGAACAGTTGAAAGAGAAGTGAAAGACAGAAAGAGAGTGAGAGTGAGAGTGAGATAGTGAGAGTGAAGTAGGAAAGTAGAGTGAACTGCCCTGATCAACAAAAACATGGGCTATATGGATGCACTCCAGTAGTTAGCTCCCCCTGATCAACAAAAACATGGGCTATATGGATGCACTCCAGTAGTTGCTCCCTAGTATAGTCACCCAAAGTCTGATAACAAAGATCTCTTTCCAATGCCAGGAGTGAAAGATACAATATATCTTCCAGCTGCATCTTTCTTGACAATAGCAAGTGTCCAGACCCAATTCCCAAGTGCAGCCGATCTGTTAGTATGGCTTCAGTATTCTGTCAGGAAAGGAGCCTGAACGCAGGCATCCAACACTAGTGAACAGATCGATGGGCTGCACTAAAGGAATCAGGCTCCAAAAGGTAGTGATAAAGATATATTTATTAATAATAAAGACACACGTGAACACAGCAACCACAAACAAGCAAGAACACAAATAACACAGCAAACCCCCAAGCCCTAATCTAACTAACTAACTATACACTCAAGGAAATGGAACATATATATATATACACACACACATGTATATACAAGGCAGGGAGGAGAGACAAAGGGGGAAACAGGAAGCAAGGGAACATCAAGGCAGGAATCAGGGGACGGGTCTCAGGAACCAGGTAAGGGGGACAACATCCAGGACAGGGCAGGAAGCGGATAAAGGGTCAGGTTGCAGGTACAGGTTACAGGTCCAGGATCAGGTTACAGAACAGGCAAGACAAGGCTACAGAACGGAATACTGAAGCACTGAACCTCAGTGAAGGACAGGCTTATATACCCAGCAGATCCACAACAGGTGCAGCTTGATTCCTAGAATGTCCACCTGCAGGGAGACCCCCGCTGGTGGCCACCAGAACTGCACCCTTTGAGGCTGAAGGAAGTAGTGACACCAGCAGGCGATCCAGGTAATAGCACCGTTCCTGACAATTACATTTAAATGTTGCCGTTTCTATGTTCCATGTAAATTTCTTCTTCTATTTTGTATTTAGGGAGTGTGTCATCCACAGCGCTCTAAATATTAGTAAACGATCAGGCCCGTAAAATGTCTATTCATTTAAATCATTCTGTGGATAGCGTGCCCGTCTGAGTTCATTGGCTCAGGCTGATTGCACACGTTATTCCCCATTGGTGCCCCGGCTTGTAAGGGGCGGAATTGTCTGTGGACGGCCTGCCTATATACAAGGCTTAGTGTAGCTGCGTAGTACCGTCGCTGAGGACGTCACATGACGAAACGCGTCCGACATAGCTACGCAACTACGCCATCACGTCCTATCCTTGGAAGCACGAGCTGTTGACACGCAGGTGGAGCGCAAGCCGTTCCGATCACAGCTGATAGCTTCCCTTCGCAGGACGTCAGTGTTTTGCTGTCAATCCCTCCAAGCAGGAACATTGATTTACCCAATACCCCCCTGATTTTGGGAATCAATAGGGCTGACTGGCTACACTTTCTATATATATATATATATATATATATATATATATATATATATATATATATATATATATATATATATATATATATATATATATATATAGCTTTTATTCTTATATACATTTTTTCTGTAAAAATCTTTTGTTAACGATCCTATTATTTTTTTTTTACTTGGAAAAAATACTGCACTATGGGTTTTTTTTTGCTTTTCCCTCTATGAGGACATCTATATTATTCTGCACTATTTTTGAGTGCCCCCACACAAGCCCAGCAGAGGAGAAATAGGATTTGGATCCAAGATCTGACCGAAGACTGACTGCGGTACGGTGTGTTCTACAGGCTTGTTACCCCTGTTGGGGTGCAGGCATCTGGTGAGTGGGAAACCCGGAGGGGGAGCACCGAAGTCACGTGAAGAACTGTCTTATGAGCACAATCCAGTCACCATATAATCCTCTCGTTGGGAATTCCAATCTTGAACTTTTCATACTACATTAGTGCATGTGTTGTACTCCTCGTTTTATATGCTGTGTATCCGTGATTCGATTTACATGATATTCCTCATACCTGGTTAAAGTCACTTATTATACGTGGAGTATAAGGATATATTTTTCTGGTACCCTTACCATTTATGCTTTAGGTTTTACACAACAATTCTATGCTGCACTATGACACATCTGTTTATGCGATTTTTGGTTACACCAAGCATATTTATTTAGATGCTTGATGGGTTTTTCTTATGCTCATTTCTAAAGGATACTGTTTATGATTTTTATAACACTTAGTAGTATATATTTGGATTGCCACTAAAGCCACAAAGGAACATATTTTCCTATTTTTTGTCACGTCTAACTGAGTGGGTCACCCTCTTTATATATAGTGACTCATTTATGTAATACCACTGCAAATACAATATCTTTTCATTAATTGTGCATGTCACCCAGCACTGTGTCAATATATTGTTATACGCTGTGCATCCTGACGTAGACACAAACAATTATATTTTTCACTTACTATTTTTAATTTTTACTTATTTTTTTCTATTTTTACCTTTTTCACAATCTGGATGTGGGGACTGACACATACTCGTTTTTCCATGCTTTCTGCTCAAGTGATTAACCATTGAGCCTAACCATATTGGGCCACCCATTATTTTATGGTCCAATTGGCACTTTATTACTTAATCAGAGTGCATTCTGGCGTTCATTATAGTGGTTCATATATTAATATAGGAAACAAACGACTGCGCTGCAAACAATTATATAAGTGATGGGAATAGTGACAAAACCGCATCAGTATACCAAGTGTATATTAAAATTAAAAAATATATAATATAAATTATAAAATAATAAATGTGCTCAAATTGATAAACATACACCTATATGGCATGTAAGAGAAGGAATTAACTCAATTAGCAATAATCCATAGTGAGAAATAAGTAGCCAGTGAGTCCTTAAATGTTGGTCATTTTCAAATCAGCTGTATAGATCGGCATTAGTGTACAAACAGAGACTCCAAAATTCCGCAGTGACACCAATCAAATAGCACCAAATGGAAGTAGTGGTCTGGCAAGAGAAATGGCAAGAGAAAGGAAAGGCACCTCCACCATCAAAATCACTGGCTCTTACCAGAATGTGAGACCTCCTGTTACAGAGATCCCACAAGCTAGCCGCTTAATCCCAGCCACGGGCTCCGATAGACAATAACTGGTTACTCAGGATACAAGACACACAGGCTCAGGAGCGATCAGACGGATGACATGAAAAGATAAAAGAACTCCATAGTGTATCTCTTTAATAAATTTATTATAAAACAAAGGGGATTGCACTTACAAAATGCAGAAATGTAAAAGCGTGTAGATAAATAGCCGGCCGGCTCGCATTCGCTGCCCGTTACTTCCGGGATCCGCGTGGTAATGTGGTGACGTCAGCACGCCGCTCCTCCCTGCGCGGTTTCGTCACAAATGACGTCTTCCAAATATTAATATTAATATATTTGGACTCCTACTACCACCATGTCCTACTAGGTGATATACCTTATATTTATATTTATTTCCACTCTTTTACTCGCAATACAGGTAGCGCCTGACCCCAGTATTACTTATCATTAGGGATGTAAAGGAGGCAGAAGAACAGACTTGAACAGACAGACTTGTAGAATAAGGAAATGACCCCTTAGAAGTCAGCACATTACTGGTAGTTCAAACTTGGCCATAGCAACAAGGGGAGTCTGGTTCAGGACCAATAACAGTAGCAGGATAATGAGTTTTCTTCTCTGGTCCAGCAATAAAAGTCTGGGTGAGGAATCCTGACCTCTCCTGTTACGTCTTGGATGGGGATGGACCATTCCCTTTATATTTTTCCATGTAAATTGAATGCCCCAGACTCTAGTTCTGTTTGATGGACAGGAACTGCTGCCATAATTCAGGATTGGATTGACCCCAGTATTACCTATCATTATCTTTCAAGTATTGGGGTTCACTCCAAGGATAGCCCCTATCCTTTCCCCTGAGGTGGCTGCAACCTAGATACATCCTACCTAAGCGCTGCGTACCTCATACAAATTCCTTTACATCCCTGCAATGAGAAAAAAGAAGGCTCCACTTTCACTTACAGGATCTCAGTTTTGTTCCGTGGAAGCTTGGCCTCGAGGGGCAAAAGTAATGCCACCTGTACTTTTTTTTTTGCTTCAGGGAGGGGAGTTTCTGGCCCAAGATGATAATGTGGGACCGGGGATAATGGACACTTTGCAAAAATATTGTCAGGAATTGCCCAGTGGAAAACACATTGCTGCCCGAGCTGGTGCATGTCTGTGTGCGCCGATGCATTACGTGAGGTCCTGTCCAGCAAAGATGCGTAAGTGCCTATCAATCTCTTCTATGAATGTTCCTGCTTTACCCAACCAATCCTCTCATCTTGCTCTCCCCATTCTATTTACAGCTTCCAGGAAGGAGTATTCAGGTGTCCATCATAATTGACTCAGAAGCCATTCATAGCCTTGTCGTTTGCAGCCAAACACCTCACCCCACTTCAAAGACCTGGGGACTATCAGTACATCTAGCCAATGGGTCCACCATTAAATCTGGCCCGGTCACACAGGAGATTGCTGGCTATCATCGCTTCCCATCACCAAGAGTTACTACGTTTGGATGCCATCTTATCACCCTTATTCCCCATCATCCTAGGCCCTGGGTGCAGGGCCACAATCCCCACATCAACTGGGCCACCAGAGAAATCTAATTTCCCTCAACTTAATGCCAGCAACACTGTCTACAAGAGGCCTCAGGCAACCCCTCACCCTTACTCTGTCTAGACACTCTCTGAGTTACGCCAATCGACTCCGGCAGCATGGCCTACGCCAAACCGTAAAAATGCGAATTCGAGCTTCAGAGCATCCAGTTTCTAGGTTTGATCATCTCAGTTGAAGGCATTAAGTTGGACCCCCAGAAAGTCACCGACATCTTAAGCCCCATACACACGGTCGGACTTTTTCATGGATTTTGTCCGATCGGACAAGGTTGTTGAAAAATCAGACCGTGTGTATGCACCATCGGACAGTGTTCGTCGGTTTGTCCGACGGACAAAGTCTTATCTCCTGCTGGAAAGATTTGCCGTCAACACGGTCCGATCACACCAAATCCGAGCGTGTGTACGCTTGTCCGACGGACAAAGTGCTACGCATGCTCAGAAGAAATTCTGTGACGGAAGCGCTCGGTCAGGTAAAACTACCTTTCCTAATCGACACAGCACATTCGTCACGCTGCAATGTTAAAATGTCTTTAATGCAGCGCATTCTCTTTTTCTTTACAATGTAACAAGAATGACATGTTTTAGCTGCTCCTATTCACCCGCACTTCTCACAAACTTACTTCTTTATTACTTTGCAGCATTTATACACTACATGTTTATTTTGACTCTGAACGGAAAAGAATCTTTGTTATTTTTTTACCACGATTTGTCTTTTTTTTTTTTTTTTGGGGAATACATATTTGAATGTTTTTTTTTGTTTTTTTTGGAGGGGGGTTGTGTGTCTCAAATTACCAAAAACACATTATTAACATTTGTATTTCTTGCTTAAATTTACTAGGAGGTTGTTTGTTGTTGGTGCCCCTTGTTAATTCTACTTTAGGATTAGTGAAATGTACCTGCTTACTCAAAGAAAAACTGTCATTGTAGCAAAGTAAAACACAATAGTCAATGATTATTTCAAATCAAAAAAACCTTTATTTAGGTCACACCAACAAACCAAAGAGGAACGCAGCCATGGTGAAACTTGGGGAATTTGCAAAGTCTTGGCCCCCCACGGCAACCATCATTGTTCAAGCGTAGAAACTTGGGGGCCTGAGGAGTACGTATATTAAGGGGAGTGCAATCTGGTCCTGAAGTCCAAAGTATCCGGAACTGCAGCAGATGCCATCTAGGTCCCCAGGCTCTGGTACTACAAGAGGCTCCATCTTCTCTCAGACCAGACTGATTCCAGGTCGTCACTCTCAGGTCTTCCTTCCACGCTTCCTTGCACGCTGTGGCTGTCGTGCTGGTGGGGTGGCAGAAGGAGGAGGAGGAGGAGGAGGCGGAGCATGGTAGCTATGGCAAACATGTGTGACTGGGGTCATCTCCCCAGCCCTACCCTTATTTAGGACATGGAGGATGAGCCCCTCACACATGTTGCGTTGCCTCACCTCCATACCCATCATTTTTGTGACAACCACCGAGCCAAAGGTCTCCTCGTCGGCGGGTGTGGCATGTAGGGAGTCTGAAGCCTCTCTGATCATGCGGAGCGCTGACTGTGCCGCATAACCCCCCCCCCTTCTCGCCCTTTTGTACGGAAGGCGGAGGGGAGGGGTTTGGGTGTCAGTCAGGCTCCGCGGCCTAGCCCCCTCTTGGCTGCCACTACCCAGCTGGTGGCTGCCACTAACCCCTGCCTCCTCCTGACTGCCACCTTCCACAGCCACCTCCTGGCTGAGGTCTTCCTGTGTATGAAAAAGGGACATAGTTTCAGTTATTTGTTCATCAAACACACACAATTCTCATCTAGTGACTGTTGCAAAATGTTTACAAATAGAAAACCATACAATTCTCAGCCCAGCAGTTTAGATTCTGGCCCCAAATGTCTCCAACACTACTGTCAGTTGATATGTCAAACACGTTAGGAACTAAGCAATTGGGGATCCTGAATTAAGTGAACATCATTCATTATTCCCATAAATGGTAACAAAACTACTATACCTGGAACAAGCTGGGCTCCTCCACCTCTTCCATACTGGAAGGCCCAGGTTGCTCCTCGGAAGCCTCATCAGGGTGGCCTGCGCGCAAGGAAGCGTGGAAGGAGGAGTCGAGGTTGGCTCCGTGACATCAGTCTGGTCTTTCAGAAAATGGAGACTCTGATAGTACCAGAGCTTGGGGACATAGACCTCATCTGCTGAAGTTGCAGTTTCCTCAGACTTCACGACCTTCTTCCGCTCCCTGATATGCGCACTCCTCAGGCTGCCAATTTTCTTTCTTATATCATCAACAGTTGCCGTGGGGAACCTTGGCTTGACAAATTCCACAAGTTCCTCCAGGGCTGCGTGCCTCTTTGGTTTGTTGGTGTAATGTGGGTGTTTACCCTGCCATAAAATGGGAAATTCCCTGTATTTGGCAATGAAGAGGGGGAGAAAACTCATGTCGTTGAATCCCTGCATAATCTCTGCAAGACACAACACCACACAAAACCCTCTCAATTATGTCAGTCTAAACTCTCCTAATCTTCTCCATAAAGAAGCCTCAAGTTCAAATCAGTCTAGGCTAGTTATGTACCAACGTCAAATTGTACCTTCGTTTGTAGCGATCGTCTCGTGTGAGTTTTCTCTCCCCTCGTCTCCCAGATCGTGGCTACGACACAGGCGTGTGACGTTTTATATACAGTGCGCATGCGTCAAACTCCGCCCGCCCCTGACGATCTTTCTCGTCTATTCCCCACCCCTTCTCTTTACGGCGCAGTGGGGAGAGCACATGGCGGGGACACAGCAGGTGCGCCACAAATATCCCACCAACGAGGAGGAGGACGAGGAAAGTCCGGAGGCAGAAACGTCCCGATCCCGGAGCCTGAAATTCAAGGCCTCCAATATGTCATTTGGAGAAATGTTGGAGATGGTGGACATATTAAAGAGGAGCGACTATGATGGGAAGTATGGGCCTTACCTCAACCCCAATGTCCGCAAGGCCAAGATCATGTCTAAAGTTGTGAGAAGGCTGTACAATCAGTTTGGGGTACAACGATCCAAGGAGCAACTGAGGAAACGCTGGTCAGACCTGAAACTGAGGGAGGCCGATCAGTACAGAAAGATCAAGCGAATTCTTCTAAAAAGTAAGTAGTTGTGTTTTGTGTTTGATTTCTTGCTTGCATACTGCTCCATTGTGGTTTGATTTTTACAAAGTTGTACATTCCAAAATGGCCACTTTCAGGTTCGTCTGTGCATTCGATCGTACTCAGCCTCGATCTTTCTGCCACTGTCATGGTCGTGTGTGTGTCCATTCGATCGTACGCAACCTCGATCGTTCGGCCACTTATAATACGATGTTTGGTGTTTTTTTGGGGGAAAGGAAGTTTGTTCTCACTAGAAATGTCATCAAGAATGTAAAGCCAATTTATTCAATGTAAAGGAGAGGTCACCCAGTAGCTGTTTACCCATCTGGACTCTAGAGCACTAGTGCTGGGACACCCAAACCCCCTTTTTATTAGGCTTTTCCACACATGTGCTCCAGTGGATACTAGAGGGGGGTCTCCATCACACAAACTTCTACCAAAAAGCTAGTCAGTTTAGCACCTTTACAAAGTGACTACATTCATGTAGTTGACATTTGTAACTGGCCAAACTAAAATAGTGTCCGTCACTTTCAAGCAATGTTTGTCATTTCCTATTTCTGCCCTCAATAGATTGTGTTGCTAAATCTTCCTTTTGTACATTCTCATAGGGGAGCGAAAACTTGGGCCGTCTGAGGAAACCCCCAAACCAACACCTCCCAAAAAAGGGGAAAGAGCAGAAGCAGAGGAGGAGGAAGGAGAGATCATCGAACTTGGAGAAATTGTCACCACAACAGGTGAGTGTTGGAGAACACAGCTACTGGTAAGCTAATCCATGTATGGCTGCCTCATTTCCAACACCCCATTTTTGTTTGTTTGTGGTTTTTAGGTGACGTGGATGTTGTGGAAGAAAAATCGCACTTTACCACAGAGAGTGCCCACGTACTCATCGGAGAGATAATGGTCTGCAATAGAGATCTAGATTACATAAAGCAAAACATCAATGATGTTCAACAAAAATTGAAGAACATCATTGATGTTTTAGGAAAAATATGAAAACGCACCAAGTAATTAACACACATTTGTGCCAGCTTCTGAACACATTTGCAACTTAAAAACTGTGTGAAATTTGGAACATGCACACATTGTGTCCACATGTGCTAGCTCCCATCATGGTGGATGAATGCCAACGTTTTGGGGGTGCAAACACTTTACGAACTACGAAAGTGGTTGTGGTGAAGGGGTTGCACCCCCAAAAAACGTCCATTCATCCCCATGATGGAAAATGGCACTTTTGAAGCTTCTAGGCATGTGTTTTACCATCTAATGACCATTTTCAGACCCAAATTGTGTGCATGTTCCAAATTTCCACTTTTCGGGGGTGACCCCCCCATGTGATGAAGGCAAGATCAAACACACTTTGAACATATAGTCATGTCTGATCTTGTCTTCACTTTACAAAGTTGAACTTTCCTACTTCATAGGTTCTGCTTAGCTCCATGCCTGGTTTTACCAATTGCGTAATCTTTGTAAACAATGTTGTAAATAACCAAGATGTTGTCAGTTTTGGCGTGAAGATTGTAAACGCACTTGTGAATGTTTTCCAAGTAAACTTTTTTATTTTTCGAAATGTGTGGCTTCCTTATTTAAAAAACACAATGCATTATGTATGTAAAATGTAAAGGATATGGGGGGCAATGGGTGTTATTTACTAAAGGCAAATCCACTTTGCACTGCAATTTCCTTTCCCAGGGAACTTTTTCAATGCACTTGTAGAGCATAGCGGATTTGACTTATGTAAATGACACCCACAGTGCTTTGTACGAAAACACGGAGCACAGCATTTTTCAGAATACACACATGTCAGACCTGGTGATGAAAAGGAGTATTTTGGCTGTCAGTTATGCAGGACAAACCTTCTCTAGACCAAAGATTAGGTAGCAAACACACAACATGAGAATAATCTTTTTGGGAAGAAGAGACTGTTACCTCCTTTTGCCCAGAAAGTGCATTCCCACTGTCGAAGGCAAAGGGAAAAAATGTCAAAGTAAAATAAGCTAAAAAGAAGACTGAAATGACAAGAAATCAGAGGTTGGTTAAAATATCAGATTTATTAAAAAATGCCTCTCACACATCGTCAGGCAGAGCAATGGCCCCCCTACCCACAAAGTACTCCATATATTGCTCGCGGACCACGCGGGCATTTAGAGGGGGCAAGCCTGGACGTGCCACTTGAAGGGCTGTGAGGTCCGCATTTGGAGGGCCCTCCACATCTGGGCCAACGGGCACCACATAGTTCCTGTTATGTCTTTTGAGGAAGTTGTGCAATATGCAACAGGCAAGAACTATGTGGTTCAGTTTGTATTCCGCCAAGTTAAATGCCGTCAGGAACAGGCGGAAGCGGCTGGCCAGGATGCCAAAAGTGTTCTCCACCACTCTTCTGGCTCTGGACAGCCTGTAGTTGAAGACCCTCTGGTCCGGGGTGAGGGTCCTCAATCGGGAACGGCCTCATCACATGGGGAGTCAACGCAAACGCTTCATCTGCGACAAAGACGAAGGGGAGTCCTTCGGCATTCTCCTCTGGAGGTGGCAAGCACAGACTGCCACTTTGGAGACGCCAGTAGAACTCCGTGTGCGTAATGGCACCACCATCCGAGATCCGGCCGTTCATCCCCACGTCCACATACATAAATTCATATGTCGCCGACACCACCGCCAACATCACTACACTATTAAACCCTTTATAATTATAATAGTAGGACCCCGAGTTGGGCGGTGGGACGATGCGGACGTGTTTCCCATCAATTGCCCCTCCGCAGTTAGGAAAGTCCCAACGGCTGGCAAAGTGGGAGGCCACAGTCTGCCATTCCTGTGGCGTGGAAGGGAACTGTGGAGTGAAACAAAAAAAAAAATTAGTCACTTTGCACTTAAACATTGCAAGCAGATTAGACAATCAACATCTTGGAACAAGAGCATTGTATACAATTGGAGGCTGGAAAGTATTTGCACAGAAAAGTAGAGGCTCCCCTTCACAGATGACTCACCCCCCATCAATCCCCCCACTTCTGATGGGCCATTGGCAATAACTAGGGTTTTGGGGGGGGGGGGTTACAGGTAACCCTCTGCACTTCATTGATTGGCAAATGGCTCAATAATGTGTGCTAGTTTGGCCAGACCCTCTGTACTTAACACTATTGGCAGCCCCCAGGAAAGATAAAATAACATTAACCCCCCCCCCCCCCACCCACAAAAAAAGGCAAGCACATTGTGACATTATGAAATTAACAAGCAAGCTAATAGGAGGGAAAGAAGACAAAAAAAGAGGAAATGGAAAGTATGGAGGCAGCCCCTTGCACTACATGCTTTGCAGAATTCATCCGTAAAGATGCCCACTATAAAGAGGTAGGTATATAGTGTGTATTGACCTTGGGAAAGGCAGCAGATAGAGGATTGGTACCATCTGACAGAGCAGTTGGGGGAGGGGGTTCATAATGAGTTTGCCCCCCCCCCCACCAAAAACAAATAAAAAAGGGGCTCTACATGAAGTAAACCACACAGCAAACATTTGTGCATATTTTAGGGGGTGTTTGGGGGCAAACAATACTATGCAGCAGACAAAATACATTGCCTAAGTGACTAGGCCATAGGTGTCTATTGGGGCAGAAGAGCATGCTGGGGAGGTAAGTGAAGGGAAAAATGCATGAAGGAGAAAAGGGGCACAGCATATTAGAGCATATTGCAATCATGGTAATTAGGGAAGGAGGTCAAAAATAGAAGACATTAGCAAACAGAGCATACATAGAAGGGAATAGTAAAGGAGAAATGTTACCTTAATATAGTCCTCCTGCAGGACCTGGATGATGGCAGAACAGGTCTCTGGAATAATGATTCCCAGGGCCTGGGGAGAGATACCTGAAGAGAACTTCAAATCCTGAAGACTTCTCCCTGTCGCCAAGTACCTCAACTTGGCAACAAGCCTCTGCTCCGGAGTAATGGCTTGTCTCATGCAGGTATCCTGCCGGCTGATAAAGGGGGTCAGCAAAGCCAAAAGACGGTGAAAATCGGGGTCCGTCATCCTGAGAAAGTTCCTGAAATCATCAGGATTATTCTCCCGGATCTCACGAAGCAAAGGCATGTGCGAGAACTGGTCACGCTGAAGCAACCAATTCTTGGTCCACATACTCCTCGTCACTCTGTTCATGGACGGGTCTTGGGTCAAAGCTAAAAGCCCGACACCAATTCCGCGTACAGCACGAACTCGGCGACGAGTACGCACGGGAAACATCGCTCACAAGGTCACAAAAGGTCGGCTGGTCAGAACGGACAAACAGAAAGCACCGATAAACAGCAAGGCCTGAAAGAACGAACTGAATAGGAGAAACTGCACAGACAATAAGCAGTGCAAATCAAAGCGTCCTATATCAAGATATAGGCCGCAATGACCAACAAATGCGAACTGACTACACGCACTAATAAACAGATACGCACGACAAGCACAAACTGAAGAGCAGTAACGATCTGAGTCAGAAAACTGAGAAGCGCGAATCTTAAGTCACCAAACTTCGACTAACTCTCGATAAACACGGGATCAGCAGAAGGAGCCCAACGGGTGCCTGACGTGGTGCTGAACTTGCCTTTTCTAGTCTCGTGGACGACGACTTACGTCACAACGTTCTTGCAGACCGGATATTCCGACAACGTAGTCCGACCGTGTGTACGCAACACCAACATCGGACAAAGTACGACGGACAAAATCCGACCGACCTGGTCCGCGGATTGTCCGAGCGTGTGTATGGGGCTTTAGACTGGCCAGCTCCTGCAGACAAGAAAGTGGTCCAACACTTCATCGGGTTTGCCAACTTCTATCCGAAATTTTATTAGGGGTTTTCTGCTATTATCGCCCCCATTACAGAACTACTCAGGCAGGGGATCTGATTCCTCAGTTCTTCCAAAGCTCAGTCTGCCTTTGAAGCTCTCAAGAAGTTGTTCACTTCAGCATCCATCTTGAAGCACCTTACATAGTTAGTAAGGTTGAATAAAGACACCATTCCATCCAGTTCAACCAGAGTGAGTGTGCGTGTCTACAATTGTCCCTATCCCTGTACATTGTGTCTCATTAAGATGCTCATCTATTATATTATTATTTATTTAAGGTACCCATATAGCGCTGTCAATTTACGCAGCACTCCATGCATACATTGTACACTCACATCGGTCCCTCCCCCTTAAGGAGCCGCCAATCCAAGGTCCCCAACTCACATTCATATACTAGGGCCAATTTTTGGATAGAAGCCAATTAACCTACCAGCATGTCTTTGGAGTGTGGGAGGAAACCCACACAGGCACAGGGAGAACATGAAAACTCCAGGCAGTTAGTTTCATGGTTGGGATTTGAACCAGCGACACTTTTTACTGCTAGGCGAGAGTGCTACCCACTACATCTTGATCCTGCCTTACCGTTTGTTCTTGAAGTTGACGCTTCTAAAATAGCAGTTGGAACAATACTTTCTCAACGGCAAGGATCTAAGGCCCTACTCTATACAGTTGCATTGTTCTCCTGCAAACGATTGACAGTGCAAAGAAACTATGACGTAGGAGATTGTGAGCTTTTGGCCATCAAGGCTGCATTAGAAGAATGGCGATACTTACTGGAAGGTGTGGCACACCCCATTCTGGTCTATTCGGACCATAAGAATTTAGAGTACCTCAGAACGGCTAAGAGATTAAAACCACGGCAGGCAAGGTGGGCACTATTTTTCTCTAGATTTTCATTCCACATAATTTACGGGCCGGGGTCAAAGAATACAAAGCCTACCCTCAGGAAACTTCCTTGTACTACAGGAGAATCTTCTATCTCGGATCAAACAGGCCTCTTCTGAAACCACCTCATCCTCTGAAAGCAGCTTACAGGCACAGGATGGCCTACTATTATTATTATTATACAGGATTTATATAGCGCCAACAGTTTGCGCAGCGCTTTACAACATGAGGGCAGACAGTACAATTACAATACAAATCAATACAGGAGGGATCAGAGGGCCCTGCTCGTTGGAGCTTACAATCTAGAAGGAAGGGTCAATTGGAACAAAAGGTAATACTGAGGGGGATGAGCTGATGGAGAAAATGAAAATACAGTTGTTAGGTGTGGGTAGGATATGCTTCTCTGAAGAGAAGGGTTTTCAGGGATCGTCTAAAAGCTAATAAAGTAGGAGATAGGCGGACAGATTGGGGTAAGGCATTCCATAGGATTGGAGAGGCTCTGGAAAAGTCCTGGAGGCGAGCATGGGAGGAGGTGATGAGGGAGCTAGAGAGCAGGTGGTCTGGACTATGGCATGAAGGTAAAATCGTTGTACCCAAATTACATTTTTATAATTTTTTTTCCACAAATAGAGCTTTCTTTTGGTGGTATTTGATCACGTCTGCTGTTTTTATTTTTTGCTAAACAAATAAAAAAAGACCAAAAATTTTGAAAAAAAAATGTTTTTTCTTTTGTTTCAGTTTCAAAACTTTGTAAATAAGTAAGTTTTCTCCTTCACTGATTGGCACTGATGGGGCTGCACTGATAAGGCGGCACAGATGGGCACCGATGAGGTGGCACCAATGAAGTGGCACTGAGGTGGCATTGATGGGCACTGATAGGCGGCACAGATGGGCATGGATAGGCGGCACAGATGGGCATGGATAGGTGGCACGGATAGGTAGCATTGTTTTGTACTGATGGATGCCAACCAGTGCCAAACAATAACGCATGCCAATCAGTGATGCCCATTGTGGGCACTGATTGGCATCCATTGTGGACACTGTGCATCATCCCTGGTGGTCTAGGGAAGCATACCTTGTGCTGGGCATCCCTGGTGGTCTGGTGGCATCCCTGGTGGTCCAGTGTGGGCATCCTTGGGGGGGGGCTGCGCTGATAATCGATCAGCACAGACCCCCCCTGTCAGAGGAGCAGCCGATCAGCTCTCCTCTACTCGCGTCTGACAGACGCCAGTGAGGAAAAGCCGATCACCGACTCTACCTATTTATACTGTGATCAGCCGTGATTGGACACGGCTGATCACGTGGTCCGTCGGAGACTCTTTACCAAGATCGTAGTTGCGGGGTGTCATACTGAAAGAGAAGAGAAGGGGCGGGGAATAGACTAGAAAGATCGTCAGGCGCCGGCGGAGTTTCACGCATGCGCACTGTATATAAAACGTCACACGCGCGTGTCGTACGGACGATCTGTGAGCAGAGAGCTGACGCATGCAACGAGTGCTAGAACGAAGGTACAATTTGAACTTGGTACATCACTAGCCTAGACTGCTTCTAGATTGAGGCTTATTTGGGTACAGGATTAGGAGAGTTTAGCCTGACATTATTATGGTTTGTCTTGCAGAAAATACTATGGACCCTTTTAAATTTTCTTTTTTCAATGAGCTGATAATTGATGAGCTCAGGGCGATGCCCTGCCTGTAGCAGAATTCACACCCAAATTATTTGAATCTAACCAAAAGGAAGGCAGCACTGGAGAAACTACTCCATTACGTTAAAATCATGCTCCCCACGGCAGACATCACCTATGTGATGGTCAAAATTGGTGCCCTGAGGTTCCAGGATTCCTTGCGATCAGGAGATCCAAATGACATTTATGTCCCCAGGATGAAGTTCTACGAGAGGCTACATTTTCTGGCAAACCAGAGGAAACCCATGCCATCACTCTACCATCTTCCTTCAAGGCTTCCTTCCCCCCAGCTGAGGCTTCGGATGTCCAACCTGGGCCTTCCAGGCAACAACATGTGGTGGGGCCCAGCTTGAGACAGGTATAGCATTGATGAACATATTTCTTGACGTACATTTAATGTTAACTAGATGTTATTATTGATCAGTTAAGTTGTGATTTAACAAAGTGGTTGACATATCAATAGACAGTAGTGACCAAAAAGAATTGGGCCAAGAATGAAAAATGCTGGGCTCAGAATGATAGTATGTTCTATTTATTAACATTCAATTTGCAACAGTTATGAGATGAAAATAGTGCGATTGATGAACAAAGAACTAAAACTATGTCCAATTTTCATGCACAGGAAGACCTCAGCCGGGAGGAGGCTGTGGCAAGTGGCAGCCGGGAGGAGGCTGTGGCAAGTGGCAGCCGGGAGGTTGCCCCTCGCCCTCCTCCTCCTCCTCCACCTGCTGCCACAACTAGAAGATCTGAGCCACAGCCTGGAAGGAAGCCTGGAGGGAAGTGCCTTAGGAAGACCAGAGAGCGATGGCCTGGGTTCCGTCTGGTCTGTTAGAAGACGCAGCCTCTTGTCTGACAACATCCTGGGGACATAAAGGTCATCTGATCTTCCTGATCGCTTGGACTTCTGGACCATATTGTACTCCCTCAGATATGTACTCCTCATGCCACCAATTTTGCTATTACATATTTGATGTCTCCCGTGGGGACCAAAAGGCTTCGCCAAATGGACCAGTTTCTCCAGCGTTGCCTTCCTGTTTATTTTGTTTATGACACCGAATAAAGTTTTTTTTTGGTTTGAAGAAATCCTTGCCTATGTGTTTTACTTCAAAAAGGACAGTTTATTTGTGAGTAGGCAGGTACATTTCACAAATAATAAAGTCAAATTAACAAGGGGCACCAACACCAATCAACCTCCTCGTGAATTTAGCCAAAAAATACAAATGCTAATAATGGTGTTGGGATAAGTTGAGACACACAAACCCCCCCTCCCCAAAAATAAAAAAACATTACAGATAAAGGAAATCTGGATTAAAAGACAAACCACTATAAATGAAAAAATAAATAAAAAAACAAAAAAAACATTCTGGAGATCTGACGAATAAAAAAATTCTAGGCATGAAATCAGGAAAAAGAATAAAGAAAGAAGTTTGGGAGAAGTCAGTGTGAATATGAGCAGCTAAAAAAAAAACTTTATTCTTCTTGCATTGTAAAGAAAAACAGAATGCGCTGCATTAAACAAATTTTAACATTGCAGCGTGACGAATGTGCTCTGTTGATTAGGAACGGTAGTTTTACCTGACCGAGCGCTTCCGTCACAGAATTTCTTCTGTGCATGCGTGGCACTTTGTCCGTCGGACTAGGCTACACACGTTTGGAATTTGCGTGATCAGACTTTGTTGTCGGAAAAAATTTGAGAGCAGGATCTCAAACTTTTGAAAAAGACCGATGGAGCCCACACACGGTCGGATTTTCCGACAACATGGTCCGATAGGACATTTTCCGTTGGAAATTCTGACCGTGTGTACGGGGCATTAGACATACTTCAGCAGCTTGTTAATCACCTAACAAATATCAGAAAAATACTATAGGTAAGCCTACCACAGCAAAATATGGTGAAAAAATAAAGCACAGGCTTTCCGTCTCATGGGCCCCTGTACACATGTTTTTTGCTTTATTTAGGGACATAACCGCCCTTCATTGATTTGGGGCTCAGTCCGAACACATACAGATTTTTTCCAACTATTACTATATTTTGGGCTGGAGATATCTTTACCCATAGAGGTTAAGTGTGAGCAACTACAACGTAGGCAGGACGAGCGGAAGACTCCATGTGACAGTGCTTTTCTCTTTGAATGAATGTGGATACACCCCTCACATTTTTGTAAATATTTTATTATATTTTTTCATGTGACAACACTGAACAAAGGACACTTTGCTACAATGTAAAGTAGTGAGTGTACAGCTTATATAACAGTGTCAATTTGCTGTCCCCTCAAAATAACTCAACACACAGGCATTAATGTCTTAACCGCTGACATGCTTGGCCACTCCATCACCTTTACCCTCAGCTTCTTGTTTATCAGTGCAGACCCCCCTTGGATGCCTAAACTAGACCACCAGGGAAGCCCCCAGGATCACCAGGGAAGTGGGCAACATGTGGATGGCCAGGTATGTACCCCATGGCCATCCACATGTACAAATAAATGCCCAATCTGTGCCAATCAGTGCCCACAAATGGGCACTGACTGTCACCATGATAAAATAAATTAAATCTGCAATGCCACACAGTGTTATCAGTGCCACACATCAGTGTCCAGAAGTGCCACCATCCGTGCCCATCAGTGCCACCTATCAGTGCCACCCATAAGTACCCATCAGTGCCGCCTATGAGTGTCCATCAGTGCTGCATACCAGTGCCACCTATCAGTGCCCGTCAGTGCCAGCTCATCAGTACCACCTCATTGTTGCCACCTCATCAGTGCCCATCAGTGCCGCCTTATCAGTGCCGTCAGTGCAGCCATATCAGTGCCCATCATTGAAGAAGAAAATGTACATATTTACAAAAAAAATTAGCAGAAACAAAGAAAAACTTTTTTTTTTTTCACTATTTTCTGTCTTTTTTATTTGTTGCACACAAAAAAAAAAAAAAAACAAAAAACAAAAAAAAAAAAAAAAAATCGCAGAGGTGATCAAATACCACCAAAAGAAAGCTCTGTTTGTGGGAACAAAATTATAAAAAATGTGTTTGGGTACAGTGTTGTATGACTGCACAATTGTCATTCAAAGTGCAACAGTGCTGAAAGCTGAAAATTGGCTTGGGCAGGGAAGTGTCTAAGTGCCTGGTATTGAAGTGGTTAAACTGGCTCAACAAGCCCTCTCTGCCCAAGAATCTTCGGAAAATAGAGATGAATGGTGCAAAGCCAAAAACAAGTTTGATACATGGGCAGATATCTTAGAACTGACCGAACAAGCTCATGCCGATGCAAACTTATACATATTTGGTACCAAATCAGGTAAGCTCCTGGCTAGATTGTGCAAAGGCCCACTCATATCACAACCCTACAGGACTCCTCTGACACTATCAAAAAGACACCACAAGAGGGGAATCGAGTCATGCAAACATTCTATTCTTCCCTTTATGCTCATGGACCCCATAAACCACAGTATTGCCCAAAACTTCCTTGACAAGCTTGGCTTACCGTCAGTTACTCCTTCCCTGTTAGAGACACTAAATGCGCCTATATCCAACTCAGAACTTTCTATCACCATACGTCAACTTGCCCTTAGCAAGGCCCCAGGTCCCAACGGACTCTCAGGGGAGTTTTACGAGACTCTTCAGAAGACCGTTGAACCTGTCCCCTTCAATGTCCACAATGGCATCTGGAAAGGAGGGTCATACATACCTACCCTCCGGAAACCAAGCCATCATAAAACTAATATCAAAAAAAGGGAAAGACCCTCTAGACCCGGGTACAGATACAGGCCCTTTTCACTTTTAAATTTGGATGTCAAAATCCTCTCAAAAATAGTTGCCACCAGACTTGCCAATATCATCCCCTTCTTAATACATTCAGCGCAGTCAGGATTTGTAAAAAGGGAGAACGGCTTCACTAAACATCTGCAACGTACTGTTGGTATTGGAACATGCTAAAGAAAAACCCGGGGGTGGGGGGGGGGGGTTGCCATTATCACTCTGGACATGGAGAAAGCTTTTGACAACATCAGCTTCGATTGGCTTTCCTTAGTCCTGTCAAGGCTAGGTTCATTTAATCATCTCGTTACCTCCAAGTATTCTCTACCCGCGGCCAGACTGTTTCCTCTCTGAAGAATTTCATCTATAGAAAGGTACAAGGCAAGGCTGCCCCTTTTTACCCTTACTCTTCAACTTGGCCTTGGAACCCCATCTCTAGATTCCTAAATACTAAGGCATCTTTACATGGAATTAATTTAGGTGAACACGAGCTGTGATCAGCTCTTTTCGCATACGATATACTCAGGTAACCCCACTTCCGACATGACCACCATTAAACAGATCTTTGATGAGTTTAGACTCTGCTCAGGTCTACGTATCAATCACAATAAAAGCTAAATTCTTCCTCTAGGCCCCACGTCAAGCCTACCCTGGACATTCCACTCGCCCTTCACCATACCCAATGTGAGATTTGGCTATCAAGATTGGTAAAATCCCTTCTTCGCTGTATAAACAAAATCATTCAAAACTGAATGGATCTGCCTCTCTCGCTCCTGGGGAGATGTAATTTATTTAAAATGGTTAGCTTGGCACATCTTCTCTACCCACTTCAAACCATACCATTGCTCTTAAAGCATAAAGATATCCATTTTTTTGAATAAAGCCACCTCAAAATGTATCTGGCAACAAAAGAGGCCGCGCATTGCGCTGACTAAACTGCATCTCCCCAGGGGCAAAGGAGGCATTAGTCTACCGAATATTATAGTTTATAACTTAGCTTGCTTATTGAGGATAGGCCTAGACTGGATACAACAGGCATCTCGGTACTCAAATTATTCTCTCAAATCTGCAATGACACACCCTTACTCTTTGGTGGCCCTACTACACTGCCAATGGAAATATTTATGTCCAGACCTACAACATAACCTTCTCCTACAAAATACAGTCATCGTATGGAGGAAGTACAATAGAGGGAAAAACTATCCCCCTTCATCTCCAGACACTCGCCTATCCAAGAAAATCCCAGTTTTCCTCCAGGAAAGAACCACCAAATTTATACTTTATGGCTAAGAAACGGTCTCACAAAATGTCCCTCACAATGTCATATGGAATCAGGTACACCATATGCATTTTCAGACATAGCCCTCTCTGCCAAACTCCCACATATTCTACTTCTGGCAATGTGTCAACTTCATCTGGAGCTCTTGTAGGGAAGGGGACAAGAGATTTGGATCATCCATCACAGACCGATTGCTACATGCAGGTTCATGTACCATCTCAGGCATTTACAAACTTTTCCTCTGCAAGATCACCTCTGTTTCCTGTTCTTCTGTTGAGAACTGGGGCAAAGACTTTCCGGATCCAGAGTTACTTGACAAACTATTGCAGGGATACCACAAAGTCCTCCAGCTGATACCTTGTGAATATTGCAAGGAAACACAGATGAAAATTCTTCACTGTGCAAATATACCCTTCCTCGTGAACAAATGAAACCCCCAGTCGTTCCTCTGTCCTATCTGCAACCAGGCAAGACCTACTATTTTTTTTTTATAAATTGTTTATTTTTAAAAAATTTCAAAAGCAGTACAAATATATTTCACATTCAGTAAGATTGAACATAGAACATAATGTGGGTATAAACATGGATGAACGTAACATGGAAAGTATACACGTTATTCAAGTTAACTATTGAACATTATAAAAGGTTGAGAAAAGTTAGAGAGAGATTCGATGATATCACATCATGGTAACATGTAAGCTCTAAGACAATCAGCAATCTAAATTGTAGGTTAAATTTCGTGTACAAGCATTCAGGGAATAGCAATAAAACCATTAATGATTATCTATCTATCTATCTAGGCTTGGGAGTTTATATTTCTGTATTATATTCTGATGAGTCCCACTTCCCCCAAATAGTCTCGAATTTTGGTAGGGTATCTTATATAACTGCTGTGAGATGCTCCATTCTACGGATATCTGTAACAGTGGAAAGGAACTGTGCAAAAGTGGGGGGAGGGGGGCAGTAGTACGCCAACACTGTGGTATTACTCGCTTAGCTGCCAGCAAGATATATGCCATTAGTTTGTTTACAGATTTTGTGGCATTCCTAAGGGGGAGGCCTAATAGCAGGTGTATAGGTTGAAAAGGGATTGGAACCTCCAGCACCTTTTCTAGTAAGGCATGAACTTTAGACCAGAAGGGGACTAAGATAGGGCATTCCCAAAATATGTGGAAATGTGAGCCCAAAGAGGAGTCACATCTCCAACAATGACTATATGGTGACAGCTTGCGGGCTGCCAAGAATTTGGGGGTCCTATACCAAAACATTAGGATTTTGTACACCGTCTCGTTCTGGGCCACACATCTGGAGACTTTAGAGGTAGCGTCCCATATTGCCCCCCATTGTGCCAGAGAAATAGGTCTATGGATGATCTGGGCCCATTTCTTCATATATGAATAGGTTTGTTCAGAAATGGGATTTAGGCTATGGAGGAATTTGTAGATGCAGGAAATTTGTTGAGGTTCATGCGGACCTTGTGAACATAGCATTTCAAATTCTGTAGGAACACCCAGGGTCATTCGGGGGGATCTAGAGGAAAAAAAGTGTTTTATCTGTAGATAAGAATAAAATAGTGTGTTCGGAATATTATTTTTGGTTTGTAGAACCGAAAAAGGAAGTAGAGTGTGTGTTACTGGATGTACCAGATGTCTTAATTGAAATATGCCAGCTTGGGTCCACGGCAGCATGGAGTCATAGGATAAGCTATTGGGGATTTCTGAATTAAATAAGATGTTTATCAGTGGTGAGCATTGGGAGGATAGGGTGTATTTACTTGAGCAGCGCTTCCAAATTGAGATTGTGAATAACATGGGGTTTAGGCATACTTTCCTTAGTTGAAGTGTAAATTTGTCTGACGAGGGCCAGAGCATACAGCATGGGTGTGCAGGAGTTGTAATGCTCATCTCCATTTATGACCATCTGTTCGATGCATACCGAGACGTCCAGGAGGAGATGGCTTTAAGGTGGGTGGCATGGTAATATTTGATAATATCTGTGGCCCCTAGTCCCCCGCCTGTGCGGGGAGCCAGTAGAACCAAATTGGCAATCCTATGAGACGCATTGTTCCAAATAAAGTTCATGAAGTTCCTATGAAGTAGTTTAAGTTGGGTCAGTGGGACTGCTACGGGGAGGGTTTCAAAAAGATACAGCAGCTTGGGGAGAATGGACATCTTAAGAACGTTAATTCTACCGATAAGAGAAAGAGGGAGTGTTGTCCAGTTTTTAAAGTAGTCTGTTGATCTCTAAGAAAAGGGGGGGGGGAATTTTCTTGATAAAGGGTAGAGTATGATCAGGATAAGTGTACACCAAGATATTTAAGTGACTGCGTGCACTAGTATCTATACTTGAAGTTATTTTAGCGGTAGTTCGGTCGAAACATTAATGGGTAAGGCTTCAGTTCTAGTCAGGTTAATTTTGAATCCGGAGATATTGCCAAATGTTTGTAGGGTCGAATAAAGAGAAGGGAGCGAAGTATGCGGATGAGTAATTGTTAGTAGTACATCGTCTGCAAAGAGAGACAGTTTGTACTCCTGATGTCTCAGTGTCACTCCCCTGATGTCCGGGTGAATGCGTATGGCTGCCGCCAGGGGTTCAAGGCTTAGGATAAAGAGCAGGGGTGACAGTGGACAACCCTGTCTAGTACCATTGCTGAGGGGGAATGACATTGAGACATGAGAGGCCATCTGTACCTGAGACATAGGGGTGGAGTATAGTGCCCTTAAGGCTTGTAAAAAGGGACCAGAAAATCCATATCGCCAAAGTGTAGCAAACATGAATGACCAATCCAGGTGGTCGAATGCTTTCTGCGCGTCTAGGCTCAGTATTATAGCCGGTCTGTTGGTTTTGGTCAGGAGGTCTATTAGGTCTATGGTGCGTCTAGTATTGTCCCCTGCATGTCTGGTGGGGACAAAACCGACTTGGTCTTTATGGATTAGCGTGGGGAGGAGTAGGGACAGTCTGTTGGCTAATATTTTTGTAAAAATGTTATAGTCAGAATTTAAGAGGGCTATGGGGTGCTAATTGTCTGGTATAGGGGGATATTTTCCTGGTTTTGGGATCACCGTGCTGAAAGCATGTAGAAACTGAGTGTGGGGGACTTTCCCTGTCATTATTGAGGCAAAGAGCTTTTCCATAGATGGCAAAATGGTGGGGAGGATTTTTTTATAATAGGAGTAGGGGAGACCGTCTGGACCTGGGGAATTGTGTGTCGGAAGCTGTTTAATAACCTTAGTGATCTCTTCAGCTGATGTGTGCGTTCAGTCCTGAACGGTCATCTGGAGATAGGGTGGGGAGGTTTAGAGAATCCATAAACCTGTTGAACTTTTTTTGTGTGAACTGGGAGGTCGGGTCTGTGGCCAGGCAGTTATATAATTTCTTATAGAAGTCTCCAAAGACAACGGTCATAGTTTGAGGGCAATATGTGGGTCTGCTGTCATGTTGTATTAGAAAGTCTGGTGCAGAGGATTGGGGGCGTGGTTTCAATTTTTGGGCAAGCATTCTATGGGGTATATTGGCAAATTCATAGTATTTTTGTTTTGACCAGAGCATGAATTTAGTGATTCTAGCTGAGTCTAGTGCTTTTATATGGTTTCTTAGAGCTGTTACGGCTTGGAGACACTCTATTGTAGGATGCCTGAGGAGTTTTTGTTCAGTATCTGATAGTTGGGTCAGTAAGGTCGATCGTTGGAGAGCACGATCATTTTTAAGGCGAGATCCAGTGGCGATACACTCCCCTCTGAAGAACGCCTTGTGGGCTTCCCATAGAACAGAGATCTCCGATACCGAATCCTTATTAATCTGAAAATATTCGTTCAGTTTGTCTTGTAAGGGTATTTGGGTGAATTAAGGAGTGATTCATTAAGATGCCAATGACATTTCCTAGGTGTAGGTGAAGACAGGAGAAGGTCTATGGTTATGGGTGCATGGTCTGACCACGTAATTGGGAGGAGATTTGCGTCTACAAAGTATGGTAATAGAGGTGCAGAGATGAAAGATAGTCGATTCTTGTGTACAGTTTGTGAGGTGGGGAGAAGAAAGAGAACCGTTTGGCTGTCGGATGCTTTATCCTCCAAGAGTCAAACAGTCTGTTTGCTCTAATTGTTTTTCGAAACGAAGAGGAAGATTTGTGTGCCTGTAAAAGGAGGATTGGAGACATGCACAGGTTGAAATATCCACCAATAATCTAAAAGGGTTGGGCAAAAGTGTGAAGTGTCTCGAAAAAGGTGTCTAGGAAACCAATTTGGCCTGTATTAGGAACATATATATTTGCCAGAGTAAAAGAGGTATTCAGGTGATCACAGTCCAGGAGAACAAAACGACCTTGGGGATCTAAATATGAGGATTTCACCTTTATGGTGGATGAACGTTTAAGGAGAACCACCACCCCAGCTTTTCCAGAAGGGGCAGATGCGACAAAAGCTGTGGGGTAGTGTCTGGATGCAAATTTGAACGAACCCTCTGCCTTGAAGTGTGTCTCCTGGACCATGATCACCTCAGCATTAGATGCTTTAAACTCTTTAAGGGCTAGCTATCTCTTGGAATTCAGACCCTTGACATTACATGAAAATATACTGACTGCCATAGGTATAAATTGTGGGTAGATCTGACATTACATTCGTGTAATATATGTTTAGCAGAAACCCTGATGTAAGTTATAGACTATGTATACTTATATATTCAAACCCGCAAAAGGTAATTTTTAGGGGTGAAAATATATAAACATTCCCTGATTGGGTCGAAAAAACGCCCATGTGTAATCCTAAAAGTAAGGAAACATATAGCATAACAACCAAATCGTAAGTAGATATTGCCAATGTAGTTAAGTAAGGGATTAAAAAGGAGCCCTAAAAAACACAAAGAAAAAAAATAAAATAAAAAAAAAAATAAAAAATCGTTTAGGTAGAATACCCAAGGAGGAGTTCGTCTCCAAGGGAGCATGGTCAAAAAACACGACCATGTTAGGGGAACATGGCAGTTCGCAAGACTAAGCTTACCGGTCTTAGTCTGATCCGAAAAGCATATGCAAGAGAGGAAAGTAAGATGGGAACTGTAGAACTGTGGTTGTCCCAGGGGACACTTGCCCATGGATGGACATTTACATGGGGGTAGAGCAACAGTCTGAGGAGACATAGAGGCACTTACATCGGGGCCTCTACCTATGACCAGGTTGGAAAAAAGGAGTTACAAACCAGAGGTGGGATCCAGTGGAAGTTTCAGGTGGGGCCCTTAGAAGATGCATTCCTTTGGAGGAGTGAACGAGGCTTTCTGAGATTTGTAACGAACCGGAGTCCATATTTTCCCAGGTGTTGAGAGAGTTCTGAAGGGTGGAATTTGGGCTTGCAGGTCTTCCTCAGGAACAGGGGGTAGTCCCAGATTTCTGATGAAGGACTCGCTTTCCTGAAGGTCTCTCATGGTGTGTTGTGAGCCATCTTTGGTCACCGTCAGGCGAAAAGGGAAATCCCATCTGTAGGGCATCTGATGGTGCTGCAGGTGGGCAGTGATAGGGCGAAGATTGCGTTATGTGTTATGGGCGATAAGTCGCTGAAAATTTGTATCTTCGCCTCCTTAAATTCCACTCTGGACCTGTTTCGTGTGGCAATGGTCAGGGCTTCTTTACTTTCGTAAAAATTAAAGCGGACAACAATGTCTCTGGGATTGGCTCCCTGAGGGGGTTTAGGAGCCAGTGATCTGTGTGCCCTGTCAAGGCGCCAGTCGATACCTGGGATGTCAGCTACTAGAGTATTAAACAGGGCCAGCAGGTATGATCTATTATCTTTATCAATAACAGATTCAGGGACACCACGGAGGTTCTGCCTGCGTTCCCTGTTCTCGAGGTCTTCTTGTTGTATCTGCAGTTGTGATACAGCATTTGTTAGATTAGCATTCTCATCTTCCAAAGCTTGGACATAATAATTCACCATGTCGTCCAATTTTGTTTCCAGGGCATCTGTTCTCTCCCCTAGCTGGTCAATCTCCCCTCTGAGTTCATGTGCAAGCTTATTGACCTCCTTAATAACGTTATGGGTGAGGCTTTGGAGCAGGGCCTGCAGCTTCAGGTCTAGGACAGCCACCGTCACCAAGGATGTCATTGCAGGCTGATGTGATGGGCCAGTATTGTGTAGCTTGGCAGGGGGGTTATCAGCAAATAGTGAGGGATCGACCAGCGGGAGTGCGTCTGATGGATCTGCGGCGTCCGCCGTACAAATTGAGGTCAGGGATTGCGGCCTACGCAGAAATTTCTCCATGTGGCGTGTGGGCTGTGGTGCGGACTGTGGGGATCGTTTCCTGTATATGTGCCTCTGATCGCTGATCTTACCCATGCAATGTTCGTTGGGTGGCTGAGGAGTTCCCGGATCGGATGATACAGCTCCCAGGCTGTGGGTGCTGATGTAGCGGAGCGGGAGCTTTGGATGCTGGAGATGGGACCGGAGCTCTAGTTGAATGCGTCCGCCATCTTACGAGCCGCGCATGCGCCCCCGGCAAGACCTACTTTAACACACCGCTTCTGATCATGTACATACATCTCCCATTTCTGGGAATAAATCATATCCTTCATACAGGGAATTACCTTGCTGCATCTCCCTAAAGACCCTCTGCTTCTGATCTTTGGATACTGGGACAAGCTACTTCTGACTTGGTCCTCCAATGCTAATCATCCTCATAAAGAGTGGGTCCTCATCAACCTTTTGTGGCTAGGAGAGCAATTCTTAAAAACGACTTCTCCAACCTGTCCAAAAATATCACATGTCAAACAAGAGCTACTGCTGAAACTCGACAAGGAAAAAAAAAAAAATCACTACTCATTTTAACCATTGGGTCACAAACAAACGCTTCTTCTTACCATGGGGGGCATTCATAAACTCAACAATACATCCAGAGTCACTCAAGTTTTTTTATATGCCTTTTGTCTACTACAAGAATCTCCTATTGCAAGAGGACAATGATAACACTCATTGAGTTCTTTCACCCTTTACATCTCATTTAAGCCTATAGGGTGTGGATCCAGACCACCCGCAACTGTCCGACTTATAAGAGCAACTCTCCACCTTTGCCTGATTAGCTAGTACAAATTCTACACCCAAGGTAAAAAAGAGTGGCAGGTTGCCCCCCCCCCTCTTTTTTTCCCCTTTTCCCCTTTTCCTTCCTAGTTTCCCCCTCATAACTTAGTATTCGTTAAAAGGAGATCCATCCAGTTCTGTATTGTGGTTTTCAGTTATTTATTATTACTGGTTTCACTTGATTTACTGCTTTATGTAGAAAACTTGTTTTCTAACAATTGTCCCCTCCCCCACAAGGTGCCAGGGTGCATTGATTACCCACCCCCCACTTATTCATTAAAATGTATCATTTATATATTTTCATTTGTATCAGTATATTTTATTTTATTCAAAATTTTTAATCTCTACACTTCCAATGTTAAAATGTATTATTTCGGGCGACATGGAGTTCCTCCTGTCACTCACAATATATATCTGTATGTCTAATACCTCAAGAAATTATTTTGAGAAAAAAAAAAAGTGTCCATGCTGAATAAGATTCTTTGCAAAGTGTCCATATTTGACAAATATCTTTGCTAAGTGTCCATGGTTGGCAAATGTCTTTGCAAAGTGTCCATACTTAACAAGCATCTTTGTAATTGGATAAAGGGAAGATACTGGACAGCCCCATTCAAAAGCAAATGCCTTTATTTAAAAAAAAAAAAAAAGGAGATAATAATCCAAAAAGTACAAGCCACAGCAAACAACGAATCATACTGATATCTATTAAACATGTGACCCAAACCTGTGAATAAGTTACTCTAATTAGAGTTAGTTTATATGTGAAGTGGGTTGATTAGTGTATAGCTAACATGTGTGGTTAAATGTGAGAGCACCACTAAGTAGCATCTTTGCAAATTATCCAAACTTTGCAAATATTTGTCACGTTCCTACGTACCTGACGGATGATTGCAGAGGAAGACCTCTCTTACGTATCTGACTCGCAGTCCCTGGTAGAGCAGACAGGTGGCACGGAAGTGCAGAATGGTATTGCCTGGCGGGAGTGCCTGGCGGGTCAGCTGTTAGGAAGGGCGCTCCGAGATTCCTGATGCTGCAGAGATGAGGACCAGCTGGGAAGAAGATCAGAAAAGCAGACAGGCTGCAGGCTGGAACACCCGATATCCAGACACACACACACACCCAGATGCCGGGTCTGGCAGATAGTGGAACAGTCCAGAGGGGTGTGGATACAGGCAAGTGCAGGCAGGCTGGATCTCAGCAAAGAGAAGGCTTGCTGGAGCAGGCACAAGAGGCAAACAAGTCGGGTCACAGGCTGGGTCGGTAACTGGCAGACAGCGTGGTATTCAAAGGAGCAGGCAAGTATCAAGGTCAGACGTGAGCCAGGGTCAGGTGCAGGCAGCAAGAGAAGTCCAAAGGCAAGCTGGGTCATTCAGGAAGTAGATCACAAGATTAGATTAACAGGAGCAGGAGGTCACAGGAAGCTGCAGATCAGATAGCACTGGTCCTGTCTGCATATCCTGTTTAAATAGGCCGTCTGGCGCTGAGAATTGCACGTGCGCGCACATGCATGCGCACTGGTGCACACAGAAGTGCACCAGCTCGGGCATCATTGTCGGCCACGATCGAAAGCTTACTGTACCTTCATTGCTAGTTTCAGCAAATTTTAAATGTAATTTTAAACACATACTGCACAAAAACTGAAAATGTTATACTTACCTGACGGTAATTTTCCTTTTCTGATGCAAAGCATGACAGCATACACGAATGGCATAGGCTCCGCCTCCCGCCCAATCAGGACTGGTTATGCTATATTTAAATAAGTCGCCTCCCCCTAGGCGGTATTCTTGTAACTATACTCAAATGCGAAAACGCACAAGGGGAGGGACCTGTATGCTGTCATGCTTTCGATCAGGAAAGGAAAATTACCGTCAGGTAAGTATAAAATTTTCTGTTTTCCTGACACAAAGCACGACAGCATACACGAATGGGATGTAGCACGCCCACAAAACCTATAAGGGAGGGCCATGCTGAAGCGTTTGAATCAACATATCATTAGATTAGAACTGAAGTCGATTCCCCTGCTTCCAATGTTGCCTGTTGCCTGATTGACTTTGCAATAGGCAAAAAAATGGTTTGTAGTATATGAACCTGGTTGGTATCCTATGGTATCCTATAAAAATGCCCATGAGCATACCATCCATCTGATAAAGTGTGCTCTGCACTAGATTTATGATTTTATCTTCCTTTTATAAGCCCCTTAAGCTACTCTGACCCGAGATAATGCTTTTGTCTTAGCGGACAGTGCAAGTCTTTTTCTGATACTGACAGGCCTGAAGAGGCCACTGTCTGACCTTCCAGAGAAGGACCACTTCCATGCATTTCTTCCACATAGAGTCCATTACTATGTGGCAGACATAGTTACTCCAGCTTGTGGTGACGTTTGACATTTCAGTTTGGACACGCCGGAAGGGTGAAGCCAGAGGCGGCTCTTTAATTAGGCAAATTAGGCGGTCGCCTAAGGCCTTGCGCTCACAAGGGCCTCGCGACCACCTAATTTGCCTACTGAAGAAAGGGGAGCACTGGCGTAGCATTGGCCGCTGGTGGACCCGTGCTGTCCCTGGGTCCGATGCCCCAGCCAGCCGAGGGAGTCGGGATACTACTGATCGCGGCACAGCGCTGCCTGCACTGAACAGGTAGGGGGGTTGGATCGCTGCAGTGGGGAACAATTACAGGAACCAATGCCATGCCCTGTATCTGTGTCCATCCAGCAGCTAAAAGCCCTGCCACCCGCGGCCGCCGCCCCCCCTTCTCCGCTGGACAGACACAGATACAGGGTTCCTGTAATTGTTCCCTGCAGCCTTGTCTCTGTCACGTGTCAGGCAGAGTCTTCTTCTCTGCCTGACACATCACATCAAGTGCTGCTGATTAAGAGAACGGGACCTGCGGGCGGAGGTAGCGGGACTCGGAAGCCCTGGAAGAAGTACACGCACGGTGAGTAGAGGGCTGTGTGTGATAGAGGCGGAGGCTGGGTGGGACTATGGGACTACAATTTCCAGCAATGTCTATGGAGGAGGAGCTTTTGGTATGAGGCTGGAGGTGAAAGCATGGTGTATCAGTCCCACTTGCAGTCTGCAAGTGAGACTGATACACCATGCTTTTACCACCAGCCTCATACTAAGTGCTCCTCCTCCATAGACATTGCTGGAGATTGTAGTCCCATAGTCCCGCCCAGCCTCACAATGTAGGTAAGATCACATGTGTCTGGATGGCAGGAGGAGGAGCTCAGAACACCCCGATATATATATATCTGCAATCAGTGATGGCTGGTATTTTGTTTGGGGGGCAAGGCAAACAATACATTTACACCAGCCCCCCGTCTAATCAGGTCGCGGACGGCACAGAGGCCCCCCCAGGTCACGGGTGGCACCCTCAGGTCAGTCAGGTTAGTCAGTTAGGGCCCGCACATACTCCATCCCACGGGTAGCGGCAGCGGCTTCTCTTAGGGCTGCGGGCATCTCGTCCCTCTGTTCCCCAGAGTCTCTTCCCTCCTCTTCATTTCGGCCAATCGGGTGATGGGTCTCATGACCCGCTTCCTGATCGGCTGGGAGGAAGATCAGTGTGAGAATAGCAAATATTTATTCGCTATTCTCACACAACTGGGTGGGCTTGGAGCGCAATTCTCTGTAGCCTATTCTCTGTAGCCTCCGGCTCTAATCATGTGCTTCAACCCCCCCCCCCCCCCATTGGAATTCATGCATTCAGCTCCCAGTATGTAGATCAGGGGGCCGGGCACACGGATTGGGGGGTGGTGCCCCTGCGCCCTTAATGGATGGGCCGCCACTGTCAGCAATCCTACAGTGGTACAACACTGCCCACATATCATAATTAGCAAGTCACCCTCTCCCCCTTCTACCGCCCCTTTATCCCCCTCCCCCATTATTTCCATCACCCCTCGCCTCCTCTCTCTCCCCCCTCCCTCTCTCTATCATTCCTCCCCCTCCCATGTCCTCTTTCCCCCCTCAGTCCTTTCTGCCCCCTCTCTCTGTCCACATTCCACTCTCCCTCGCCCTCTCTCTATCTTCTCCCCCCCTCCCTCTCTCTATCCTCTCCCCTCTCCCTCTCTATCCTCTTCCCCCTCCTGTCTACTCTCTCCTCCCTCCTCTCCCGCTACCCTCTCTCTATCCTCTCCCCCTCCCCTCTCTCTATCCTCTCCCCCCTCCCTCTGTCCACTCTCTCTATCCCCCATTCCTACTCTCTCTCTCTCTCCTCTACCCCCTCTCTCTCTATCTCTACCTCCCTCTCTCTCTCCTCTACCCTCTCTCTTTATCCTCTTCCCCCTCCTGTCCACTCTCTCCTCCTCACCTCTCTCTATCCTCTCCCCTGTTCCTTCTCTCTGTCCTCTCTCCCCCCTCCCTTTCTCTCTCCCCCTCTGCTCTCCCTCCCGGTCTTTTCTCCCCCCACCCTCTCTGTTCTCTCTCCCCCTCCCTTTGTCCTCTCACCTCCCCTCCTTCTTCCTTCTGTGTTCTTTTTCCCTACCCATATCCTCTCTACTCCCCTTCTCTGTCCTCTCCCCCCCTCCCTCCTCCTCCTCCAGGGTCATGTATTGTGTAAAGACCACAGCCCTTTACACCTTGAGCATGGGGTCTCATGGGCACTATGAACGGCAAGGTCCAGAGGGGTGGCCAGGATACTGGGAGTTAGTTCAGATTTTCATTTTTTGTGAAAATGTGAACTTACCCTTTAAGCCTTCCAAACTATTTCAGGGCATAAAAAAAACCCTATAGGTGCTGCATTCCTCTTACCAACCTGGTGGAACATTCAGGAGACCTGAGTCCCCAAAAACTATTATATACAGCTCTAGACCAGCCAGAGGAAGAGGTAAGGCTCCAATGGTTGTTATTGGCTTCTAACTTTGATGGATGGGCCTCCTTTATGAGTAGGGTGGAAAGGGCGGGCCTCCTTTATCAGTAGGGTGGAAAGGGCGGGCCCAAGCTTTCTACAACAGTGGCTGGTCAAGATTTGCATAATGGAGCACCCAAGGTTTAGGGGTTCTGAGGTATGTGACCTTAAAACCACCAACAACAGATGGAATATGGGAACCTGTGGGTGATGTTACCGCTCCAGGCTTTACCATCCAATGTCAAGTGCTCTCTTCTCTCCCCTGCAGCCACTGCTGACTGACACAGGGGATCATGCGACCAGACCACAGGTTAGAGGGTGCAAATTACTTGCCTTGCCCCAGGCGCTGACAACCCGTCCTATGTCACTGGAGGGGAGAGCTCAACATTGAGAAGAAAGATGGCGCTGCCACATTGGAGCTGTCAATGTTATCTCTTTGTGTCACTCACAAATGGCAATCTGCTGACAAGACACACCCAGGGGAGAGCAGAGCACAGCCCGGGAAAGGGAGGGATGGTCTGGGTGAGCTTGCTGGTGTGATATAAAACAATAACATGCTGGAATCCTTGAGGACTGGTCATGGGTGGATTGCCATCAGTTTATTGTACATTGCAATGTAGTATTCATTTTTATCACCTTCATTTTTCATCCCATTATGGGTGTGAGAGGGCCTCATGTCAAAGTTTTGCTCACAAAGCCTAGAGCCGCCGCTGGGTGAAGCCTTGACCCAGAAGCAAAGATGCAAACCTTCGTCTAGTGCTGGTGAAGAAGAAACCAGAGCCATTTTGTTTGATTATGGTAGCAATAAGGTACTGCTTGACGCTTGGATCTCTGAAAGAGTTCTCAAAGACGCGATATCCTTAAGAAATACTACTTTGGTGTCACTGAACCTATTGAGGTAGTCTTGTTCAGAAGAATGACCCTAGTTGCAGTCGGGAGCAGAGGATTCATCCTGAAATTCTGCAAGATTTTTCATGTTCTAGTATACCTGGAGTTTGCCGCAGGTTTCCCCGAGGTTTCAGATACTGAAGGTGAGATCCCGCAGTGAGCCTTTATAATTTGGTCTCCCAGTTGCTAGATGTAATGTGGCTGAATTTTGGATACACTTGGCTTTGCTGTACAAGGTCCGAGATCTCAAGAAGACTAAAATAGGAGGAATTTGGGCCAAAGACTGTACTTTGAGGACACCATGGCCTGTACGGCCACCAGATCATTGCCCTTATCCCAGCTGTATGACTACAGATACTGGTTGAACTAGACGGATTTGTGTCCTTTTTCAACCTGCCCAACCATGCACTATGATCCTGATGAGGAGCTTAGAGATCGCAAGTCTGGTGGCTATACAGGCTAACCTGCTGACCCAGCTGGATGTTAGTAGATCCACTGCTTCCATTTCTGGGAAGCTCCTCTTGCAGGAATGACTTCCATTCCTGACCATTGAGTTTACTGCCAGGTTGAGATTCATTGAACTGCTTGTTGGTCTCTGGCAGTCATTCTCAACCAGTGTTCCGTGGACCCCTGGGGTTCCTTGAGCTGTGGCAGATGAATTACCTTTCTGATGGTGCCTACAGAGTTCAAGGTTCAGCATCACTTCGCAAAGCCAGCAGCATGACACGAAATATATATTTTTAGCTGTCTCTAAAGCCCCATGCACACGCTCGGATTATCCGAGGACCAGGTCCGTCGGATCATGTCCGTCGTACTTTGTCCGATGTTGGTGTTGCGTACACACGGTCGGACAAAGTTGTCGGAAAATCCGATCATTCTGAACGTGGTGACGTTTGTTGCGTACGACGGGACTACGTAGAGGCTAGTAGCCAATAGCTTTGGTCTTGTAATGTGATCTGAGCATGCGTAGCACTTTGTCCGTCGGACAACGATACACACGATCGGATTTGGTGTGATCGGACCGTGTTGTCAAAAAATCTATACAGCAGGAGATAGGACTTTGTCCGCCGGACAATCCGACGTACACTGTCCGATGGTGCATGCACACGGCCGGATTTTTCAACAACATTGTCCGATCGGACAGAATCCATGCGAAAATCCTACCGTGTGTATGGGGCTTAAGGGTGGCATTCTGAGCACCCCTTTAAGGGGAACATTCTTCCTATTGACCACCCCTGACATCCAAGGCTTTGTATTTTACCGTATCTGACAGGAAGTTCTGAGACACTAGAACACAGAGCGATGAGATGAGACAGATTTACCATTGGTAAACCTGAATAGGAGATGCCTCTTGCCATGACAATAGGAGATTACCTATAGCCGTCTGTTTGAAGCATACCTGAGGCCTCCTAGGCTGTGTTGCCCAAACTACTTCCCCACTTGGGAATCACTGTACCCCTGCTGTTAGACACTTCGTCCTCCACTGGCCTATGTCATTGACTTGAGCTAGGAAGTCACCGAGGTGAATAGACTTTAATGATTGGAACGTCTGGAAGTTTATGAAAGTTGATAAGATTAACTATCCTTAGCCACCATCGACTAGACTAGAAGGCCAGTTTATGATGTTCTTAATCTTCTTGACCATTTGAGACCATGGGATGCAAACAGATGGGATAGAGCTAGGACTTGCCCACACAAAGGGTGACAGTATTAGGACTTATGTAGAGGCACCTCTACAGTATTCTCCTGAATGTCTAAAATGTCATGATTATAATGAGATTAATTGGCCTTCCCTCTGAATCAGGGTTTGCCAGGACCTGGAGGATGTTGAGCCACCCGCCTCTGTTGTCCACATGAGGAACCTGAAGCCCTTGCTTCTGCAAGATGGCCACTACTGGAAGCAATGTCCTGGAAAAATGTGGAAAGGGCAAGGTTTGCTGAACGAGCCCGCAGCAAAATTCTCAGAAGCCTGGGTGTAGCAAAGTGCGCATGTACACATCAGCTAGAACTAGAGAACTGTAGCGGTTTTATCCGATCGTTTTGAGCGATTGTTCTCAATGACTCCATCTGACATTTTGGATCTTGATCCTTTGTTACACATCTTGCCTGAATCTGCTTTCCGACTGACAATGGGCTGATTGTTTCCGTTGGACAAGATTTGGTAACATTTGCTTAAAGCCTTGATTGATCTAAGGAACCATAGTGGGTATTAGAGGCGTTGAAAAAGAGTGGGAAGAAATTCTATTGACTTACTGCACAAAGTGCAACTTGTCAGCACACCTGGAATCTTCCGTTGTTGTCCCAAGGTTTTGTTGCAGACAGATCACAACAAAGACAAGTGCTGCGCAGGCTCCACTGATCCTGAGTCTCCTGCCCAAAATTTGCATTCAATTTCTGCAATATAACATCTACTGGGCACATTTGAGTGAAAAGGAACTTTGCTGCTCCTCGAGAGGAGCAGACTTGAGCTTAGACAATTAAAGACGATCATGGATCTTCCAATCTTTTCTCTAGCTCTTCTCAGACCCTGTCACCAACTCTTCATTCTGGGCCTAGATGACTAGCCTAAGGGATTAGTCCCTGATCTGGACATCACTGATTCCATCTTAAATCATATTCCAATCAACTTAGAAGAGGTATACGCCATCAGTGGGTTAAGCCATAGGACTTTACTAACCCCACAGAATAGTAGGAGGAACAGCCTGCTGCATTCATAGTGGTTACACTGCCTCACTGGACCAAACACCACAGAGGTGTATTACTGGTAAAGTCTGCCCTCAACTTGTCTGCTGAGAACCAAATAGCCTTGGCTACCGAAGTGAACTCCAACACAGGCCATACCATACTCCTTAATGGTAGTATAAATCTACATCTCCAAATCAATTTTGTTGTTTTCATGTCTCTGCAAAGGCTATCGCGTCATCCACTGACAGACTGGCACTGGCTGGTCTGAAGAGTACTTGGCTTGGCCACTGCCTCTGCAGTAAGAGTTGGGCTTTACATATGGGCTCTTGCATCCTCTGCTAGCATGAAGACACATCTGGCCAATCTGTTGAATGCTCTTTGGCCTGCTGTTTTTTTTTTGATGCAGGGTGTACCCTTTAACAGACTCAGCTGTTTGTTTAGCTTAGTACCCGAGCCTTAGCGACTAGAGGTCCACCCAGTCAGTTTTCACTTGAGTGAACACATCTGCCGTTGTGTTTTACTGCCGCCTGATATGCAACTTGGCATAGCATCTTGGCGGGCATGACAGCTAACCACACTCCCCATTCTGCCCAGGATTAATTTTTTTTTTTTTACGCTTGCATTTAGACATAACAAATAGGTTAATGCATAGCAATCACTAAACACATTGCACATAAACGCAGACCTTACAACACATAGCAGCAACATAATGCACAGCAGTGGCATCCATATTGAAGCATCATTTTGTCATCATAAGCAGCGCAATGAAGGTTAATATACCTGGCAGGATCACCTACACTAGACAACTGCCATGTAAAAGGTTAAAAACAGCAAATCCAAGCATTAGAGTGATCAAAACCTGTAAAGCCATACATTGCTGACTCCTCTTAGGCAACCGAAACAGACAGAACTATACACAGTAGTTTAACTTTGGCAGCTTGTATATTAACAACATAATGATTCAGACACACCATCACAGCCCATGGGAGAGGCTCCATTTTGACAGGTGTACACCAATCCATTCCCAGGCAGCCACCTGGATCTCCCAGCCACTGCTACAGTGGGCCAGAAGTTACCCCCAATATCATCTCACTGCTCCCTGCCGACTGAAAGCCGCATCCAGCCACAGGAAACACAAGGAGCCATCTTGGAAGGGGCAGCCCTGACCACGAAAAAAAAACTTCCAGCATCTTTGCAAGAGAAACCAACATATCCAAAGCCAAACTAACAAAATGTGTGTGTGTGGGGCCACAACTCACCAGGGAGGAGAGACTGGATCAGTCCCAACTAACCACAAGACAGAACTGTTTTACCTGCATCCAGAGACCAGTATCCCAGCCCCCCAGTATCTGGACCTGGGGGGGTCTCCCTCATATGGAAGCTTTACAACCGAACAGAGAGACTTCGTCACAGGAAAGAGGCTTAACCTGTGCGGCTGGCCAGATGAATCCGGCAGGTGAGAGCAAAAATAAAAATCTTCATTAATTCACAGTTATAACCAGTTGAGCGTTTGAGGGGAAAAAAAAGAAGAGAATAACGCCTAGGGGGAGGCGACTTATTTAAATATAGTATAACCAGTCCTGATTGGGCGGGAGGCAGAGCCTATCCCATTCGTGTATGCTGTCATGCGTTGTGTCAGGAAAAGTTTTTTTCATCAAATCTTCTGCTTATGAACTGTTGGGAAATATTTTTATTGTTTGCATTTTTTTTGTATTTTTTGTCTGTGTGTTTTTTTCTTTTTTTTTTTTTTATCCAAAAAACAAGTTTATTGAAAAAAAAAGCACAAAGTAAACAGAAACATACACCGAACGTACATCATTATCTCTTCACCATTAGAGTCATAGTAAACAGTTGTTGCACACATTTTTTTTCTTCTTTAACCACTTGCCGACCGCCCCATGTACATATACGTCGGCAGAATGGCACGTACAGGCAAAATCACGTACCTGTACGTGACATTCTTCCGGCGGGGTGGGGTGTCCGATCGAAACCCCCTCCGCCGGCGGGGACGGTCGGCATCGCTTCAGGAGCGATCCGGGACGAGGGGACGGCCAGTGGTTTCTGGCCACCCCTCACGATCGCTCCTGGCGAATGAAAAGCTTCCCCTTCCTGTCTATTGTATAGACAGGAAGGCGGAAGTGATGTCACGCTCGGTGCGCCGGTCTATGTGACCGGAACGCCGAGGAGAGAACGTGTAAAGGTTAGTGCACAAACAGTACACTGACACCAGTACACATAGGCACACAATCCACCCCCCTGTCACCCCCTGATCACCCCCAAGATTACCCCCTGCCCCCCCAGTCACAGTGTCACTAATTGCAGTGATCATTTATTTACTGATCACTGCATTTAGTGTCAGTGTGACTGTAATAACTGTCAGGGCAGTTAGTTTTAGGTCCAAGGTAGCCCCCTACCCCCCCAATAAAGGTTTAACCCCCTGATTGCCCCTAGTTAACCCCTTCACCGCCTTTTGCCAGTGTCACTAAGCAATCGTTTTTCTGATCGCTGCATTAGTGTCGCTAGGTAACCATTTTTTTTTTATTTTAACCGCCATGTTTATATAGGTTCATAAATAGGTTTATAGGTCAGGTACCCCCATATTACAACCTAAATAAAGGTTTTAACCCCCTGATTGCCCCTAGAGTTAACCCTTTCACCAGTGATCACTGTATAAGTGTCACTGGTGACGCTGGTTAGCCAGTTAGTTATTTCGTTATTTAGGTTCCCCGTCAGGTTTTTATATAGCGTCAGGTACCCCCATATATTACCTAATAAAGGTTTAACCCCCTGATTGCCCCTAGTTAACCCTTTCATCCCCTTTTGCCAGTGTCACTAAGCGATTGTTTTTCTAATCGCTGCATTAGTGTCACTGGTGCCGCTAGGTAGCCAGTTTTTTTTGTATTACTGTTACGGGTGACGCTGGTTAGTTAGCTTGTTTTTTATACTGTCAGGGCACCCGCCATTTATTACCCAATAACGGTTTAACCCCCTGATCGCCCGGCTGGTGATATCAATTAGGTTTTAGGGTCAAATAAGGTCTGCGTCGCCCCAGGTTAGTGCCAGTACCGCAAACACCCACGCGCAAAGCATACACCTCCCTTAGTGGCACAGTATCTGAACAGATCAATATCTGATCTGATCAGATCTATACTAGTGTCCCAGCAGTTTAGAGTTCCAAAAAAAACGCATTGTTAGCGGGATCAGCCGAGATACCTGCTAGCACCTGCGTTTTCCCCCTCCGCCCAGCCCAGCCCACCCAAGTGCAGTATCGATCGATCAGTGTCACTTACAAAACACTAAGCACACATAACTGCAGCGTTCGCAGAGTCAGGCCTGATCCCTGCGATCGCTAACATTTTTTTTGTGGTAGCGTTTTGATTCAGTCGCTAACAGTCAGGAGCTTTTTTACCTGTGAATCTCAAAAAAATAAAAAAAAAAAAAAATAGTTGTCGTTTTATTGTTCTCTCTCTCTCTCTATTCTCTCTCTATTGTTGCTCTTTTTTTGCTCCATTCTATTCTGCAATGTTTTATTATGTTTTATCATGCTTGCTTTTCAGGTATGTAATTTTGTTTACTGTGTTTTAGTGTTAAGCATTTTTTTGTTTTCAGGTGCGCCATTCAGTTGCAGCGCGGATTTATTTATCTTGACAGCAACAGCGTTTGCTCCCACGATACATAAAGCCGCGACTCCAACGCTGTAGGAGGTGATTTCACCATCACAGTTAAAAAAAAGAGCATATGTGCCGAAGCATGGGGGCAGCAGGGGGGGGGGGGAGGAGCGATTGGCTCCTAATGCCACGTACATACGGTCGAAATTCCGACCGTGTGTACACGGCATAACTTTTGCGGGAGGATGCCCCCATGCATCGGCATATATAAATGGTGCATGTATGCCCATCATTAGAAGTGGGTGGATGAAGGGAGGTATTCTAATGGTGGGCATACCCACCAATCAATCTCTTTTTTTCGTTCAGCCAAGAGGCTGCATGAAAAAAAAAGATTACAATATATGTCCAGTATGTTGCTGGACTTTGAATGGTTATACCAGAATGATGCCTGCAGGTTTAGGTATCATCTTGGTATCATTCTTTTCAGCCAGTGATCGGCTTTCATGTAAAAGCAATTCTAGCGGGTAATTAGCCTCTAGACTGCTTTTACAAGCAGTGGGAGGGAATGTCCCCCCTCCCGGATATAAACCGCGCCATTGGAAATTGGGAAAGCATTTTATCACACCAATCTTGGTGTGGTCAGATGCTTTGAGGGCAGAGGAAAGATCTAGGGTCTAATAGACCCCAATTTTTTCAAAAAAAGAGTACCTGTCGCTGCCTATTGCTATCATAGGGGATATTTACATTCCCTGAGATAACAATAAAAATCATAAGAAAGAAAAAAAATGGAAGGAACAGTTTAAAAATAAAATAAAAAAGCTAAATAAATAAGAAAAAAAAAAAAAAAAAAAAAAAAAAAAAAGCACCCCTGCCCCCCCTTCTCTTGCGCAAAGGCGTACACAAGCGTTGGTCTGGCGTCATATGTAAACAGCAATTGCACCATGCATGTGAGGTATCACCGCGAAGGTCAGATCGAGGGCAGTAATTTTAGCAGTAGACCTCCTCCGTGAATCTAATGTGGTATCATGTAAAGGCTTTTAAAGGCTTTTAAAAATGTATGTAGTTTGTCGCCACTGCGTGTTTGTGCGCAATTTTAAGCATGTCGTGTTTGGTATCCATGTACTCGGCCTAAGATCATATTTTTTTTTTCATCAAAAATTTGAGCAATATAGTGTGTTTTAGTGCATTAAAATAAAAAAAGTGTATTTTTTCCACAAAAAATGCGTTTGAAAAATCGCTGCGCAAATACTGTGTGGAAAAAAAAATGCAACACCCACCATTTTAATCTGTAGGGCCTTTGCTTTAACAATATATATAGTGTTTGGGGGTTCAACGTAATTTTCTTGCAAAAAAAAAATATGTTTTCATGTAAACAAAAAGTGTCAGAAAGGGCTTTGTCTTCAAGTGGTTAGAAGAGTGGGTGACGTGTGACATAGGCTTCTAAATGTTGTGCATAAAATGCCAGGACAGTTCAAACCCCCCCAAATGACCCCATTTTGGAAAGTAGACACCCCAAGCTATTTGCTGAGAGCAATGTTGAGCCCATTAAATATTTTTTTTTTTGTCCCAAGAGATTGAATAATGAAAAAAAAAAAAATATATATATATTTTTTTTACAAAAAGTTGTCACTAAATGATATATTGCTCAAACATGTCATGGGCATATGTGGAAATACACCCCAAAATACATTCTGTTGCTTCTCCTGAGTACGGGGATACCACATGTGTGGGACTTTTTGGGAGCCTAGCTGCGTACGGAACCCCAAAAACCAATCACCGCCTTCAGGCTTTCTAAGGGTGTAATTTTTTTATTTCACTTCTCACTGCCAATCACAGTTTCGGAGGCCATGGAATGCCCAGATGGCATAAAACCCCCCAAAATGACCCCATTTTGGAAAGTAGACACCCCAAGCTATTTGCTGAGAGGTATGGTGAGTATTTTGCAGATCTCGTTTTTTTTTTTTTTTTCTTTCTTTCTTCATTTTCAAAAACAAATGAGAGCTGTAAAATACTCACCATGCCTCTCAACAAATAGCTTGGGGTGTCTACTTTCCAAAATGGGGTCATTTGGGGGGGTTTTGTGCTATTTTGGCATTTTATGGCCTTCGAAACTGTGATAGGTAGTGAGGAGTGAAATCAAAAATTTGCACCCTTAGAAATCCTGAAGACGGTGCTTGGGTTTCGGGGCCCCGTACACGGCTAGGCTCGCCAAAAAGTCCCACACATGTGGTATCCCCATACTTAGGAGAAGCAGCAAAATGTATTTTGGGGTGCAATTCCACATATAACTATGGCATGTGTGAGCAATATATCATTTAGTGACAACTTTTTGAAAAAAAAAAAAATTATTTTTTATTTTTGTCTTTATTCAATCACTTGGGACTAAAAAAAAAAATATTCAATGGGCTCAACATGCCTCTCAGAAAATAGCTTGGGGTGTCTACTTTCCAAAATGGGGTCATTTGGGGGGGTTTTGTACTTCCCTGCCATTTTAGCACCTCAAGAAATGAAATAGGCAGTCATAAATTAAAAGCGGTGTAAATTCCAGAAAATGTACTCTAGTTTGTAGACGCTATAACTTTTGCGCAAACCACTAAATATATGCTTATTGGCATTTTTTTTACTAAAGACATGTGGCTGAATACATTTTGGCCCAAATGTTTGACTAAAATTGAGTTTATTCGATTTTTCTTATAACAAAAAGTAGAAAATCTCTTTTTTTTTCAAAATTTTCGCTCTTTTTCCATTTATATCGCAAAAAAATAAAAATCACAGAGGCAATCAAATACCATCAAAAGAAAGCTCTATTTGTGGTAAGAAAAGGACGCAAATTTCGTTTGGTTACAAAATTTCATGACCGCGCAATTACCAGTTAAAGTAGTGCAGTGCGAAATTGAAAAAAGACCTCTGGTCCTTAAGCTGACAATTGGTCCTGGGATGAAGTGGTTAACAGCAATATCGCCAATCCCCGCCAGCCCGCTCCAGCCCCCTTACATCCACCGTATACTTAAAAAGCTTAGCCCAATGTGCATTTCTGAGTTTCTTCCAATATTTTTGCTTAAGCCAGTATTCTGGCCATTACTAGATCCACCGGGGCAAGCCCCGGAACATCCAGCCACGGCCCCCATAATTTCTCAAATTTTTGGGCGCATCCCCTATGTTGGAAAATTATCTTTTCTTTTCTAAGCATATCACCCATTGTGTTGATCCATTCTTTAAGGGTAGGTGGGTCTTCTGATATCCAGTGAGTCATTATTAATTTCCTTGCTAGGAAAAGGGATCTAATAGTGGCCACTCTCGTGCTTTCCTCCCATTCTAGCTCCTCCAACACATTAAGAAGGCAGTGCTTTGGATCAGGAGGTAGTGAGATTTGAAATACCCTGTTTATGGTGTCCACCACCCCTGTCCAGTAGGGGTGTAATTTGGGGCACCTCCACAGAAGGTGGATCAAATCTTCGTGATCTCTCTTACATCTAGTGCACAGTGGTGTAGGTCGCAAGCCCATAGCAAACAGTCTGTGTGGCGTATAGTACACTCTTAGCAGCAGCTATAGTTGTTTTTTTCTTTTTTGAAATCACCGGGACTTGGTATTCTAATTAGATTTTTTTGTGACTATCTTTTTGTCACGTCAGTTTTTTTTGTGTCACGGATTGCACTTTCAAACCATTTTTCAGCACTTATATGTTCTTTGTGAACTATTTGGGAATATTTGCACAATCATCCATGTTCCCTGCACTTGTCAGTGTCTATGTTAATTAGAACTGTATTGCACTTTAGTAGAAGATTTATTACTCTTTATGGTACATATTGGAGCAATTTGGTAGAAGAAATTTGCACTTTATGGTAGCATTGGAAGAATTACATTGGGAAGTATATTGTGAATATTGTACATATTGCACAGCTGTTTTTTTGCACTTTATTCACCTGCATCATTACTGATTATTTATTTATTGATATGCAAGTTTTTTCCAGATTAATTATTATATAGATTATTTATTTATTATAAGTATATCTATTTATTATTGTGCTATTCAAGGTTTCCCTGGGAGGGTAGCGCTACATACTATTTTAAAATACAGTTCAATCTCTAGAGACCCGCACAAGGCTTATCATAACCTGGAAGTAAACTGCACTCCCCGGTCGGACATGATGTTGGCTGGAACTCCATGGAGCCTTACAATTTCTTTAATGAAAATGTGTCCAGTTTCCACAGCCATGGGTGTCCCTTTCATAGGCAAAAAATTTATAATTTTTGACAATCTATCTACCACCACAAAGATGGTAGTAAAGCCTTCTGCTGGGGGAAGTTCCACAATAAAGTCCATTGAGATCATTTTCCAGCATCTCTCTGGAACGGGCAATGGCTTCAGCAAACTCCAAGCCTTTACCTAGTTATTCTTACTTTGGGAGCAAGTGGTGCAGGATTCCACATACTTCTTACAGTCGCCTACCACCTGGGGCCACCAGAGTGTGTGTTGCACAATTTCGGCCATCTTCAGGGCACGAAAGTGTCCGGCCAGCTTGTGATCATGACAGAGCTCCACAATACCACCACCCTTAAAGTGGAGGGCCACCCAAAAAAAAAATTCCTTAATAAAAAAAAGAATAAATAAAAAAAAAAAGAAATTTTTTTTTTCACTTACCTGAAATGCTGTTGCTAGGCAGTCTTCCTAATCTGCCTCTTCCTATTCCGTGGCGCTTCCTCCTCTTCGGTGAGCGGCCCCATTGCTTTCTGGGACATGTGTGTGTCCCAGAACACAATGGGGCCATTCACAAAGCGCTGCGCGACTCGCGCATGCGCAGTAGGAAACGGGCAGTGAAGCCGCAAGGCTCCACTGCCTGTTTCCCTTCATTAGGATGGAGGCGCCGGCAGCCGATCCGATGGACGGATCGGCCTCGGGGTGGCTGACATTGCGGGATCGTTGGATAGGTAAGTGTCCTTATTAAAAGTCAGCAGCTACAGTGTTTGTAGCTGCTGACTTTAAAAAAAAAAAGGATTGGCCGGAACACCCCTTTTGGGGACCACGCAATTGTCATTCAAAGTGCGACAGCACTGAAAGCTCAAAATTGGTCTGAGCAGGAAGGTGTTTAAGTGCCCTGTATTGAAGTGGTTAATTTTGGACAGTTGAAAATGGCCACTTTCATGTTCATGTGTTCAATCGATCGTTAATAAACCTTGATCGTTCGCCCACTTATAATACGATGTTTGGTGAAGTTGGAGTTAACTACATTTCTTCAGGCCTGTTTCTAGTCAAAGGAAGTTTGTTGTGTATAGGGGTTTGTAATAGAATGAAATGCAAACTTGATTCAGTGTAAAGGAGAGGTGACTCATTAGCTGTTTACACATCTAGACTCTAGAGCACTAGTGCTGGGACACCCAAACACCCTTTTTATTAGGGTGTCCCACACATGTGCTCCAGTGGATACTATAGGGGTGTCTCCATCTGACAAACTTGCACCAAACAGGTAATAAGTATTGCAGCTTTACAAAGTGTCAAAATTAATGTTTTTGGGCTTTGAACTTGGCCAAAAAACACAATTGTACGTCACTTCCAAGCAATGTTTTAGATTTCCTATTTCTGCCCTCATAGATTGGTGTGCTATGTATTCCTTTTGTACATTCTCATAGGGGAGAGAAGACTCGGGAGGTCTGAGGACACCAGGGACCCCACACCTCCTAAAGAAGGGGAAATACAAACACCAGAAGCAGAGGAGGAGGAGGAAGGAGAGATTGTAGAAGTTGGAGAAATTGTCACCACAACAGGTGAGTGTCGGTGACCACAGCTACAGGTAAGCTAATCAATGTATGCCTGCATCTTTAAAATACACATTTTTTTCTTTTAAATTTTTAGGTGTTGTGAAAGAAGAATCGCATTTTACCAGTGAAAGTGCACATGTCCTCATCGGGGAGATAATGGTGTGAAATCAGGATCTAGATGATATCAAGAAAAACATCAATGATGTTCAACAAAAAATGAAGAACATCATTGATGTTTTAGGGAAAATCTGAACCACCACAAACTAGCTACCAGACATTTTTGGGTTTGAAAAAAAACGATTTTAATGTAAGAAAATCGCCAAATTTGGAAGATGCACACAGTGTGTCAACATGTGCTATCTCCCATCATGGTGGATCAATGACAACATTTTGTGGGTGCAACCACTTAACTAACTACTAAAGTGACTGAGGTGAAGGGGTTCTTGCATCAAATGCCCAGTTTGATCCCCAAATTGTGTGCATCTTCTAAATTTGGCTTTTCCAGGGGTGACACCCCATGTGATGAAGAGAAGATCAAACACAGTTTGGACATAGTCATGTCTGATCTTGTCTTCACTTTTCAAAGTAGAACTTTGTAAGCTCCTGTGTTCAGTATGTTCTGCTTTGATACATGCCTGTTTACACAAATGCGCCAAGTTATTAATGTTATTAAAGAATGTTATAAACACCAAGTATGTTTTTAGTTTGGAAAAGCCTTTTGGAAAGGCACTTGTGAATGTGCTTGAAGTAAAATGTTACCATATCAACAATGTGTGGCTTCCTTATTCCAAACCCCAAAAGCATTATTTGCATAAAAAGTTGTTGAATTTGGTGACAATGGGTGTTATTTACTAAAGGCCAAACCACTTTGCACTCCAAGTGCAGTTTCAGGTGCACTTGTAGTGCATAGTGGATTTGTCTTTTGGAAATTACACCCACAGTGCTTTTTAATAAACCACCTATCACGCCATTTTCTGTCATGGTGCTGAAAAGGAGTATTTTTGGGGTCAGTAATGCACTACATACCTTACCTAGAAAAACTAGTATGTATCAGACCCACAACATGAGAAGATTCTTTTTAGGAAGAAGAGACTGTAACCTCCTCTCGCCCAGAAAGTACGTTTACACTGTTGAAGGCCCAAAAAGAAACCATAAAATAAGCTAGAACACACCTACAAGAAACCCAAGCAGTAAATGAAAACAAATCTTAGTTCAGTTTCCAAAATAAATTTATTAAAAAATGCCTCTCACACATTGTCTGGCATATCAATGTCCCCCCTACCCACAAAGTACTCCATATATCTCTCTCTGACTTTGCGGGCGTTTAGGGGGGCAAGCCAGGACGTGCAGCTTCAAGGGCTGTCAGGTTGGCATTTTGTGGGATGTCGGCATCAGGGCCAACAGACACAACATAGTTGGTGGAATGCCTTTTTAAAAAATTGTGCAAAATGTAGCAGGAAAGCACAATGTGGTTCAGTTTATATTCCGCCATGTGGATAGGTGTCAAAAAGAGGCGGAAGCGGCTGGCCATGATCCCAAAGGTGTTCTCCACCGCTCTGGACAGCCGGTAATTAAAGACCCTCTGGTCCGGGGTGAGGGTCCTCATCAGGAAAGGCCTCATCAGATGGCTTGACAATGCAAACGCTTCATCCGCGACAAAGACGAAGGGGAGTCTGAGACGCCAGTAGAACTCCGTGTGTGCAATGGCACCACCATCCATCATCCAGCCTCATATGTCGCCGACACCACCGCCAACATCACAATACTATTAAACCCCTTGTAATTGTAATAGTATGACCCCAAGTTGGGGGGTGGGATGATATGGACGTGTTTCCTATCAATTGCACCTCCACAGTTAGGAAAGTCCCAATGGCTGGCAAAGTGGGAAGCCACAGTCTGCCATTCCTGAGGCGTTGAAGGGAACTGTGGAGTCAAACAAGAAAAAAAAATTACTAATTTTGCACATAAACTTTGCAAGCAGATTATACAGAAACATTTTGGAACAAGATCAGAATAACATTTTCCCAAAAAAGTATTTACAAACCAAAGTACAAGGTCCCCTTAGCAGATTACTCCATCACTCCCCCCACTTCTGATGGGCCATTGCCAAAAACTAGGGGGGGTATTGGACAGGTAACCCTCTCCACTTCATTGAATGAAGAGGGTATGTGGCGCTAACCCTTATGTAAATCAATAAATAATCTAAAAATAATCTAAAATGACCAGTTTGCAAAGCTCAGAGTATCCGAAAGATGAGTGACCTTTCACATAAATAGATATATAAAAAACATAAAATAATGAACTAAATAGATAAAATTCCTTAATAGCAATACACATAAAATATTGAATAAATATAAGACGTGTGTATAAAATGAAAAAATGTTCAATAAAAGTGATGGTGCTAAAATAACCACTTCATTGAGAGCTGAATGCCTAAAGAATGTGTGATAGTTTGGCCAGACCCTCCTTAATTAACGCTATTGCCAGCCCACCGGACAGGTAAGAATTGTCCTAATCCCAAACTCCCCCCCCAAAAAAATGCAGAAATGGAAGCACTTTTTGACATTCTGCTCTTACCTAACAAGCTAATAATAGGAGGGAGGAAAAAAAATAAACATTTGAAAGTATTGAGGCAGGCCCTTGCACTACATGCTTTGCTGAATTCATCCCTAAATCTGACCACTAAAGAGGTAGGTATATAGTGTGTATTGACCAAAGCCAGCAGATAGAGGATTGGTATCAGCTGACCTAGCAGTTGGGGGAGGGGGGTTCATAATGAGTTTGGCCCACCAAAAAAACAAAAAAAGAGGGGACTCTGCATGAAGTAAAACACACAGAAAACATGTGTGGATATTTTAGGGGGTGTTTAGGGGAAACCAATACTATGGAGCAGACAAAATACATTGCTAAGTGACTAGGCCATAGGTGTATATGGGCCCAGAAGAGCATTTTGGGGAGGTAAGTGAAGGCAAAAATGCATGAAGGACAAAAAAAGCTAATTTTGCAAGGTTCCAGCAAGCATGAGGATGAAGGGGCACAGCATATTACAGCATTATGCAATCCTGGTAATTAGGGAATGAGGAAAGAATTACAAGACGTTAGCAAACAGTAAATACATAGAAGGGAATAGTAAAGGATAAATGGTACCTTAATATAGTCCTCCTGCAGGCCCGGATAATGGCAGAACAGGTCTCTGGAATAATGATTCCCAGAGCCTGGGGAGAGATACCTGTGAAGAACTTCAGGTCCTGAAGGCTTCTCCCTGTCGCCAATTACCTCAACGTGTCAACAAGCCTCTGCCCTGGAGTGATAGCTTGCCTCATGCAGGTATCCTGCCTGCTGATAAAAGGGGTCAGCAAAGCCAACAGACGGTGAAAAACGGGGTCCGTCATGCTGAGAAAGTTCCTGAAATCATCAGGATTATTCTCCCGGGTCTCACGAAGCAAAGGCATGTGCGAGAATTGGTCACGCTGGAGCAACCAATTCTTGGTCCATGAACTCCTCCTCGCCCTGTTCATGGACTGGTCTTGGGTAGAGTTGAGCGGACGCCTGGATGTTCGGTTCGGCGGGTTCGGCTGAACTTCGGAAAAAAGTCCGGGTTCGGGACCAAACTTGACCCGAACTTGACCCCGAACTCCGAACCCCATTGAAGTCAATGGGACCCGGACTTTTGAACACTAAAATGGCTGTAAAAAAGTAATGGAAAGGGCTAGAGGGCTGCAAATGGCAACACAATGTTGTTAAGAGCATGGCAAGTGATCTGCAAACAAATGTGGATAGGGAAATAACTTAAAATAACATAAAAAAAATAAAAATAAAAAAAAATGCTGGAGGCCCCCTTCTCAGCAGAAGAGGTACAGGAAGTCATTAAGAACCTCAGAAACTCAACGGCACGATGCCGCACATATGGTGGGAATACCCCAGAATACGCACTTTCTGGAAAAAATTATTCAATTTAATGGATAAGATAGTGGGAAAATAAAATACTTGGAAATTAAAAAAAATGAAAAAATTATAATCTTGACCTAGGAGGATGAAATTCAAATGGAGTAGGAGGTTGAGGTGGCGGTGGATGTGGTGGTGTAGGTGGAAGCAGCGGTGGAGGAGGACGAGGTAGCCAACACTGGTTCAAAAATACAACAATGGCTGGGTAAGGCTAGTGGTGAATGATGTGTCGAATTCTGTCCCCCGTCGCATAGTGTCCGCCCTGTACTGCGCTTGCTCAGTACGTAGGACAAGGGGATTTTGAAACTCTCCGAAGACGATGCGCGGTGACTCCAGGTTCAAGCCACATCATCCGGGGTTGAAGCCTAGCCAAGCGAGCCCTTGAGGGGCCCTGTTACTATGTGCTACCATATGTCCACTTGGATGGTGGGGTTTGAACCTGCACTCACTGCGCAGGCGACGTTCATCTTTGGAGATTTTGTGAATCTCCTTGTCCTCCGTACTGCGCAAGCACTGCACCTGCGCAGTAAGTGGCCAGACACTATCCAATAGCAAGACAGTTTTCGTCAGAACACCGGTATATGTGTCTATTCTGCACAAGGTATGGCCAAGTACTGTGGGATCCATGCCTGGTTCATTTTAATGAACGTGAGCTTGTCCACATTGGTTCTGGACAGGCGGCTGCGCTTGTCTGTGATAATGCCCCCTGCCGTGCTAAATACACGTTCAGATAATACACTGGCGGCAGGGCAGGCCAGCACCTCCAAGGCGTTAAGGGCAAGCTCAGGCCATGTGCCCAATTTGGAGACCCAGAAGTTGAAGGGGGCAGACCCGTCATGCAGTACGTGTAGGCGTGTGCACACATACTGCTCCACCATGTTGGTGAAATGCTGCCTCCTGCTCCATCTCCTCCTCGTTCCATCTCAGCTGGTGGTGCTGGTTGTTGCGTGCTGACAAAGCTTTTCCACATTCCGGCTATGCTAACCCTGTCTTCCGAGGTGCTGGCGGTGCCCCGGCTGCGTTGGCGACCTCTTTCTCCTCCTCTGCCTTCGCCGTACCCCCGCTTCCAAGTGGAAATGCCACCAGCAGCGCGTCTACCAGCGTGCGCTTGTACTCGCGCATCTTACGATCACGCTCCAGTGAGGTAATTAAGGACGGCGTGTTGACCTTGTAACGGGGATCCAGCAGGGTGGCCACCCAATAATCAGCACCAGTTAAAATGTGGGCAACTCGGCGGTCGTTGCGGAGACACTGCAGCATGTAATCGCTCATGTGTGCCAGGCTGCCCAGAGGCAAGGAAAAGCTGTCCTCTGTGGGAGGTGTATCGTCTGTGTCCTCTGTATCCCCCCAGCCACGCACCAGTAATGGACATGAGCTGGTCTGGGTGCCACCCTGCTGTGAACATGGTTCCTCCTCCTCCATCTCCTCCTCATCCTCCACCTCGTCATCCTCCAGAACTGTGCCCTTGCGGCCAGACAATTGTGTACTTGGCGCTTGTTGGTGCAGGAACCCACCCTCGTAGCCACTTGTAAATGACTGCCCTGAAAGCCTTGGAAATGAACCCTCTTCCTCCTCCTCCTCCTCCTCATCCTGTGCCACATCCTCTTCAATCATCGCCTGAAGAGTTTTTTCAAGGAGGCATAGAACTGGGATAGTGAAAAAGAAAAACTGCGCTATCCTGAAGGGTAAAGCTGCTGCTCAAAATGTTATACTACATCAATTGGAAATGGAAAAGAAAGGAGCTGCGCTAATAAAATGAACCAGCACGAAATTAGTGATTGAATACAAATGTGCTGTACTAAAACAGTGAAAAAATATTATTATGCACAAAATAAGTGACTGTTGCATAAAGAGATTCATTTTTTGCCAAGTGTATATATCTCTATATGATAACAGTTATACATCAACAATTCTTGTAATGATACACACCCGGCTGAGCCTGTAGCACCGCACTAGAGGCTCCGGGTGAAATGATTACGTGGACGGCCACAAATATATATAAAAAAGGAATATGTATAAAAAATGTCTTATTACCTAGAGAAATTATTTGTTGCCAAATATACGTGTCCCAATATTCTAATATTTATACATAGAAAAAAGTCACCATAAGTGTATGTGATAATTAGCAACCAGCTATGCCTGTAGTACCACACTGGAAGCTCTAAGTGTAGTGATTATGTGAACAACCACAGATATAAACAGTAGAAAATCAATATTGCATCAAAAATAAAATGGAAAAAATAAAAATAAAAATATTCGCAATTAGAAAAAAACCTCCCAGATAGTGAATGCCCGGCTGAGCTTATAACACTGTTGTTTAAATTTTGCTATGCGGCGTTTTTAACTAGAAGGTAGTCCCCTTAGCAGTTCATAATGTCCCAAATTTAAAAGGGTATTGTTCAAAAATTGAAGAAAACAGTCTTTTTAAATTCTTCTGATATGCTTCAAGAAGCGTGACTTTCACAGCACCACAGAAAGTGATAAAGACCTCCACCATAAGGCACACTCGTCTGCTTACCGGAACTAGACGGTCCCTTATTACAGGGGACCTGTATGGGCAGATGGCTCTTAACCCCAGCCAGGGATAATGTGCGGTACAAATACGAAATCCTATGGACTCAAGAAAGGTATTTCCCATACGACCACTGTCAACCAGGAAGTATCCAGTTATAAATCAGCTCGGAGTAACTCAGGAATGTGGGCAGCAAACCAATACCGAAGGGAATGAAAAGAATGCTTCCACAGTGTAAAATCCTTATATATTTATTTTAAAAAAGGCAACAAAAGGAACACTTACAATGTATGTAGTAAAAAGGACAACAAGGCGAGCCGGCCGGTCTCGATATACAGCCCGTGGTTCCGGGATTACATCGTGTCGCGGTGACGTCAGGACGTAGCTCCTCCTCCCTATGCATTTCGTCATCAACAGGACATCGTCACGGGGCACGGGCTGCGTCCTGACGCACTGCATTAAATACCAAAACAACATACCAAGCCTCGGTTTGGATCCCGGACTTAGAGACAGCGTGCGCCATCTTGGCAATGGGAAAAACGCTTCCGCCCACCATAGAAAGTAGGGGAAAGGAATCATCCCGCTAAACTAATATGTAAAATAATTATTAAAATTATAAAAAAACTTGAGAATGAATCAGTTACTATGCCTGTTTATCAAACTGCCATTATGGACACCGTGGTCAGCGTAATAATGCACAGACCCACTCACAAGGGGCGGTTATGACCAAATCTATTCTGGTCAGGTTCGGCCTAATCCATATGGTCAGTTTGACACATATGGTGATCCCTCAATAATACATTATAGTGGGGACTACCAACATGATTACAGTGTAAACACACATAACAGTTATCTACCACTAAGGGATCTGGAGACATCATATAGTGAATTTTTTCAATCCAACCCTAATATGATTGGTCTAGATACTAATCAGGGTGAATATTATGGTTTTGACCGTGTGGACCCCAGAGATAATCATTTGAACAATAAGACTGACCAACATTGGGGTTTTCCCAGGCCAAACCAAGGAATAAAAATAGTGGTAGAACTAAGAGAGGAACTAGAGGGGGGAGGCGCGCTCAGTCCAAAAAGACCTCGGACATAACCAGTGACGGTATTTACAATCTCAGCTCTCACACTCTGACAGAACCCGAATTGAAAGTCTTAGACAAGGGTCTGAAATTCGCACCACCTCGTAACATCAGTAAATTCCAAACATATATGGACATTCACAAATATGTCCGCAAACTAAACGTACAGAGGTATATGGCTTCAAGTCCATATAATCCGTCTTTGACAGCATCTCTTGGCTACGTTCATTCGGGGCTAAGAAATGCTTCTTTATAGACATGTGCATTCGTCTTCGTCCGAATGCATTTTCGTCCGAATTTCAGGTATTTTCGTTATCGTTTTAACAAACGATAATGAAAGTGCAGAATCCGAAAAACGAAAGATCCGACATAAACAAATGCTTTATTTTCGTTGTAACAACAGTTCGATATAGATAGGAGATTCGACGCTGACAATAACAATCTGTGTTCATTGAAAATGTGGTCGAATGTGTATTAGTCCAAGATTATTCTACATAGAGAGAAAAGATTTGACGTAGAAAGGAAAGATTTGACGTAGAAAGGAAAGATTCGACGTAGAAAGGAAAAATTCGACGTAGAGAGGAAAGATTGCTGCTGGAATTGGGTGGAATTGCAGCTAAACTATACAGAGTCATACAGTTTAGCTGCTCCGTCGAATCTTCTTTGAACATTCGACAGACACCATAAGCCTTCAATGACAGATTCGACCTTAATTCATTCGAATTTTCGGACGAATGCAATTTTTAACGAAAAACGAAATAAATAAAAACGAATTTCAGGAGTAACTAAATAAATTTATTTTTTGGACGAAAACGAAATTCCGAAACGAAATATTTCAGTGTGCACATGTCTACTTCTTTATTTAACCCCCCAGGCCACCTGCCCCCTTCATTGAAAGTTTTTAGGGATCTGGCGTTAAAGGATCTTGAGGATCTGCATATCAAATCAGTGAGGAATAAGAGAGATATAGATATAGGCATAGAAACTTTATGTTCAAATAACAATTTAGTCATTCGTCCTGCAGATAAGGGAGGTGGCATAGTCATCTTGAATAAAGATGACTACATGCAGGAGATGAAACGAATACTAGCGGATGATGCTACATATGTTTTATTGCCATATAACCCTAATGAGAGATATAAGAGCACTTTGGAGGTATTGGTCGCTAAGGGGGTTAATTTGAAAATATTGAACAAAAAAGAGAGTCTTTTTTTGATACCGAAGGTACCTCGGATACCTATCATATACTACCTACCCAAGGTGCATAAAAGTCAGACTTGCCCCCTTTTATTTATATAAAAATACCCAGTATGCAAATTAGTTATATCATGGAACTGTTGGAGTATGCTGCCAGACACAATTTCTTCTGGTTTGATGGTCAATTCTTCCGACAAGACAGGGGAGTCGCCATGGGTGCGAAATACGCCCCCAGTTTGGCGAATCTTTTCATGGCCAAATGGGAGGAGGATGTCGTCTATGCCCAGCCAAGACCAGAGATAGTCTTGTGGGCTCGCTACATAGACGACATCCTCCTCCTATGGAATGGTGGAGAGGAGGAACTTACACAGTTCATGAGTCATCTCAATTCCAACAATAGGGGGATACACCTCAGTTATGAGGCCAGTATGGAAACTATACATTTTTTAGATCTGTCTATCTCGGTGGGCAAGGATATGTTCTTGACATCTACCTATTTTAAACCCACCGACTGTAATGCCTTTATCCCCAAAGACAGTTGCCACCATTCATCCTGGCTTAGGTCAGTACCCAAAAGCCAATACCTTAGGCTCAAGCGCAATTGTACTGATCATGATACTTTCCTTACTCAATCGGAAGTTCTTACTAAACGCTTCAAGGACAAGGGGTATGCATCTGATTTCCTTAGAGATGCCCTCAGCATAGTGGAAATGACCGATAGAAACACTCTATTGATGGACAAACCACCAAATCAGAGGAATGATACATATCGGAACCCCTTTATTACCAGCTATTCGTGCCAACACTCTAGGGTTAAGCACATTATCAATAAGCATTGGCACATTTTACAAAGTGATAAGGTATTAAAAACTTTTCTTCCAGACAAACCACAGGTTGTATTTAGAGGCGCCACATCTCTGAGGGACAAATTGGCCCCCAATATCCTCAATCCCCCCACTATAAAGACTAATTTATTTTCTTCATTCACAGGCTATTATCAATGCAGACGGTGCCAAGTCTGCAAGATTAATAAGTGCAAAACTAGGAGAACTTTGTCTTTTGCCTCCACATGTACCTTATATCGTCACGATATAGAGCCTTTCATTACATGCTCTACTACGGGAGTTGTCTATATGCTCCAATGCCCATGTGGGCTTCAATATGTGGGCCGGACAAAAAGACCACTTCAGGTGCGGCTCAATGAGCATATAGGCAACATCCATAGAGGCTTTACAAAACATTTGGTGTCAAAGCACTACCTCTTGGCCCATAATAGAGATCCTAGCAATACCATCTTTCTAGGTATTGATAAATTTAGACCTCATTGGAGAGGCAGTTGTTTGGTTAATAGCATCTCTAAACTTGAAATGTCATGGGTTCACAAAATCAAAAGTTACACCCCATTTGGACTCAATATTGATGTTGACGTTAATTGCTTCATAGATAACTCTTGACCTACCTTCCTGGGTGCTCATGTGCTCTCTTATGTTTACAATATTACTTTGGTTAAAAATATTTTTACCTGTAGTGACAGATACTATGTGCTTAATATCTAGGTTGGTTTGGATTTCTGATAGCAGGATGGCTCTATTCCCGACCAATTTTCATATGTTACCCACTTATATGTGTATCCCGGATACCTGCACCCCATCTTGTCCCTAGTGGGGCTTATATCTGGACTGATCACATCCTATGGATACCCTGCACATCCCTACTCACCTTACCCACCAGTGGAACCTCCATCTGTGTACCCCGCATACCTGCACCCCATCTTGTCACCAGTGGACTCTCCTCACCAACATCCGGACACCCTGCACCAGGCTCCCATACCCTTCCTAACTCTCGTGCCTCCTGTACCCATATCCAGGGGCCGTGAGTGGGATCCGTACGGGTGACCTCCCTCTGCCCAAGTGGACTCATCAGTCAGGTACGTACCAGCGTGATAGTATCAGGCAGCCATGACTGAGTCCGGGCAGGGGGACTCCCCCATGGAGGATATGTGCAGACACCTAGCGGGTCTATCCCAAGCCGTGAAAGGTCTACAGGAAGGCTATTCCCGATTGGAAGAACAAGTCCAAGTCATGTCTGCATCTTCTGTCCCCCAGGTGGCATCTTCTGTTGGTTACCCTCAAGCACCCTCCGTGGTCATGCTACCACCAGAACCCAAAGTACCAATACCGGAAAGATTCACTGGGGAACGGAGTAAATACCGTGCGTTTCGCAACGCGTGTGAACTTTATTTTGCGCTACAACCACGGACTTTCTCTTTGGAAGCTACAAAAGTGGGGTTCATCATCTCCCTTCTGACTGGTGAACCACAAACCTGGGCCCACCGTCTATTGGAGCAGAAGTCTGCGTCCCTGGACTCCCTTGATCTTTTCCTCACCGCAATGGCTCAGCTATATGAGGACCCTCAACCTGCTGCCACGGCTGAAAACGCATTACAATCCTTACAGCAAGGTCGCAGAACGGCCGAGGACTACGCCGTTGAATTCAAACGCTGGAGCTCTGATACAGAGTGGAATGATGCAGCACTGCGACACCATTTTCGCAGAGGACTATCAGATTCTCTAAAGGATGAGTTGGCTCGTGTTGGGATTCCTCAGTCCTTAGATGAACTTATTAATCTTTCAGTTCAAATTGACCGCCGTCTCAGGGAAAGATGGGCTGAAAGATCCTCTGGTCCATCTCGCCCCTTCTGGATGCTTCCCAAGGTGCCTGGTCCCTCCAACCCAGTCCCCTCAGCTTCATCTACCCCGGTTTCAGGGGCTCCTGAACCAATGCAAATCGGACTAATTCGGCCTTCCCTGACCCCAGAGGAAAAGATGCCCAGACGGGCCCATAATCTCTGCTTGTATTGTGGGGAACCTGGACATTATGCAAGAATGTGCCCCAACAAGACACGTAAGTGGTTGTCTGCTTCTTCTTCTTTATGTGCACCCGTCTTGCTCCCAACCGGCACTCACCTTGCTCTCACTATTGTTTTGCAGCTCTCCGGTCGGAGCATTCCAGTATCAGTCATCATTGACTCAGGAGCATGCAGCTGCTTCATTGACCAAGTTTTTGCAACCAACCATGGTATCCCTCTTCAACCCAAGGTACGGGGCCTTGCGGTCCACCTGGCGGATGGTTCTACACTTAGTTCCAGTCCAGTCACCCAGGAAACGGAACCCCTATTGACCACCATAGGATCTCAACACCAGGAGCTCTTACGGTTGGATGTCATACCTTCACCTCTCTTCCCGATAATTTTAGGAATGCCTTGGTTGCGTGCCCACAACCCCAGTATCAACTGGGCTACAGGTGAAGTTCAGTTTCCTTCCCGTTATTGCCGTCAGAACTGTCACTATGGAATACCCGACCAACCAGCTTCACTTCTATGCCTGAATACCGACTCTGAACTCCACCAGTCCATCCCTGAACCCTACCGGGACTTTGCAGATGTGTTCAGCAAAAAGGGGGCAGAGACACTTCCGCCGCACAGGCCTTATGATTGTCCCATAGAACTTCTACCCGGAACAGAAGTACCTTTTGGAAGAATCTTAAGAATAAAAGATTACATAGACGAGAATCTGGCAAAAGGGTTCATTCGTCCTTCCACATCCCCGGCCGGTGCAGGTATCTTCTTCGTCGAAAAGAAGGATCATTCTCTACGCCCCTGCATTGATTATCGCGAATTAAACAAGATCACCATCAAAAACAGATACCCTCTTCCATTGGTACCAGAACTTTTTCAAAGACTAGGTACAGCCAAGATCTTCACAAAACTGGATCTTCGGGGGGCTTACAACCTGATCCGCATCCGAAAAGGGGACGAGTGGAAAACGGCCTTCCGTACTCGGTTTGGGCACTACGAGTACCTCGTCATGCCATTTGGATTATGCAATGCCCCAGCAACCTTCCAACATTTCGTTAATAACATCTTCCATGATTATCTGGATTTGTACGTTATTGTTTATTTGGACGATATTCTAATTTTCTCTTCCTCCTTGACCGACCACTGCAGACATGTCCGAAACGTCCTTACCTGTCTGAGACAACATGGACTGTATGCTAAATTTGAAAAATGTAACTTCGAGATCCAGAGCGTACAATTCTTAGGACTAATCATATCAGCAGAAGGAATCAAAATGGATCCCGAAAAGGTATCCGCCATTTTGGATTGGCCAGCACCCATAGACAGAAAGGGAGTACAACGCTTCATTGGCTTTGCCAATTTCTACAGAAAATTTATTAAAGGATTCTCCTCTATTATTTCACCCATCACTGAACTTACCCGACAAGGAACTCGGTTTCATTGGAGTCCCAAAGCACAACTGGCCTTTGAGAAACTTAAAGAACTTTTTACTTCTGCCTCTATCCTCAAACATCCGAACCCAGCCTTGCCATTTGTTTTAGAAGTCGATGCCTCAGAGATTGCAGTGGGAGCGGTGCTATCCCAACGACAGGGTGCCAAGGCTCTTCTTTTTCCAGTAGGCTTCTTTTCCCGCAAACTAACCTCTTCGGAACGAAATTATGATGTGGGCGACAGGGAACTTCTCGCCATCAAAGTAGCCTTGGAAGAATGGTGCTACCTATTGGAGGGGGCTGCACACCCTGTTCTGGTGTACACCGACCACAAAAACTTAGAGTATCTGAGAACAGCTAAAAGACTAAGACGACGACAAGCCAGGTGGGCTCTATTCTTTTCACGTTTCCAACTCCACATAACCTATCGGCCAGGCTCCAAAAACATTAAGCCAGATGCTCTTTCTCGGATGTTCTTGGATATCGAGCACGATATTCCCCCCGATACCATTCTACCCGCCGGGAATTTCCTACTCTTACAAGAAGACCTCATGTCTCGGATCAAACAAGCCTCCATTGGGATGCCTCCCTTGGATGGAGTTTCCAGTAAGGACGGATTGTTTTGGCATGAAGGCAAGATTGTGGTTCCAGAAAAATTGAGGTTACATGTATTAGAGTTATGCCATGACCACAAACTGGCTGGGCACTTTGGTATCTCCAAAACAACCGACCTACTACTACGTACCTTCTGGTGGCCCCATCTGACCAAAGATTGTAAGAAATATGTCGAATCATGCTGTGTCTGTGCCCGAAATAAGACTAGCCGAACAAGAGCCTGGGGTCTATTAAAGCCTTTACCAGTCCCAGAAAGACCATGGAGTATGGTTTCAATAGACTTTATTGTCGAACTCCCACCTTCAGAAGGTTTTTCCTCTATCTTTGTTATAGTGGACAGATTGTCAAAGATGGCACATTTTCTGCCCATGAAGGGTACCCCTTCAGCGTTGGAAACAGCACAAACGTTCATTAAAGAAGTGGTAAGACTACATGGAGTCCCAGCAAACATAGTTTCAGATCGTGGTGTCCAGTTCACCTCAAGATTCTGGAAGGCTCTTTGTCGATCTCTGGAAATTGAGTTGGCATTCTCATCTGCATACCATCCACAGACAAACGGCCAGACTGAGAGAACCAATCAGACATTAGAGCAATATCTACGCTGTTTTTCTACCTTTTCCCAAGATGATTGGGCCTCCTTGCTCCCCATTGCTGAGTTCTCATATAATAACTCTCTGCACTCAAGTATTAACCAAACCCCGTTCTTCGCCAATTATGGGTTTCACCCATCCTTTTTACCCAGGTCAATTCCGGAATGCTCCATACCCGCAGTTTCGGAAACACTAGACTTCTTCTCCACTAACAACAAGTTACTACAGGAGACCATGACTAAGGCACAGGAGAATTACAAAAGAATCTTTGATGGAAAGAAGCGCGGAGAACTCATCCTAGAACCCGGTGATCAGGTCTGGTTGTCCACCATCAATTTGAAGATGGCCTGCCCCTCCAGAAAATTGGGTCCTAAGTTCTTGGGTCCTTTTTCCGTGAAACGGAAAATTAATAATGTCGCCTACGAATTGGAGTTACCTACTTCACTAAGGATACATCCAGTCTTCCATGTTACTCTTTTAAAACCAGTGACTCCTAATCCTTTTGCAGGCCGCAGGGTTGGTCCCCCCAAACCTATCATTGTCAATGACGAAGAGGAATTCGAGGTGGAAGCAATTCTGGATTGTAGGAAAAGGCGTAATCAGATCCAGTTTCTCATTAAGTGGAAGGGATACGGGCCTGAAGATAATTCATGGGAACCTGAAGACAACCTGCATGCGGGTGAGTTATTACGAACCTTCAAAAACTCACACGCCTCCAAGTTAGCTCATCTGGGCATCCGGAGGCTGCCGTTAAGGAGGGGGCACTGTCACAAAAAGCGTTATGCCAGACAGCCTGGTGGCGCGCGCCGGCGCGAGCCGCTAGTGCGCCCGCTCCTGTGCGCGTTCCTGCGCGCGTGCGCGCGTCCAGGCGCGCACGCGCAGTACTTTGAACACACCTGTGTGCGCTGTTGGCGCCAGCCAGCCTATTTAATCAGGCAACACCTGTTGGCCAGTGCTGCCTGATCTTCAGCTTTCCAGAGACCTTGTTCCTGTGTTTGTATCCTGCTAAAACCTTGTTTGATCCTGTGACCCGGCTTGCCCTTTGGAATTCCTTGACCTCTGCCTGCCTGATGACCTCTGCCTGATTGACCATTCTTCTGCTTGTCCCTTTTGTACCTTGTCATCGGAACGCTGCCAAAACCCTGAAGGTATCTGGATTATCCTACTTACTATTGAGAGACTTGTGCCTGCTTCCTATTCCGCACCTCCCCCTCCATCTGTGTATCCCGCATACCTGCACCCCATCTTGTCCCTAGTGGGGCTTATACCTGGACTGATCACATCCTCTGGATACCCTGCACATCCCTACTCACCTTACCCACCAGTGGAACCTCCATCTGTGTACCCGGCATACCTGCACCCCATCTTGTCACCAGTGGACTCTCCTCACCAACATCCGGACACCCTGCACCAGGCTCCCATACCCTTCCTAACTCTTGTGCCTCCTGTACCCATATCCAGGGGCCGTGAGTGGGATCCGTACGGGTGACCTCCCTCTGCCCAAGTGGACTCATCAGTCAGGTACGTACCAGCGTGATAGCCAAGATGGCGCACGCTGTCTCTAAGTCCGGGATCCAAACCGAGGCTTGGTATGTTGTTTTGGTATTTAATGCGGTGCGTCAGGACGCAGCCCGTGCCCCGTGACGACGTCCTGTTGATGACGAAACGCGTAGGGAGGAGGAGCTACGTCCTGACGTCACCGCGATACGACGTAATCCTGGAACCACGGGCTGTATAGCGAGACCGGCCGGCTCGCCTTGTTGTCCTTTTTACTACATACATTGTAAGTGTTCCTTTTGTTGCCTTTTTTAAAATAAATATATAAGGATTTTACACTATGGAAGCATTCTTTTCATTCCCTTCGGTATTGGTTTGCTGCCCACATTCCTGAGTTACTCCGAGCTGATTTACAACTGGATACTTCCTGGTTGACAGTGGTCGTATGGGAAATACCTTTCTTGAGTCCATAGGATTTCGTATTTGTACCGCACATTATCCCTGGCTGGGGTTAAGAGCCATCTGCCCATACAGGTCCCCTGTAATAAGGGACCGTCTAGTTCCGGTAAGCAGACGAGTGTGCCTTATGGTGGAGGTCTTTATCACTTTCTGTGGTGCTGTGAAAGTCACGCTTCTTGAAGCATATCAGAAGAATTTAAAAAGACTGTTTTCTTCAATTTTTGAACAATACCCTTTTAAATTTGGGACATTATGAACTGCTAAGGGGACTACCTTCTAGTTAAAAACGCCGCATAGCGAAATTTAAACAACGGTGTTATAAGCTCACTATCTGGGAGGTTTTTTTCTAATTGCCAATATTTTTATTTTTATTTTTTCCATTTTATTTTTGATGCAATATTGATTTTCTACTGTTTATATCTGTGGTTGTTCACATAATCACTACACTTAGAGCTTCCAGTGTGGTACTACAGGCATAGCTGGTTGCTAATTATCACATACACTTATGGTGACTTTTTTCTATGTATAAATATTAGAATATTGGGACACGTATATTTGGCAACAAATAATTTCTCTAGGTAATAAAACATTTTTTATACATATTCCTTTTTTATATATATTTGTGGCCGTCCACGTAATCATTTCACCCGGAGCCTCTAGTGCGGTGCTACAGGCTCAGCCGGGTGTGTATCATTACAAAAATTGTTGATGTATAACTGTTATCATATAGAGATATATACACTTGGCAAAAAATGAATCTCTTTATGCAACAGTCACTTATTTTGTGCATAATAATATTTTTTCACTGTTTTAGTACAGCACATTTGTATTCAATCGCTAATTTCGTGCTGGTTCATTTTATTAGCGCAGCTCCTTTCTTTTCCATAGAACTGGTATAGTAACGCTGAGAACGGCGTCATCGGCACTGGCCATGTTGGTGGAGTACTCCAAACAGCGCAACAAGGCACACAGGTCTAGCATGGAGGCCCAGTTATTGGCGGTGAAGTGGTGCTGTTCCCCAGAGCGACTCACGCGTGCGTGCTGCAGCTGAAACTCCACTATCGCCTGCTGCTGCTCACACAGTCTGGCAAGCATGTGCAAGGTGGAGTTCCACCTTGTGGGCACGTCACATATGAGACGGTGAGCGGGAAGGCCGAAGTTACGCTGCAGCGCTGACAGGCGAGCAGCAGCAGGGTGAGAACGCCGAAAGTGCGCACAGACGGCCCACACTTTCTGCAGCAGCTCTGGCATATCGGGGTAATTCTTAAGGAACCTCTGGACCACCAAGTTCAGCACATGCGCCAGGCAAGGTGTCATGGATATACAGATTCCAGAACTGCAGCAAGGCTGAGGCGCATCCCGGCCAGCAGGCGCCCAGTGGCTTTGGCGCCAGTGGGCCTTTAAAAAGGGCTCCCACCGTTCAGCTCTTGCTGGTTGATCTGTAGTCTTTCCTGGGACCCGCCCCTGTATCTGCATCTGATCTCACACCTGACCTGGCTTCCTGACCACGCTGCTCTCTCCTCTCCTGATCTCTGGCTGCCATTTGACCTTGCTTGTTTACCTGCATACCTGATCTCCGTTGCCGACTAAGCCTGGACTCTGATCATCCCTTGTCTGCCGATTCTGTCTGATCTGATCCGCTGTGTATGACCTGGCTTGTCTGACCTTGTTCCTGCCCGCTGTGTGCACCTGCATCCTGCTGACCTGCATCCTGTGCACCTGCATCCTGCCGACCTGCATCCTGCCGACCTGCATCCTGCGCACCTGCATCCTGCCGACCTGCATCCTGCGCACCTGCATCCTGCTGACCTGCATCCTGCGCACCTGCATCCTGCTGACCAGCATCCTGCGCACCTGCATCCTGCTGACCTGCATCCTGCGCACCTGCATCCAGCTGACCTGCGTTCCTCAGCACTCCCCAGTGGTCATCATCTCCAGCTTCAGAGAACTCTGCAGGCACTCCTACCTCACTGTGCTCCTACGGTCACTGTCCCCAACTCCAGTGTCCCAGGAACCAGGGCTGTACGAGAGGCCTCCCTCTGCACGTCAGGCTCACCCACAAGGTACGTGTCAGTATCAACCAGCCATACCTGAGCCTGCAAGAGGGACCTCCGTTACTGAGGAGGTCTGCCAACTCCTCTCAGCCCTCACTCACGAGGTGAAGTGTCTCCAGGACAGTTATGAACGCCTAACAGGACATATGCAGGACCAGGCAAACTTCCCTCTCAGTGGAAGGTCATCAGAAGCTACCTCCGCACTCCCAGCAATGATGTTGCCTCCCGAGCCAAGGGTCCCAATTCCGGAGAAATTCTCTGGGGATCGAAACAAGTTCCGGACTTTCCGCAATGCATGCGAGTTATACTTCTCCCTACTACCCTTAATCTTTTCACAGGAGACCACCAAAGTGGGGTTTGTTGTTTCACTTCTGTTAGGACAACCACAAGCTTGGGCCCACCATTTGCTGGAAGAACGCCATGCTTGTCTGGACTCCTTGTCATCCTTCTTCAGCGCTATGTCGCTCCTTTACGATGACCCCCAACCAGGGCAGGACTTAGGGTGGTGGGGGCCCCTGGGCTTGAGTCACTTTCGGGCCCTACCTTCTATACATTACCGTATTTATCGGAATATAACACTTGCCGGCGTATAACACGCACCCGATGTTTAGGAAAAACTTTTAGGAGGGAAGTTTAAGGAAAAAAATTACATTTAAATGCCCATCAATGCAGCCTTATCAGTGTCCATCTGCAGCCTTGTCCAGTGTCATTGCAGCCTTGTCATTTTGCAGCCTTGCCCCAGTGTCATTTGCAGCCTTTTCATTGCAGTCTTGAAGTTTAAAAATGGCGCCGCCGAGATACAGAGTCCTCGGATCCTTTCGGCGGCTCTCGGGTCCTCTCACAGTCCCGAGCGGAGCCGAGAGTAGTCTAGTCGAGTGTACTTGGCTCGGCTCACAGTCACGCCCAGTCCCTGTGTTATGTCCATCATAGGGCAGGACTGGGCGTGACTGTGAGCGGAGCCGAGTACACTCGGCTATGTATCTCGGCGGGGGCCCCCTATTGGGCGGGGCCCATGGGCTTGAGCCCAGTCAAGCCCAATGGTAAGTCCGGCCCTGCCCCCAACGGACTACTACTGCCGAAGCTGCCCTTAGCACGCTCAAGGCCGCAGAGCGGTAGAGGACTACATAACTGACTTTAGGCGCTGGAGCGCAGACACCCTATGGAATCATGCAGCCTTACGGCACCAGTTCCTCTTAGGTCTATCAGAAGGGTTAAAGGATGAGTTGGCTCGGGTCGGTATACCAGATTCTCTGGAATCCTTGATCGCCCTAACTATACAGATAGACCGTCGTCTTCGGGAACGCAGGATGGAGAGTGTGAGCCAACAGCCCCGATTGAACTGGATGTTATCTCAAGTGGTCACCACCTCTCGTCTGGCCTCCTCCAGACCAACTCCAGTTAATCCTGCACCAGACTCTCCTAAATATGGGCAGGCCGCATCGACAAGACCCTCATTGTCCACAGAGGAACGCCTGCGTCGGCAACTGCTCAACCTCTGCCTGTACTGCGGGGGTACCGGCCACTATGTGCATTCATGCCCTGCCAAGCACCGTAGATACTTATCCGTCTCTTCTCCTGGTCATCCGGTACCCTCCACCAATTCTACTCACCTGGCTCTTCCTATCATCTTTATGTTTCCTGAAAGAACTGTGTCAGTTACCGCAATAATAGACTCTGGGGCATGCAGTTGTTTTATTGATTTGAACTTTGCAAACCAACAGCGCATCCCGCTTCAGCACAGAGCTCAAGGACTTTCCATCTTCTTGGCTGATGGATCCCGTATAAAATCTGGCCAAGTGACCCAGGAAACTCCTTCATTGACTGTAGTTACTGCTTCAAACCACAAGGAACTGCTGAAACTTGATGCCATTGCATCCCCTCTGTTTCCAGTCATCTTGGGCTTACCGTGGCTTCAGGCCCACAACCCGCAAATTAACTGGGGCTCCGGAGAGATCAAGTTTCAGTCCCTCTACTGTCAAAACCACTGCCTTCCTTCACCTCCCAGGGTACCTGGCCCCTTACTATGCTTGGAAGCTGACTTGGAATTACGCACAGTAGTCCCTGAACCATACCACGAGTTCTTAGACAGAGACCCTTCCTCCCCATCGCTCCTATGATTGCCCGATCGAGCTATTACCCGGAGCAGAGATCCCTTTTGGTCGGATTTTTCCCCTATCTGAGCGGGAGTTGGAGGTGTTAAAAGAGTATGTCGACGAAAATTTGGAGAGGGGGTTCATCCGGCCATCCACCTCTCCAGCTGGGGCAGGAATCCTTTTTTGTAGAGAAAAAGGACCACTCACTTCGTCCCTGTGTAGACTACCGGGAACTGAACAAGATCACGGTTAAAAACCGGTATCCTCTACCCTTGGTGCCTGAGCTTTTCCAGAGATTAAGAACTACTGCTGTGTTCACCAAGCTAGATCTTCGAGGGGCCTACAATTTGGTCCGTATTCGCTCTGGGGACGAGTGGAAAACGGCCTTCCGTACCAGGTTTGGCCACTTCGAATACCTAGTGATGCCCTTTGGCCTGTGTAATGCCCCTGCTACCTTCCAGCACCTGATAAATGATATCCTCAGAGATTACCTCGATATCTTCGTAATAGCCTATTTAGACGACATCCTGATCTTTTCTACATCCCTGGATCAACTCCGGAAACACGTCAAGATGGTACTCTGCCGTCTCCGTCAGCATGGGCTATATGCCAAACCAGAAAAATGTGAGTTTGAGCGGCAGAGTATCCAGTTTTTGGGCTTAGTGATATCCACGGAAGGGTTCAAGATGGACCCACAAAAGGTCACAGCAGTTCTGGACTGGCCTGCACCTTCTGACAAGAAGGGGGTGCAACGTTTTGTTGGCTTTGCCAATTTTTACAGAAGGTTTATTAAAGGATTTTCTGCAATCATTTCCCCGATTACCCAGCTAACCAAGCAGAACGTCCGATTCCAATGGAACTCCGAGGCACAAGCCGCCTTCTCTACCTTAAAGGGACTGTTTACCTCTGCCCCCATCCTAAGCCACCCGGATCCTTCTCTCCCCTATCTGCTTGAGGTCGACGCCTCAGAAACAGCTGTGGGGGCAGTTATCTCTCAGCGCCAAGGACTTAAGGATCTTATGCACCCCATAGCCTTCTTCTCCCGTAAACTCTCATCTGCCGAGAGGAATTACGACATGGGTGACCGTGAACTTTTGGCCATTAAGGCCGCGCTCGAAGAATGGCGATACCTGCTGGAGGGAGTGGCTCATCCCATACTCATATATACAGATCACAAAAATCTGGAATATTTACGAACGGCCAAACGTCTAAGACCACGCCAGGCTCGGTGGGCGCTATTCTTTTCCAGATTTGCTTTTCATATAACTTACAGGCCAGGATCAAAGAACATCAAGCCCGACGCTCTTTCGCGTATGTATGATGACCCCAAAGAAACCTCAGTTCCGGACACTATTCTATCGGAGGGCAATTTCTTACTTCTTCAGACGGACCTGATGTCCGGTTTAAAACAAGCCTCTGTGGGGGTGCCCTGTCCACCCGGAGTAACTCTGATACCCAAGGACGGTCTGCTTTGGAAAGACAGTAAAATTTTCGTGCCTGAGAGGTGTCAAACCAAAGTTCTGAGCCTGTGTCACGACCACCCTCTAGCCGGACATTTTGGGGTCCACAAGACTCTCGAATTAACCCAGCGCATGTTCTGGTGGCCGAAACTCGAGAAGGACTGTAAGGAATACGTCAAGTCTTGTGTTACCTGTACCCAAAATAAGTCTGCTAGAACCAAGTCCTGGGGTCTTCTCAAACCAATACCAATTCCCGACAGGCCTTGGAGCGAGATTGCCATGGATTTTATAGTGGAGCTACCCCCTTCTGAAGGACATACAGCCATTTTTGTAGTGGTCGACCGCCTGTCCAAGATGGCCCACTTTATACCCCTGAAGAACACACCTTCTGCTGTAGAGACCGCCCGGGTGTTTATCCGGGAGATTGTGAGGCTGCATGGGGTACCAACAAACATTGTATCGGACAGGGGGGTCCAGTTTACCTCTCGTTTCTGGAGGTCACTATGCCAGATCCTGAAAATCGAACTCTCCATGTCTTCTGCCTTCCACCCTCAGACCAATGGACAAACTGAGAGAACGAATCAGACTCTGGAACAGTACATCCGTTGTTTTACCTCGTTTGTCCAGGACGATTGGGTAGCACTTTTGCCCCTAGCAGAATTTGCCTTTAATAACGCCTGCCACTCAGTTACAGGACAGTCACCATTCTTTGCGAACTATGGCTTCCACCCTGTCTTCCTGCCTAACATTATCCCAGAATCTCCAGTCCCAGCAGTACAAGCCACTGTCGAGTTTCTAGGTCGCAATAATAAGTTGTTGCAAGAAACCATGGCCAAAGCACAGGCAACTAACAAGAGACTGTATGATAGGAAGAGAAGAGGGGAATTATGTCTACAACCAGGAGACCAGGTGTGGTTATCTACCACCAATCTCAAGATGGCTTGTCCTTCAAAAAAACTGGCACCCAAATTTATTGGCCCCTTCCCGATCAAGAGGAAATTGAATGAGGTTTCCTACGAACTTTCCTTGCCTGAATCGCTCAAAGTCCACCCAGTGTTCCACGCATCCCTGCTTAAACCCACGGTACCTGACCCCTTCCCCGACAGAGGATCGGGTCCACCTGAACCTATAATTGTTGACAGGGACGAGGAATATGAGGTGGAGGCTGTTGTAGATTGCAGACGGAGAGGTAACCAAATTCAATATTTAATCAAATGGAGGGGGTATGGGCCAGAAGAGAATTCATGGGAACCCAAGCAAAATGTGCATGCCCAAGAACTGATCCAAGCATTCTTCCGCAGGCACCCCCAGAAAAGAGCTCTTTTGGGCACCCGGAGGTTGCCCTTAAGGGGGGGGGGGGGGGGCAATGTCATGGATATACAGATTCCAGAACTGCAGCAAGGCTGAGGCGCATCCCGGCCAGCAGGCGCCCAGTGGCTTTGGCGCCAGTGGGCCTTTAAAAAGGGCTCCCACCGTTCAGCTCTTGCTGGTTGATCTGTAGTCTTTCCTGGGACCCGCCCCTGTATCTGCATCTGATCTCACACCTGACCTGGCTTCCTGACCACGCTGCTCTCTCCTCTCCTGATCTCTGGCTGCCATTTGACCTTGCTTGTTTACCTGCATACCTGATCTCCGCTGCCGACTAAGCCTGGACTCTGATCATCCCTTGTCTGCCGATTCTGTCTGATCTGATCCGCTGTGTATGACCTGGCTTGTCTGACCTTGTTCCTGCCCGCTGTGTGCACCTGCATCCTGCTGACCTGCATCCTGCGCACCTGCATCCTGCTGACCTGCATCCTGCGCACCTGCATCCTGCCGACCTGCATCCTGTGCACATGCATCCTGCTGACCTGCATCCTGCCGACCTGCATCCTGCTGACCTGCATCCTGCGCACCTGCATCCTGCGCACCTGCATCCTGCCGACCTGCATCCTGCGCACCTGCATCCTGCGCACCTGCATCCTGCTGACCTGCATCCTGCGCACCTGCATCCTGCTGACCTGCATCCTGCGCACCTGCATCCAGCTGACCTGCGTTCCTCAGCACTCCCCAGTGGTCATCATCTCCAGCTTCAGAGAACTCTGCAGGCACTCCTACCTCACTGTGCTCCTACGGTCACTGTCCCCAACTCCAGTGTCCCAGGAACCAGGGCTGTACGAGAGGTCTCCCTCTGCACGTCAGGCTCACCCACAAGGTACATGTCACAAGGGATGTGCGTCAAACCGGCAAGGCCCAGAGCTGCTACGAGATTTCGCCCATTATCGCACACGACCAGGCCGGGCTTGAGGCTCACTGCCACCAACCACTCATCGGTCTGTTGTTCCATGTCCCTCCACAACTCCTGCGCGGTGTGGGGTTTTTCCCCCAAACAGGAAAGTTTTAAAACTGCCTGCTGTCGCTTAGCCCTGGCTGTGCTGAAGTTGGTGGTGAAGGTGTTATGCTGACCGGATGAGGAGGCGGTAGAGGATGAGGAGGCAGAGTAGGAGGAGTTAGCAACAGGAGGCAAACTGAAGTGCCCTGCAATCCTCGGTGGTGGAAGGCCATGCGCCAAACTGCTATCCGCCTCAGGCCCAGCCGCCACTACATTTACCCAGTATGCTGTTAGGGAGATATAATGTCCCTGACCGTGCTTACTGGTCCACACATCTGTAGTTAGGTGGACCTTGCCACAGATGGCGTTGCGCAGTGCACACCTGATTTTGTCCCCCACTTGGTTGTGCAGGGAAGGGATAGCTCGTCTGGAAAAGTAGTGGCGGCTGGGCACGACGTACTGTGGGACAGCCAATGACATCAGCCTTTTAAAACTCTGCGTCTCCACCAGACAGAATGACAGCATTTCAAAGGCGAGGAATTTTGAAATGCTGGCATTCAGGGCCAGGGATCGCGGGTGGCTAGGGGGGTACTTCCTCTTCCGCTCCAGTGTTTGGGAAATAGAGAGCTGAAAGCTTCCATGGGACATTGTGGAGATGGTTGGTGACCCAGGTGGTAGTGTTGCTGGCAGATCCTCTGTTTGCGGGTTGGCAGGTGTCACTGTCACTACAGAGGTGGATGAAGAGGCCGAGACTGCAGCAGAAGAGGAAGCAGGAGGAGCCAGATTTTTGCGGTGTCTACTCCACTGCATCTCGTGCTTTGCACTTAGATGCCTGGTCATTCAGGTTGTGCTCAGGTTGAGAACGTTTATGCCTCGCTTCAAGCTCTGATTGCACAGCGTGCAAACCACTTGTGTCTTGTTGATGTAAGCGATATAATAATTATATCTATGTATTAATTTGTCCAGTCCCTATAGATTAGTTGGTGTATTAAAACTCTGAGCACATGCTACTATTAATATCACAATAATAACAGTTAACTATGAAACCAAACACACGGCTAGGAATAATCAAATCTCATTTATTTCCCAAGGAAATAAGAAATCTAACGTGTATTAAAAGGGGGTTACACAATTACATAACATACAACAAGGCTACAATACAATGATATAATATACAGTTAAAATACAATATAATGATCTACTTATCGTGACCCTCGCAGCTGAGCTCCAGATGGAATAATAAAGGTCCATGCGGTTAGGCCTCAAAATCATCCTCCAAGCTAGGCCTCAAAATGGCTGCTTAGTAGAGAGATCTCTTCGTGACATGCTCCTCAATCAGCCTGCAGACACCCAGAGACTGTCCTTCTTGTGTGTGTGTCCCTTCCATTCAGACATCCACGCCCACTCATTCAAATCCCCCCCCCCCTTGCTTCGCACCCAATGAACACCAGCAAAAGGTGATCCAGGAGGTAAACTGCACTCTCCACTCAGGGGCTGTGTCTCTAGCCTGGAGCCGTCTTCACCGCAGGTGGGCCCAGCCATTGCTTCTGAATACAAAGCTTGCTTCATTCCAACTTTGGCAATCTGGCTTGCAGCAAAACAGGAAGTGAACCGCAGAAATATTAAATCCAACATATGCCGCTTTGCGACTGAAAGTCGCATAAAAACCCTTCTTCCGACACGGCTCCTATTGAACAGTCCATAACTGTTTTGTCCCTGACATGCGTTTCCAAACCAGTATCATTAGAACTGTCCTTTAAACGTCTTAACGTGTTGTATTTTTACAACGTGTCCCTGACATGCGTTTCCAAACCAGTATCCAGAGAACAGTCCTTTAAACGTCTTAACGTGTTGTATTTTTACAACGTGTGCAGAAACAGCTCCTATGGAACAGTACATTGTGGTCTTACCGTGTTATGCTTCTCGACACGTGCCGCTTTGCCACTGAGTGACACATCTTTCTTCAGCGACAGCTTCCATGTCGCCATTATGTATCTTTGGTATCTTCCGGACGGATGCAATACAGGCAAGGGGTATCCATTCATTCACCATTCCCAGTACACATTCAGAGCAACATATGAAACAGCTCTCAAATACTGATCTATTATTTAGATAAGTCTCGAGGAGGGCCTTATTCACCCATATTATTAACCTACAATACTCATAGGTCACACTATACCATAATATAAATCAACTTATTACCATACTATATACATATATATGTGTCCCGTCCATTTACGCACCCCGCTCCCAACCCTATAACCCTTTACTGTTCATATGGGTCGGGATTAGGCAGGCTTGCTCACAGCGGTATTGCAGGGCTCTGACTTGGCAGCAAGGTCTCTAATTTGTACACAGAGACTCTACTGTCAATTCGTCCCTCAACTTGCATAGCCAAATGGGAGACCCTTCTATATAAATATCGAGTCTAATCACACATATAAATCTACAAAAATGACAAAAAAAAAAACACACAATTCCATCCCTGTGCCTGGATTTCAGAGACCATGCCCAGGGTATACCATGCACCTCTACCTATGGTTACCTTCCAGTTTTATGACTAGCGTTACATCTGTATTCTTTAGGACAAAGAAATAAACTCGTCTATGTCCCAAATGACACCCAGGTGCTTCCTCCCCAGCAATGATCCCTGAAATAACTTCCCAACATTTTTATGTTCACCACCATGATGTATTGACCTGGCATACAAAGGACATCATGGTCAGGCTTCCGACCGAGGGAAGTATCAACCTGCTTCCATCTCCTCTGATCACATGTGGGTGATTTAGCCTCAAATGCGATAAGATAGAATCCCCAATCAGTAAGCCCATTGATGCCACCAAATATACAGACCAAGTCCGCACTTCTGTGTATGGGATCATCCAGCCCAACACCTTTCACAATCCAAACTGGTACAGCCCATCCAGGCATTCGACCACCATTTTGGATTAGTGTAAGCGACGTGTTGTGGCAGAGTCTTACTGAGCGGTGATGCTAACCCATCAGGCCACTGCCCTTTAAACAGAGATTGCCCAATCAGCTTGATGCTGGTTGACACTTCCGCCCGCCACTGCGTGTACGCCAGAGCCCATGACCGATTTCTATCCTGTACCCTCACACCCTCCACCAACCTCTCAATATGGTTCACCAAATCTGGAGCTAATTTACCCTGGGTATTTTGTGAATGTTATTAAGGATGCCACCAATCTCTCTGAGTAACAAAGTTCCGCTCAAGCTATGGCTGAGAGTTTGTTCCTCAGGATACCGATGTCTACTCCATTACCAACACCCATCCCAGCTCCTATTCCCCCAATATAGTGCTGAATACATGCCTCCTCTTGTGGTTACTCCTCAGAGATAAGCATCCTGCATGCACCTTATTCTGTGTCCGCACATCTCTGGGAGTAAGTCACTGGTACGATGACAGCACTTGATTCAGCGTATACTCAGCAAATATAGGGTAATAGGTTTTATCAACCACTGTGAGATGTTGCAGCGCCATGTGGTGAAGGCATACTGTACTCTGGTAGTCAGCGTTTGCTCCCTTTATCTATCGGAGCATGCTCCTGTGTGTATACACTGGCATTCCCTGTGCAGGGTTTCAACTTCTCAGGTGAGACCTCAACCAGGCGCATCTTCCCCATACAAGGAAATGTTCACCCCATTGATGTGTCACCTGACACCCTCTAATCCGGCCAACAGACACCTTATTATGTATAAGTGCCCGCCTCCTGGGTACCTGCACCATATAAACTCCGTTACGTCAATACATGTCATACATTACACAACTTTTCTTATTTCAACTCCTCCCTCCAACAAAAAAACATATATATTTTACATTTTCATGTTCTGATGGATTGGATGTGTTATGTTCCTTCCCCCAACCTCCAACCCATTGTACGTATATTAATAACACGTTTGCATTCATCAGGAGAGAGTCCAGCAAAAAAAATGTTTCAAGTCTTATTGATAGGCACAGTCTTTCAGATTCAGCACCAGATCGTCCATAGGAAAAGAAAAAGTGTTAAAGTGAATCTTTTTGTTTGTCCTGTCCCTCCTGATATTTAGTGGAATAAATTTGGGGCGTGGTATGGCACAGACAAACTGCCAACCAGATGATCATCTGTCATCCATTTTCCAGAACCTTTCCAATCTCGCTCCACCAGGATTCTGGAATTGAAAAACAAGAGCAGAATCAAATTCTTATCCATAATATCTGCTTGCTTATTATATTTACTCCTATTTCCCTCCTTGGAACCCAGGTATTCCTGGCTTCTGCAATTTGACCAAACTATCAAAACAACCATGACCTCTTTAGGCAGACTCCACTCTAAAATGAATTCCCATGGTATGATCAAAAATTAAAAAAAACGAACGTCACTGTTGTTTCTCAAAAATTCTCAATTTAAAAACGCAAAAAGAAAAATAACCAATGCATTTATCTTTATCTTACGATCTATGCACTAATTCCCCTTTCAGGTGTATAAAGCCTAAACCTTTTGGAGCTTTTTACACCTGAACAAAACAACAATAAAATAGCTGACTAAGCCAATACCCAAAAACAAAAAAAAATATGACACATTTTTTTTTTCCAAAAAAACAAAAATGTAAAAAATTAAAAAAAATTAAAAGTCTGGCCATTATCACCCAAGAACAACATGACAAGACAACCACCATACAACAATGACAAACACTCAACTTTTAATTAAAGACATCCATGGATTTTCTCCTGAGAAGAGTACATGTTTCTTTTTTATATCTGAAAGACAATAAGTTAATGGGAAAAACAACACAAACAAAACATTTGTAACTTCATCACAACATTTGCTACCTCATTTGTAACTCTTTAGTTTTGTCAGATTATTGTTTAAATGTTTTCATTGTTTGCAAACAATTACTAATTAATGAGCTCATGGTACCATGTGATAATCGATTATGCATTTACAATAACCTAACCCCCGTGTTGGTCTCACTTTGACGGACCTGCAAACAAAATACAAATGTTTAGTATCCAAACCTGTTCTCTCCCTGAGGAACACAAAGACAATGATTAAACACAATTATCATGACAATTGACTTTAAGTGCCCCAAGCCTCTTCCCATTAATTGTACTGCTAGGGGAACACCTACAAGCCAGAGATGTAGTATAAACAACTAAAAAAAATAAAAATTACAAACATTAAAACGAAAACAAAAATTAATAAAAAAAATAAAATAAAAAAATTGAAAAAAAAAATTAATAAAAAAAAACAAAATATGAAAAAAATAATTCATAATAAAAAAAAAAAAAAAAAACATTAAAAAATAAAAAATTAAAAAAAAAATTAATGAAAATAAAAAGAAAAATTTATAATAAAGAAAATTAAAAAAAAAAACTAATAAAAAATTCATAAAAAATTAATAAAACATTAAACCTTATATATGAAAAAAAATTACAAAAATACTTAAAACCTTATTCATAGGAAGGAAACTTTGATCAGAGTATTTTTAACATACTTGCAGCTGACTAAGTGCTGCTAACATTGCTTCCCCCAGTGCTATGTTTGAATAACCATGCGGCTACTTCCATTTTGATTTTATGCAACTGTCTTACATATTGCTTTTCAGTTTGTAGACTCCGTAATTGGGTCTTAATGGGGAATTGGGTTTGCTTACTATGGGCTCCATGCTTTGGATTGCTACCCCACCTGGCCGAATAACATTCATACTGCCTTGGGGTCATTTTCAGGTATGATCTTTTTTTGATATCGTTATTCGCCCAACAATACTTTGCGATGTGACCTCCCCTTTTACACAAACAACATTTTAGCTCTGGTTCCCCTGCATAGGCCCTTTTTTTAACATCTTGTGCTGGAAATTCACATTACTGGATAATATTACTGTGATTGGAATGAACAGACTTTACACTTTCATCGTCTGAGGAGTCATCAGAAGTTTCCATTTCAACTCCTGAATCAATTTCGAGCGCAGTTATCACGTTTGTATTTACGTCTCCAACATTGATTCCCATCATAGTAATATGATTTGCAGCAACAATAGAATACGGGTTTTCTTTATGTTCCACTTGTATTTTTGCACACTGAGCATGTGCGGAGGGTACCTCCACCATTGCATCTTCGGCTATTGTATGTTTGGAGGATAAATCCATTATGGCTGCCTGTGCACCCTGTAATTCCTCCTTAAGCATTGTGATAACCTGCAAATTCTCAGCCTCCCTTTGATTCAAAAAGACGATGCAACCTACTCTTAACTCACACGTTTTTCCTAATTCCTCCAATCTCTGTTCTAATTCGCATTTTTCCGTCACTAATTGTTCAATCTGACTACGCGCTTGTGCATCTGCATTTTCAACCCTAATTAATATATCTTTTGTTATATTTTGTAGCTGCTGCATGAATTGCTTTCTTTCATGTATCCATTCTAATTCCTTCCGTTCAGAAATATCTCTAATTTTTAAAAACATGCACATCAAATTTGCTAATCTCTGTTTCCTGCCTTTTTTTGAATTTTTTTTAAATGCTATGGCATCATTATGAGTATTGCATTGTTTCAATAGGCTGCTAAACTGGTATGTTAAAGCACCCTGAGATAGACTGTGGAATTGAATAGAAGCATATTTTCTAAGAAACTCTTCAAGGATCTCCATTGATATGCTAATCAGCAATCCCTCTATACTGGAGCTGTAAAACCTGTTTTGGTTACACTGCAATACAGATAAACAGATAAGGCTATTCAAAGGTTTCGCTTGCAAGCTAGCTTGTAGTCCCACAAAAGCCTACAACCAACAAAAAAACTACTACTTGCTACCTGTAGTTCTACAGCCTACACAAGGCACATCCTAAGACACAAGGCAGACTCTTAATCAATGCCTTCCTGTTAGTTTGCAGGCCACATTGAACTTCTATTGGATCAGAGAGCTATGTCACTCTCACGTGAGTAGAAATAATAAAAATGACAAAAAACAAAAAAAAAAAATTCCAAAAATGTTTTTTTTTTTTTTTTAAACTAACAATATCTCTATCACTTTTTTTTTCCCTCAAAGATGTATGGTAATTCCTGTCAATTCCTAACCAAGGGTGATCAGCCCGTACTCACCAGCCCTCTTGACCAGCTACAAGTATTCTAACACTTTGCATTAGCAACACAACATTTAACATATATACATATGCATATCTTGGATAATAAAAAAAAAAAGGTCTCACCAGATTTGTCGCGCGTCCGCTATCTGATGAAATATTTCACAAAATTTTTATGATCATCCAAGCGTGGTTTCAGAATTCGCGAGCCAGCGCCAATCTTGTCCACACGAGAGACGATTTTCAGTTCTGGGTGTCTTTGATTACCAGGACTCAAAACAAAAATACATTAGTCTGTGGATTCTGTGTAAAAATACATTCTACACGCCTTTGGGGGGTGCCATATGATGTAAGCGATATAATAATTATATCTATGTATTAATTTGTCCAGTCCCTATAGATTAGTTGGTGTATTAAAACTCTGAGCACATGCTACTATTAATATCACAATAATAACAGTTAACTATGAAACCAAACACACGGCTAGGAATAATCAAATCTCATTTATTTCCCAAGGAAATAAGAAATCTAACGTGTATTAAAAGGGGGTTACACAATTACATAACATACAACAAGGCTACAATACAATGATATAATATACAGTTAAAATACAATATAATGATCTACTTATTGTGACCCTCGCAGCTGAGCTCCAGATGGAATAATAAAGGTCCATGCGGTTAGGCCTCAAAATCATCCTCCAAGCTAGGCCTCAAAATGGCTGCTTAGCAGAGAGATCTCTTCATGACATGCTCCTCAATCAGCCTGCAGACACCCAGAGACTGTCCTTCTTGTGTGTGTGTCCCTTCCATTCAGACATCCACGCCCACTCATTCAAATCTCACCCCCCCCTTGCTTCGCACCCAATGAACACCAGCAAAAGGTGATCCAGGAAGTAAACTGCACTCTCCACTCAGGGGCTGTGTCTCTAGCCTGGAGCCGTCTTCACCGCAGGTGGGCCCAGCCATTGCTTCTGAATACAAAGCTTGCTTCATTCCAACTTTGGCAATCTGGCTTGCAGCAAAACAGGAAGTGAACCGCAGAAATATTAAATCCAACACTTGTCATCAGGAAATTGCCTGAAGAACTGCCACTCTAGGGAACTCCTTGGACCTGTCTTTGGTGTGCTCGGTCCCTTGCTGCGTTGGGCAGTAGCAGGCGTACTGTCTAGGGGACGGACGCTCCGCTTTTGCACCCTGTTCCCTCTTCTGCTGTGCTGGTGGCTCTGTGCGACCACCACCTCTATCTCTGAATTACACTGGTCACCTGCATGACGTTGATTCCATGTGGGGTCAAGGACCTCATCGCCCTCCACATCATCTTCCACCCAAAATTCACCCCTGCCCTCCTTGTCGGTCTGCACAATGGCGAAAGCAGCAGCAGTTGGCACCTGTGTTTCGTCATCATCAGAGACGTGCTGCGATGGTCCTCCCATGTACTCATCATGAAACATAAGTGGTTGGGCATCGGTGCACACAATCTCTTCCACTTCTGGGGCAGGGCTAGGTGGATGGCCCTGGGAAACCCTGCTAACAGAGTCATCAAAAAGCAGAAGAGACTGCTGCATGATTTGGGGCTCAGACTGATTGGCTGATTTGCAAGGGGGTGAGGTGAAAGACTGATGGACATCGGCTGCAGGTGCCAACTCTGAACTTTCATCAGGTGACTGGGTGGGAGACAATGTGAAGGAACAGGAGGCACTGTCAGCAGCAACCCAATCTACTATCGCCTGTACTTGTCCTGGCCTCAACATTCGTACAGCCTCATTAGGCGCGCCAAAATACTGCTGCAGGCTCTGTCGCCTACTCGCACCTGAGGAAGGTGTTTCACTAGTGCGTGTAGCTGGCACAGATCGACCACGTCCTCTCCCTGCAACAGGAGCGCCACCAGCAGCACCACGACCCGGGCCACATCCCCTTTTTGATGATCTCCTCATATTTTCAAAATTTATGATCTCGCCCTAAATGGGTGTTTTTGTATATAGCAGAATACACGTACAGTGTCTTTCTGCGTTTATGAAAACGCAGATAATGCTATTGGGAAGAAAAAAAACACAGCAAAATTAAACATTTTTGCAATGTTTTTTTTCCAATATCAGAATACACGGATAGTGTCTACAGCGTGTATGTATGAACACGCAGAAAATGCTATTGGGAAAAAAAAAAAACAGCAAAATTAAATTTTTTTGCAATGTTTTTCCAATATCAGAATAAACGGATAGTGTCTTTCTGCATTTATGAAAACGCAGAAAATGCTATTGGGAAGAAAAAAAACACTGCAAAATTTAATTTTTTTGCAATGTTTTTCCAATATCAGAATACACGGACAGTATCTAAAGCGTTTATGAAAACGCAGAAAATGCTGTTGGGAAAAAAAAAACACTGCAAAATTAATTTTTTTTGCAATTTTTTTCCAATATCAGAATAAACGGATAGTGTCTTTCTGCGTTTATGAAAATGCAGAAAATGCTATTGGGAAAAAAAAAAAACACTGCAAAATTACATTTTTTTGCAATGTTTTTCAAATACACGGATAGTGTCTACAGCGTGTTTGTATGAACACGCAGAAAATGCTATTGGGAAAAAAAGACACAGCAAAATTAAATTTTTTTGCAATGTTTTTCCAATATCAGAATACACGGACAGTATCTACAGCGTGTATGTATGAACACGCAGAAAATGCTATTGGGAAAAAAAAACACAGCAAAATTAATTTTTTTGCAATGTTTTTCCAATATCAGAATACACGGACAGTATGTAAAGCGTGTATGAACACGCAGAAAATGCTATTGGGGGAAAAAAAACTCAGCAAAATAAATTTTTTTTGCAATGTTTTTCCAATAGCAGAATACACACAGACTATGGTGTATCTCTTACTATATGCAGTACAGTAATGGTGCACTGAGCTTGCAGGTAAAACTTTTATATTTTGTCTGGCACTGGCCTCATGGCACTGTTAAAAGACTGTGCACTGCACCCCAGCCAGGGTACAATTGATTTAGGAATCTCTGCAATAATTCTGTCTCTGCCTCTTTCTTTTGCTTAATAAAGAAACTCCCTACTCTAGCTATCTAGATCGCTCACTGATCTAAATAATTAGAAGAAAATTCAAGGAATGTGGACTGACTGACTTTATCACACTAACTCCTAAAAATCCTCTCTCTCAGCAGGACAGGAACCTGTCTATAGCATGGCTGTGATGGCTTCTAAGGGCACACTAGTCAAACTAGCGTCGATTGGCTGCCCTGCACCTGTTAAAAAGGCGCCAATACATCGCAGAACACCGGACCCGAGCCCGAACTTACAGCCAATAATTCGGGTTCGGGTCTGGGTCCCGAAAACCCAAAAGTCCGGTACGGACCCGAACTTTACAGTTCGGGTTCGCTCAACCCTAGTCTTGGGTCAAAGCTAAAAGCCCAACACCAAGCCCCTGCACAGAACTCTACGACTAGTACGTACACGAAACATGGCTTCCAAACGGCCGGCTGGTCAAAACGGACAAACAGAAAGCACCGATAAACAGCAAGGCCTGAAAGAACAAAATGAATACCAGAAACGATCAGACAATAAGCAGTGAAAATCAAAGCGTCCTATATCAAGAAGATATCACCTTATAGGCCGCAATGACCAACAGATGCGAACTGACTACACTCACTGATAAACATATATGCACTGACAAGCACAAACTGAAGAGCAGTAACGATCTGAGTCTGAAGTCTGAAAATCAGATGTAAACAAATTTCTACTAACACGCGATAAACACAGAATCAGCAGAAGGAGCCCAAAGGGTGCCGGACATGGTGCTGAACTTCCCTTTTCTAGTCCCGTGGAACACGGCTTACGTCACGGCGTTCTTGAAGACCGGAAATTCCGACAACGTTGTCCGACCGTGTGTACGCAACACCAGCTTCGGACAAAATCCGACGGAAATGATCCGACGGAAATATTCATCGGAAACTCCGACCATGTGTATGGGGCATAATAGGCAGCTCAAATGCTCAGTGTCCAATTTGTTGTATGGAAAACTTCTAATTCCTTGATGGACCTTAGGTTTAATAGGACCTTGGGTCTAACATTTCTAATAGTCTAATGGACCTTAGGTCTAACATTTCTTCATCAAGATGAAAGTACAGGTCTAAATTGTATTATTGTACAGGTCTAAATTACAGGTCTAAAGTAAATATTACAGTATCTCACATATGTGAGTTCACCCCTCACATTTTTTTGTAAATATTTTAGTCATGTGACAACACTGAACAAATTACACTTTGCTACAATGTAAAGTAGTGAGTATACAGCTTGTATAACAGTGTAAATTTGCTGTCCCCTCAAAATAACTCAACACACAGCCATTAATGTCTAAACCGCTAGTAACAAAAGTGAGTACATCCCTAAGTGAAAATGTGGAGTTCACCAGAGCTTCACAGGTTGCCACTGGAGTCCTCTTCCATTCCTCCATTATGACATCACAGAGCTGGTGGATGTTAGAGACCTTGCACTCCTCCACCTTCCGTTTGAGGATGCCCCACAGATGCTCAATAGGGTTTGGGTCTGGAGACCTGCTTGGCCAGTCCATAACCTTTACCCTCAGCTTCTTTAGCAAGGCAGTGGTTGGCAGTGGCAGGGGACGTTATCACATTGGAATACTGCCCTGTGGCCCAGTCTCCGAAGGGAGGGGATCATGCTCTGCTTCAGTATGTCCCAGTACATGTTGGCATTCATGGTTCTCTCAATGAACTGTAGATCTCGAGTCCTGGCAGCACTCATGCAGCCCCAGACCATGACACTCCCACCACCATGCTTGACTGTAGGCAAGACACACTTGTCTTTGTACTCCTCACCTGGTTGCCGCCACACACACTTGACACCTTCTGAACCAAAAACTTTTATCTTGGTCTCATCAGACCACAGGACATGATTCCAGTAATCCATGTCCTTAGTCTGCTTGTCTTCAGCAAACTGTTTGTGGGTTTTCTTGTGCATCATCTTTAGAGGCTTCCTTCTGGGATGACAGCCATGCAGACCAATTTAATGCAGTGTGTGGCTTTTGATCTGAGCACTGACAGGTTGACCACCCCATCCCTTCAACCTCTGCAGCAATGCTGCCAGCCCTCATACATCTATTTCCCAAAGACAACCTCTGGATATGACGCTGAGCACGTGCACTCAATTTCTTTGGTTGACCATGGCGAGGCCTGTTCTGAGTGGATCCTGTCCTGTTAAACCGCTGTATGATATTGGCAATGCTACAGCTCAGTTTCAGGGTCTTGACAATCTTCTTATAGCCTAGACCATCTTTATGTAGAACAACAATTCTTTTTTTCAGATCCTCAGAGAGTTCTTTGCCATGAGGTGCCATGTTGAACTTCCAGTGACCAGTATGAGAGTGAGAGCGATAACACCAAATGTAACACACCTGCTCCCCACATTTGAGACCTTGTAACACTGACGAGTCACATGACACCGGGGAGAGAAAATGGCTAATTGGGCCCAATCTGGACATTTTCACTTAGGGGTGTACTCACTTTTGTTGCCAGTGGTTTGGGCATTAATGGCTGTGTGTTGAGTTATTTTGAGGGGACAGCCAATTTACACTGTTATACAAGCTGTACACTCACTACTTTACATTGTAGCAAAGTGTCCTTTGTTCAGTGTTACAAAAATGTGAGGGGTGTATCCACATTTTTTCAAAGAGAAAAGCGCTGTCACATGGAGTCTTCCGCTCGCCCTGCCCACGTTGTAGTTGCTTACACTTAACCTCTATGGGTAAAGATATCTCCAGCCCAAAATATAGTAATAGTTGGAAGAAATCTGTATGTGTGCGGATTGAGCCCCAAATCAATGAAGAAGGGCGGTTATGTCCCTAAATAAAGCAAAAACCACGTGTACAGGGGCCCATGAGACGGAAAGCCTGTGCTTTATTTTTTAACCATATATTGCTGTGGTAGGCTTACCTATAGTATTTTTCTGATATTTGTTAGGTGATTAACAAGCTACTGCAGTATGTCTAATAGGCATCTCAAATGCTCAGTGTCCAGTTTGTTGTATGGAAAACTTCTAACTAGAGGAGGGCCTTGCTGGTCGACAGGCGGTTGGTTTGCGGCGAACTTTGCTCGTTCGCGATTCGCCAAACCGGCGGACTTATGGCGCTGTTTGCGGCGGCCATATTCTTTTACATTGTGAAGAACTTTGACCCATGACACATCCATCATGGGGTGCAGGACAGCCAATTGAGACATTTCAGCATATGGACATACCCCCTACCTTATAAATAGACCTGATCTGGCTGCCATTTTACATTCTGTCTTTTGTCAGTGTAGGGATAGGATGCTGTGTGGAGCAGGGACAGTCTGTACTCACTAGCTATTAGGTCCACAAAAGTCCTTTTAAGGACTGGTATAGGTGTATAGGAGAGGGAGAGAGGTGTGGGGAGAGAGTTTGCTGTTTGGAGCAGGCACAGTCTGTACTCACTAGCTACTATTAGGTCCACAAAAGTCCTTTTAACCACTTCACATCCGGCCGTAGCCGAATGACGGCCTCGGCGCGGATGTCAATTCCCGGGAGGCCGTCATATGACGGCCTCCCCTTTCCTCGTTCCCTGTGCGCGCTCACGATCGCGCAGCAGCGAAATTCTGTGTTGGCCGTGTCCCTCGGACACAGCCAATCACAGATCGCTGTAAACGGCCAATCACATCGGCCGTTTACAGCGCGATCGGCGTGTCCAATGGGAGATGATCTCATATGTAAACATATGAGATCATCTCTCAGCGCCGCTCCCCCTCCTCACACAGAGACAGCGTGTGAGGAGGGGGAGATGAACGGCTGCAGCGCCGTAAGTGTCATTAAAAAAAACGAAATGCCATCTGTGCCCACTGCCACCACTGCAATCTGTCCCCAATGCCAGAGCCATATGTCCCCAATGCCATCTGCAAGTGCCATCTGTCCCCAATGCCATCTGTCCCCAATGCCATCTGCCAGTGCCATCTGTCCCCAGTGCCCAGTGCCATCCCCAGTGCCATCCCCAGTGCCATCTGTCAGTGCCATCTGTAGTCAGTGCCATCTGTAGTCAGTGCCATCTGTCAGTGCCATCTGTCAGTGCCATCTGTCAGTGCCATCTGTAGTCAGTGCCACCTGTCAGTGCCACCTGTCATCAGTGCCACATGTCATCAGTGCCACATAGTGCCACATGTCATCAGTGCCACATAGTGCCATCTGTCATCAGTGCCATCTGTCATCAGTGCCATATCAGTGTCACGTGTCATCAGTGCCACATATTAGTGCCATCTGTCATCAGTGTCACGTATTAGTGACATCTGTCATCAGTGCCACCTGTCAGTGTCACGTGCCATCTGTTATCAGTGTCACCTGTCATCAATGCCACGTATCAGTGCCATCTGTCATCAGTGTCATCAGTGCCACGTATTAGTGCCATCTGTGATCAGTGCCACGTATTAGTGCCATCTCTCATCAGTGCCACATATTAGTGCCACGTGATATCAGTGCCATGTATAAGTGCCATCTCTCATCAGTGCCACATATTAGTGCCATCTGTCATCGGTGTCACGTGTCATCAGTGTCCCGTATTAGTACCACCTGTCATCAGTGCCACATCAGTGTCACATGTCATCAGTGCCACGTGTCATTGTCCTGGTGCTCCAGGGCCTTCAAAAGTGTCTCCTAGAACACGTGATGGCGCTCCCTGCATGTTGGGCCTCTCTAAGTGGCCAGGATGTGGAAAAGTCCCACATATGTGGTATCATAATACTCAGGAGGAGTAGCAGAATTTATTTTGGGGTGTCATTTGTGGTATACACATGCCATGTGAGAGAAATAACCTATTACAATGACAATTTTGTAGAAAAAATAAAAAATACATTTATTTTGCAAAGAATTGTGGGAAAAAATGACCAGTGTTGTAAGTAACGCGATTAAAGTAAACGGCGTTACGTAACGCCGTTACTTTAAAGGGTAACGAGTAATCTAACTGATTACTCTTCCCCTCGCGGTAACGCCGTTCCCATTACTGGGGCGGCGTTACCGCAATTACTCGCCACGATCCGCGGAGCCGTCCGCGGCCTCGGCCTTAGGAAAGGCCGCGGCTTCGGCCTAGCTCCGGAGCGGCGGCCATCTTGGTGTACCAAGATGGCCGCGGCTCCGGCCTAGCTCCGGAGCGGCGGCCATCTTGGTGCACCCGTCGGCCGTTTACAATGTGATTGCTCCGTCAAATGACGGAGCGATCACTTGTAAACAAACCGGCGTCGAGATGACGCCGGTTCCTCTCTCCCCTCTGTGTACAGATCTGTACAGTGGAGGGGAGAGATCGGATGCCAGCACATACCCTGCCAATACTCTGCAATACCAGCCAATACCCTGACAACACCCTGCAATACCCAGGTAATACTCTGCAATACTCTGCCAATACCCTGCCAATACTCTGCCAATACTCTGCCAATACTCTGCCAATACTCTGCAACACCCTGCCAATACTCTGCAACACCCTGCCATACCCAGCCATACCCAGCCATACTCTGCCATACTCTGCAATACCCCGTAATACCCATCCATACTCTGCCATACCCAGCCATACTCTGCAATACCCCGTAATACCCAGCCATACTCTGCAATACTCTGTAATACCCAGCCATACTCTGCAATACTCTGCAATACTCGGTAATACCCAGCCATACTCTGCAATACTCGGTAATACCCAGCCATAGTCTGCAATACTCGGTAATACCCAGTCATACTCTGCAATACTTGGTAATACCCAGCCATACTCTGCAATACTCTGCAATACTCGGTAATACCCAGCCATACTCTGCAATACTCGGTAATACCCAGCCATACTCTGCAATACTCGGTAATACCGAGCCATACTCTGCAATACTCGGTAATACCCAGCCATACTCTGCAATACTCTGCAATACTCGGTAATACCCAGCCATACTCTGCAATACTCGGTAATACCCAGCCATACTCTGCAATACTCGGTAATACCCAGCCAATACTCTGCGATACCCAGCCAATACTCTGCAACACCCTGCCAATACTCTGCAACACCCTGCCAATACTCTGCAACACCCTGCCAATACTCTGCGATACCCAGCCAATACTCTGCAACACCCTGCCAATACTCTGCCACACCCTGCCAATACTCTGCAACACCCTGCCAATACTCTGCAACACCCTGCCAATACTCTGCCATACCCAGCCATACTCTGCAATACTCGGTAATACCCAGCCATACTCTGCAATACACGGTAATACCCAGCCATACTCGGCGATTCCCAGCCGTACCCAGCCATACTCATCCAATATTACAGTTGAGGAGATGACGTGGATATTACAGTGGGTGAGATTATGGATATTACAGTGGGGGCTTTATGGTGGTGGAATTTTTACAGGTTTTTGCAAATTCAATTATTATTTGCTGATCCGAAAAATGATCCGATCCGTGACTCTGATCCAAGCAACGATCCGATCCGTGAGTTTGGGGGGGACAGATGTACAGAGGGGGAAAAGATATATGTGTGTGGGGGGGCAGACGTGTAGTGGGGTACAGAGGGGGAACAGATATACGTGTGTGGGGGGGAAAGATGTGTAGTGGGGTACAGAGGGGAAACAGATATATGTGTTGGGGGGGAACAGACGTGCAGGGGGGTACAGAGGGGAAATAGACGTGCAGGGGGGAACGCACCCCTTGCTTACAGTAATACTAGACCCGCCCCTAAGAATATAAAAAAAAAAAATCACAGTTACTTTTCTGAGTAACTAATTACTTTTCCAATGTAGTAACTGAGCTACTAACTCAATTACTTTTTTGGGAGAAGTAATTTGTAATGTAACTAATTACTTTTTTAAAGTAAGATGACCAACACTGAAAATGACAACATCAAAAAGCTCACCACGCCTCTTTCTAAATACCTTGGAATGTCTACTTTCAAAAAAGGGGTCATTTGGGGGGTATTTGTACTTTCCTGGTTGTTCGGGTCACAAGAAATGAGATAGGCCCTCAGTACATCAGGTGTGATCAATTTTGTATAATTTGCACCACAGCTTGTAGAGTCTGTAACTTTCACAAAGACCAAATAATATCCACTAATTTGGGTTATTTTTACCAAAGATATGTAGCAGTATAAATTGTGGCCAAAATTTATGAAGAAAAATTTATAATTTGCTAAATTTTATCACAGAAACAAAGAAAAATGCGTTTTTTTTTCAAAATTTTCTGTCTTTTTTCATTTATAGCGCAAAAAATAAAAAACCCAGAGGTGATCAAATACCACCAAAAGAAAGCTCTATTTGTGGGGAAAAAAGGACAAAAAATTAATTTGGGTACAATGTTGCATGACTGAGTAATTGTCAGTCAAAGCGTGAGAGCACCGAAAGCTGAAAATTGGTCTGGATAGGAGGGGGGGGTTAAGGAGTGTTATAGGTGTACAGTATATAGGAGTGTAATACACTTATAATTATAGTTGAGCGGACACCTGGATGTTCGGGTTCGGCGGGTTTGGGCAAACTTCGGAAAAAAGTCCGGGTTCGGGACCGAACTTGACCCGAACTTGCCCCCGAACTCCGAACCCCATTGAAGTCAATGGGGACCCAAACTTTTGAAGACTAAAATGGCTGTAAAAAAGTAATGGAAAGGGCTAGAGGGCTGCAAATGGCAACAAAATGTTGTTAAGAGCATGGCAAGTGCTCTGCAATCAAAAGTGGATAGGGAAATAACTTAAAATAACTTAAAAAAAAAAAAAATAATATGCTGGAGGCCCCCTTCTCAGCAGAAGAGGTACAGGAAGTCATTAAGAACCTCAGAAACTCAACAGAACGATGCCGCACATATGGTGGGAATACCCCTGAATACGCACTTTCTGGAAAAAAATATTCAATTTAATGGATAACATAGTGGGAAAATAAAATACTTGGAAATGAAAAAAATGAAAAAATTATAATCTTGACCTAGGAGGACGAGGTCCATATGGAGTAGGAGGTTGAGGTGGCGGTGGATGTGGCGGTGTAGGTGGAAGCGGTGGTGGAGGAGGACGAGGTAGCCAACACTGGTTCAAAAATACAACAATGGCTGGGTAAGGCTAGTGGTGAATGATGTGTCGAATTCTGTCCCCCGTCGCATAGTGTCCGCCCTGTACTGCGCTTGCTCAGTACGTAGGACAAGGGGATTTTGAAACTCTCCGAAGACGATGCGCGGTGACTCCAGATTCAAGCCACATCATCCGAGGTTGAAGCCTAGCCAAGCGAGCCCGTGAGGGGCCCTGTTACTATGTGCTACAGTATGTCCACTTGGATGGTGGGGCTTGAACCTGCACTCACTGCCCAGGCGACGTTCATCTTTGGAGATTTTGTGAATCTTCTTGTCCTCCGTACTGCGCAAGCACTGCGCCTGCACAGTAAGTGGCCGGACACTAGCCGTTGGCCAGACAGTTTTTGTCAGAACACCGGTATACGTGTCTATTCTGCACAAGGTACGGACAAGTCCTGTGGGATCCATGCCTGGTTCATTTCAATGAACGTGAGCCTGCCCACATTGGCTCTGGACAGGCAGCTGCGCTTGTCTGCAGTGTTGGTCATCTTACTTTAAAAAAGTAATTAGTTAAGTTACAAATTACTTCTCCCAAAAAGTAATTGCGTTAGTAACTCAGTTACTACATTGGAAAAGTAATTAGTTACGCAGCAAAGTAACTGTGACTTTTTTTTTAAATATTCTATACGTGTAACTAAGGGGCGGGTCTAGTATTACGGTAACCAAGGGGCACATTTATTATTATTGTTATATATCGTGTAACCAAGGGTCTGCTCTATTATTACTCTAACCAATGGGCAGATCTGTTATAGCGTGTAAGCAAGTGGCGGGTCTATTATTATTATATCGTGTAAGGGGCGGAAGGCTACAGAAGAGGGCGAATGTTAAATTAATGGGCAGAGCTCGATATATAACAATAATAATAAATGCGCCCCTTGGTTACAGTAATACTAGACCCGCCCCTTAGTTACACGATAGACACCCCTTGCAGAGTAAAGCCCCATACACACGGTCGGATTTTCCGATGGATTCTGTCCTATCAGACAATATTGTCGGAAATTCCGACCGTGTGTAGGCACCATCGGACAGTTTCCATCGGATTGTCCGACGGACAAAGTCCTATCTCCTGCTGGATAGATTTTTTGACAACAAAGTCCGATCACACCAAATCCGATCGTGTGTAGTGAATTCCGACGGACATAGTGCTACGCATGCTCAGATCACATTACAAGACCAAAGCTATTGGCTACTAGCCTCGTCCCGTCGTAGGCAACAAACGTCACCACGTTCAGAATGATCGGATTTTCCGACAACTTTGTCCGACCGTGTGTACGCAAAACCAACATCGGACAAAGTACGACCGACATGATCCGACGGACCTGGTCCTCGGATAATCCGAGCGTGTGTATGGGGCTTAACACGAGCATCATGAACGTGCGGCATCGCCTCGTACAATTACATGTTAACTGCACCTGCGCGGTGTAGAGTTCACTCAGAGCTGTTTAGGTTCGGCAATTTTCGGCAGCTCCGTGGTCCTTCGTACTGCGCAAGCCCTGCACCTGCGCAGTACAGGGGGTCCTTATCCGGCGGGGGAACTTTTTCGGCAGGACACCGGAATTACACTACTGCCATCTAGTGGCGGTAGATGTAATTGGGGTAACTAAGCCAAAGTAATGGGAACTGAGTTACCATGAGGGGAAAAGTAATCAGTTAGATTACTAGTTACCCTCTAAAGTAACTGCGTTAGGTAACTCAGTTTATTTTAACTCAGTTACTTACATCACTGCTTGTCTGTGATAACGCCTCCTGCCGTGCTAAATACACGTTCAGATAATACACTGGCTGCAGGGCAGGCCAGCACCTCCAAGGCGTAAAGGGCAAGCTCAGGCCATGTGTCCAATTTGGAGACCCAGAAGTTGAAGGGGGCAGACCCGTCATTCAGTACGTGTAGGCGTGTGCACACATACTGCTCCACCATGTTGGTGAAATGCTGCCTCCTGCTAAGACGTTCCATCTCAGCTGGTGGTGCTGGTTGTTGTGGCGTGCTGACAAAGCTTTTCCACATTTCGGCCATGCTAACCCTGCCTTCCGAGGTGCTGGCGGTGCCCCGGCTGCGTTGGCGACCTCTTCCTCCTCCTCTGCCTTCGCCTTGTGCTTCCACCATACCCCCGCTGCCAAGTGGGAATGCCACCAGCAGCGCGTCTACCAGCGTGCGCTTGTACTCGCGCATCTTACGATCACGCTCCAGTGAGGTAATTAAGGACGGCACGTTGTCCTTGTAACGGGGGTCCAGCAGGGTGGCCACCCAATAATCAGCACCAGTTAAAATGTGGGCAACTCGGCGGTCGTTGCGGAGACACTGCAGCATGTAATCGCTCATGTGTGCCAGGCTGCCCAGAGGCAAGGAAAAGCTGTCCTCTGTGGGAGGTGTATCGTCTGTGTCCTCTGTATCCCCCCAGCCACGCACCAGTGATGAGCTGGTCTGGGTGCCACCCTGCTGTGAACATGGTTCCTCCTCCTCCATCTCCTCCTCATCCTCCACCTCGTCATCCTCCAGAACTGTGCCCTTGCTGCCAGACAATTGTGTACCTGGCACTTGTTGGTGCAGGAACCCACCCTCGTAGCCACTTGTAAATGACTGCCCTGAAAGCTTTGGAAATGAACCCTCTTCCTCCTCCTCCTCCTCCTCCTGTGCCACATCCTCTTCCATCATCGCCTGAAGAGTTTTTTCAAGGAGGCATAGAACTGGGATAGTAACGCTGAGAACGGCGTCATCGGCACTGGCCATGTTGGTGGAGTACTCGAAACAGCGCAACAAGGCACACAGATCTCGCATGGAGGCCCAGTTATTGGCGGTGAAGTGGTGCTGTTCCGCAGAGCGACTCACGCGTGCGTGCTGCAGCTGACACTCCACTATCGCCTGCTGCTGCTCGCACAGTCTGGCAAGCATGTGCAAGGTGGAGTTCCACCTTGTGGGCACGTCACATATGAGAAGGTGAGCGGGAAGGCCGAAGTTACGCTGCAGCGCTGACAGGCGAGCAGCAGCAGGGTGAGAACGCCGAAAGTACGCACAGCTGGCCCGCACTTTCTGCAGCAGCTCTGGCATATCGGGGTAATTCTTAAGGAATCTCTGGACCACCAATTTCAGCACATGCGCCAGGCAAGGGATGTGCATCAAACCTCCTAGGCCCAGAGCTGCTACGAGATTTCGCCCATTATCGCACACCACCAGGCCGGGCTTGAGGCTCACTGCCACCAACCACTCATCGGTCTGTTGTTCCATGTCCCTCCACAACTCCTGCGCGGTGTGGGGTTTTTCCCCCAAACAGCCTGCTTCCGTTTAGCCCTGGCTGTGCTGAAGTTGGTGGTGAAGGTGTTACGCTGACCGGATGAGGAGGGGGTAGAGGATGAGGAGGCAGAGTAGGAGGAGTTAGCAACAGGAGGCAAACTGAAGTGCCCTGCAATCCTCGGTGGTGGAAGGACATGCGCCAAACTGCTATCCGCCTCAGGCCCAGCCGCCACTACATTTACACAGTGTGCTGTTAGGAAGATATAATGTCCCTGACCGTGCTTACTGGTCCACGCATCCGTAGTTAGGTGGACCTTGCCACAGATGGCGTTGCGCAGTGTACACCTGATTTTGTCCCCCACTTGGTTGTGCAGGGAAAGGATAGCTCGTCTGGAAAAGTAGTGGCGGCTGGGCACGACGTACTGTGGGACAGCCAATGACATCAGCCTTTTAAAACTCTGCGTCTCCACCAGACGGAATGACAGCATTTCAAAGGCGAGGAATTTTGAAATGCTGGTATTCAGGGCCAGGGATCGCGGGTGGCTAAGGGGGTACTTCCTCTTCTGCTCCAGTGTTTGGGAAATAGAGAGCTGAACGCTTCCATGGGACATTGTGGAGATGGTTGGTGACCCAGGTGGTAGTGTTGCTGGTAGATCTTCTGTTTGCGGGTTGGCAGGTGTCACTATCACTACAGAGGTGGATGAAGAGGCCAAGACTGCAGCAGAAGAGGAAGCAGGAGGAGCCAGAGACCTTTCTTGGTTTTTGAGGTGTCTACGCCACTGCATCTCGTGCTTTGCACTTAGATGCCTGGTCATGCTGGTTGTGCTCAGGTTGAGAACGTTTATGCCTCGCTTCAGGCTCTGATCGCACAGCGTGCAAACCACTCGTGTCTTGTCATCAGCACATTGTCTGAAGAACTGCCACGCTAGGGAACTCCTTGGACCTGGCTTTGGTGTGCTCAGTCCCTTGCTGCGTTGGGCAGTAGCAGACGTACTGTCTAAGGGACGGACGCTCCGCTTTTGCACCCTGCTCCCTCTTCTGCTGTGCTGGTGGTTCTGTGCGACCACCGCCTCTTCCTCCAAATTACACTGGTCACCTGCATGACGTTGATTCCATGTGGGGTCAAGGACCTCATCGTCCTCCACATCATCTTCCACCCAAAATTCACCCCTGCCCTCCTTGTCGGTCTGCACAATGGCGAAAGCAGCAGCAGTTGGCATCTGTGTTTCGTCATCATCCGAGACGTGCTGCGATGGTCCTCCCATGTACTCATCATGAAACATAAGTGGTTGGGCATCGGTGCACACAATCTCTTCCACTTCTGGGGCAGGGCTTGGTGGATGGCCCTGGGAAACCCTGCTAACAGAGTCATCAAAAAGCAGAAGAGACTGCTGCATGATTTGGGGCTCAGACTGATTGGCTGATTTGCAAGGGGGTGAGGTGAAAGACTGATGGACATCGGCTGCAGGTGCCAACTCTGAACTTTCATCAGGAGACTGGGTGGGAGACAATGTGAAGGAACCGGAGGCACTGTCAGCAACCCAATCTACTATCGCCTGTACTTGTCCTGGCCTCAACATTCGTACAGCCTCATTAGGCGCGCCAAAATACCGCTGCAGGCTCTGTCGCCTACTCGCACCTGAGGAAGGTGTTTCACTAGTGCGTGTAGCTGGCACAGATCGACCATGTCCTCTCCCTGCAACAGGAGCGCCACCAGCAGCACCACGACCTGGGCCACGTCCCCTTTTTGATGATCTCCTCATATTTTCAAAATGTATGATCTTGCCCTAAATGGGTGTTTTTGCAATAGCAGAATACACCCACAGTATGTAAAGCGTGTATCTCATAAACTGCTAAACTGCAGAAAATGCTATTGGGAAAAAAAAATGTCACTACAATTTCTTTTTTGGGACAGCACAATAGGAGAAATATCGATCGATTGTATGTCACACTCCTGCACAAAGCACTGAAATATTTTATTTTTTGTCAATAGCAGCATACACGTACAGTGTCTAAAGCGTGTATGAACATGCAGAAAATGCTATTGGGAAAAAAAAATCTCACTATAATTTTCTTTTTGGGACAATACAATAGAAGAAATATCGATCGATTGTATGTCACACTCCTGCACAAAGCACTGAAATATTTTATTTTTTATCAATAGCAGAATACACCTACAGTGTCTAAAGCGTGTATGAACATGCAGAAAATGCTATTGGGAAAAAAAATGTCACTACAATTTTTTTTTTGGGACAATACAATAGAAGAAATATTGATCGATTGTATGTCACACTCCTGCACAAAGCACTGAAATATTAAATTTTTTGTCAATAGCAGAATACACGTACAGTGTCTAAAGTGTGTATGAACATGCAGAAAATGCTATTGGAAAAAAAAAAACACAGCAAAATTAAATTTCTTTGCAATGTTTTTCTAATAGCAGAATACACACAGAGTATGGTGTATCTCTTACTAAAATATGCAGTGCACTGAGCTTGCAGGTAAAACTTATATTTTGTCTGGCACTGGCCTCATGGCACTGTTAAAAGTCTGTGCACTGCACCCCAGCCAGGGTACAATTGATTTAGGAATCTCTTGAATAATTCTCTCTGCCTCTTTCTTTTCCTTAATAAAGACACTCTATAGTCTACTCTAGCTATGTAGATCGCTCACTGATATAACTAATCTGAAGAAAATTTAAGGAATGTGGACTGACTGACTGACTGACTTTATCAGACTAACTCCTACAATCCTCTCTTAGCAGCACAGGAACCTGTCTATAGCAGAGTGATGCTGTGTGCTGTGTGTCTGTACTATATATAGAGGCTGGGTCACATGCTGCACTGCCCAATCACAGCCATGCCTTTAGTAGGCATGGCTGTGATGGCTTCTAAGGGCACACTAGTGAAACTAGCGTCGATTGGCTGCCCTGCAGCTTGTAAAAGGTGCCAATACATCGCCGAACACCGGACCCGAACCCGAACATACAGCCAATAGTTCGGGTCCGGGACCCGGACACCCAAAAGTCCGGTACGGACCCGAACTTTACAGTTCGGGTTCGCTCAACCCTACTTATAATATACTTTCAAATATAGAAAGCATATTATAGTTCACTGCAGTGCTGAGCGATTCTGCACTGTCTACAGCTGTCTTTTCTCAGTGTAGGGAGAGAGTTTGCTGTTTGGAGCAGGGACATTCTGTAATCACTAGCTACTACTGGGTCCACAAAAGTCCTTTTAAGGACTGGTATAGGTGTACAGTATATAGGGGTGTAATACACGTATAAAATACTTTCAAATATAGAAAGCATAGTATAGTGAGTGCATTCCTACTGTGCAGCATTGTGACTGCTGAGCGGTTCCGCAGCTCTTTTTGTCAGTGTAGGGAGAGGTTGCTGTGTGTCGCAGGGACAGATTGTAGCGACACAAATCGCTAACAAATATAGGTCCACAAAAGTCCTTTTAAGGACTGGTATAGGTGTACTATTTGGTGTGCAGTATATAGGGGTGTAATACACGTATAAAATACTTTCAAATATAGAAAGCATAGTATAGTGAGTGCATTCCTATTGTGCAGCATTGTGACTGCTGAGCGGTTCCGCAGCTCTTTTGTCAGTGTAGGGAGAGGTTGCTGTGTGTCGCAGGGACAGATTGTAGCGACACAAATCGCTAACAAATATAGGTCCACAAAAGTCCTTTTAAGGACTGATATAGGTGTACTATTTGGTGTGCAGTATATAGGGGTGTAATACACGTATAAAATACTTTCAAATATAGAAAACATAGTATAGTGAGTGCATTCCTACTGTGCAGCATTGTGACTGCTGAGCGGTTCTGCAGCTCTTTTGTCAGTGTAGCTAGAGGTTGCTGTGTGTCGCAGGGACAGATTGTAGCGACACAAACCGCTAACAAATATAGGTCCACAAAAGTCCTTTTAAGGACTGGTATAGGTGTACTATTTGGTGTGCAGTATATAGGGGTGTAATACACGTATAAAATACTTTCAAATATAGAAAGCATAGTATAGTGCATTTCTACTGTGCAGCATTGTGACTGCTGAGCGGTTCTGCAGTGATACTACAAAGAGTGACAAACGCAATTAGAAAAAAGTATTATAACTGGTGTGATAGACCAGTGGCCCCCCAAAATGACAGATTGAAGCGGGGTGTTGTATACCTTCTTTCACATATACTGCACTTCTCTAGAGACTTTTGTCACAGGGTAATTTAAAAAATTACCTGCAGAGGAAGAGGCAGGCCCTTCCGCAGGGGTGGTAGGGGTAGGGCAGGAGCACCAGGCTTGAGCCAAAGTGGGAAGTTGCAGAAGGTGCATTCGATTATGTCAAAGGACGCACCAGACTTGGTTGAGTGGCTCACTCAGCCTTACTCTTCTGCACCCTCCTCATCCTCCCTATCTGCACCCTCTTCACTCTCTGCTGTGTGCACCCCCAAAGACACTACCACCAACACCACCACCACCATATACCTTCCGCTTGAGTCACAGGAATTATTTTCCGATCCATCACAAGACATTTCCGATGCACAGCCATTCTTGGCATTGGATCAGGAAGAGGAGGTAGCAGCAACCGCCACTCAGCAGTCTGACGACAGTACCCAGATCAGCCCAAGGAGGTTGGTCCCCGCTGTTGCTACCTACTATGAGATCTCTAATTATAGTGGTGGGGAAGGTGACGTCGATGATGACGTGTCTAGGGACGTCACATGGGTGCCCACAAGAGAGGAAGAGGAGGGGAGTTCAGAGGGAGAGATGGACCAGCAGATAGGGAGGAGAAGCAGGCAGAACTTACATTGCACAGGAGGGACAAACCAGACTACTAATGTATCAGGAGTGAGCCATCAACCATGTACGGTCACATCTGGCGCTCCCAGGACGCCGGCACAGGGCTCCAAAGTGTGGGCCTTTTTTAACGTGTCCGCTGCTGACAATAGTGTTGCAATCTGCAGCCTGTTCAAGATTAGTGTGGGGAGTGAGGTTCCTAAATTGCTATCACTATGCACGCTAATGATAAATATAAATCATGTGACCAGTGTGTGACAAGTGAAAAATGTACGTATAAATAATATATGAATAAATACAGTATATTGTTGAAAAAATACTCAAAGTGACTAAGTGCAATGACAATCCATAAAGAAATAAATAAATAAATAAAACTGTATAAATAATTGGTGTCTGTGAAAAAATTCCTTATGTGAGCAATAAATATATATATTTATTGGATGATGCCAACATGTATCGGACTTTGGACAAAGTCCGAAACATGTTGGCATGATCCTGATCATATATGTATCAAGCAAGTTCTTTTTTTGTCACAACATTTTTCTGTATGTTCATGCTGTTGACATGTAAAAAACTGTATATACCTCATCCATACCTGTGTAACATACTGAACATTCTCATGTTTTATATGCATTCACCCATGTTCTTTTTGAATAAATACTTACCTCTTTAAATGCATATACCCTCTTAGTGTCTATCCTTACCCCAAGCATCCCCTAGGGGTACTGGCCAGTGTTTATGCACATTCTAGCCTATCGAAAATTATTATGTATAATATATAAATGGCAATACAGCAATACAAAAATCGTGGCTAAAGCCGCTGTACATGATGGTGAGAAGCGGGTGACTCGTAGGCTCCTCCCCCGTACGCACGTTACGTCCTCCTGGACTTCGTCAGTGGTGGGTGGAGCCTATCTGTCACCTCGCAAATCTATTTATAGCGGCCAGGGCGGTCTTAGAGGAATGTGCTATGCAAATAGACACAATAACGCCGGCAAGCCAATCGATCTAGTGTCTCCTATGCTGCTAATTAACACCATATCCTTCTTGGGGACACCTGACTGGCTCAAACTACATTAATGAAAATTAAAAAATAAAACACTCTAAACCACCTGAATGTGATTCTGAGTGGCATTAATAGTATACACTATAATTATAAGCCTTAATTAATGCTTCATAATAAAAAATATAAAAAATAATAAAAAGCACCACAAATGTACTATTATTTAAAATTATCAAAAATTTGACAAATAAGAACAATTAATTATATATCACCCGCATCTATCACCACCTACTAACAAAAAATATTAATAAAAATATCCACATAATTAAATCCGACAATCCATCATCATAAGGGGAGATGACAATATTTGATTATTTATCAGATATGAAACAATTTAAGTCGAATTCCACATTTATCCCCCTCGGAACCAAAACCTGCATTTCATGGATCCAGAATGATTCTCGCCGACTTAATTATCTCAAAAAATTCCCCCCTCTCCAATGCGGGGTAACTCGTTCGAGTCCCCAAAATTTCAAACACTTGGGGTCCCTATCGTGATAAAGCCTAAAGTGTTTTGACACGTTATGAGTGATTAATCCTTTTTTGATATTATTGACGTGTTCGCCTATGCGTACACTGAGAGGTCTGGAAGTCCTCCCAATATACTGTTTACCACAGTCGCATTCCAAAACGTATACGACACCAATGGTGTTACACGTAATCAGATTTTTTATCGGATATGTAACACCAGTGGTGGCACTGGAGAACTCTTTTATCCTTTTAACATTATGTTTGCACTGTCTGCAAGGTGGACAACGCCCACAGGCATAAAAACCTGTCAAAAAAGAGAAAATTTTATTTTCTTTCACAATGGGGGGGTCTAATACACTGGGGGCTAACACATCCCTAATGCCCCATACACACGGTCGGATTTTCTGACGGAAAATGTCCTATTGGACAATGTTGTCGGAAATTCCGACCGTGTGTAGGCTCCATCGGACATTTTCCATCGGATTTTCCGACGGACAAAGTTTTATCTCCTGCTCTCAAATTTTCCGATAACAAAGTCCGATCACGCAAATTCTGATCGTGTGTAGCCTAGTCCGACGGACAAAGTGCCACGCATGCTCAGAAGAAATTCTGTGACGGAAGCGCTCGGTCAGGTAAAACTACCGTTCCTAATCGACACAGCACATTCATCACGCTGCTGTTAAAATGTGTTTAATGCAGCGCATTCTCTTTTTCTTTACAATGCAAGAAGAATGACGTTTTTTTAGCTGCTCATATTCACACTGACTTCTCACAAACTTCTTTCTTTATTCTTTTTCATGATTTATTGGCTAGATGTTTTTTATTCGTCAGATCTTAAGAATGTTTTTTATATTTTTTTTAGGATTTGTCATTTCTAGTGTTTTTTTTTTTTAAATCCAGATTTCCTTTATTTAATTTTATTTTTTTGTTGGGGGGGGGGGGGGGGGGGGGTTGTGTATCTCAACTTATCCCATCACCATAATTATCATTTGTATTTTTAGCCTAAATTCACTAGGAGGTTGTTTGTTGTTGGTGCCCCTTGTTAATTGGACTTTAGGATTTGTGAAATGTACCTGCCTACTCACAAATTAACTGTCCTTGTTGAAAAGTAAAACACATAGGCAAGGATTTCTTGAAATCAAAAATACCTTTATTTAGGTGTCAGCAACAAAAAAAAGAGGAAGGCAGTGATGGAGAAACTTGGGAAATTTGCAAAGACTTTGACCCCCATGGCAGACATAATTTTTTTATGTTCAAAAATTGCTGGCCTCAGGAGTATGTATCTTAAGGGAGTGCAATCTGGTCCTCAAGTCCAAAACATCCGGAACTGCAGCAGATGCCATCTATGTCCCCAGGCTGTGGTCATACGAGAGGCTCCATCTTCTCTCAGACCAGACTGAATCCAGGTCGTCACACTCTGGTCTTCCTTCCACGCTTCCTTCCAGGCTGTGGCTGTGGCTGTGGTGCTGGAGGTGTGGCAGAAGGAGGAGGAGGAGAAGGAGGAGGAGCATGGTGACTCTCGCAAACATGTGTTGCTGGGGTCATCTCCCCAGCCACCCCCTTATTCAGTATCTTGAGGATGACCTCCTCACACATGCTGTGTTGCCCCGCCTCCATCTCTTTGAGTTTAGTGGCAGCCAAGGAGGCAAAGGCCTCTTCGTAGGTGGGTGAGGCATGTAGTGCCGCTGAAGCCTCCCTTATCAGCCGGAGCGCTGAATCCCCCACCTCCCCCCCCTTTCTGGCCCTTTTGTAGGGAAGGTGGAGGGGAGGGACTTGGGATACAGTCAGGCTCCTAGGCCTACCCACCTCTTGGCTGCCACATTCCACAGCCACCTCCTGGCTGAGGTCTTCCTGTGTATGAAAAAGGGACATAGTTTGAGTTATTTGTTCATCAAACACACACAATTTTCATCTATTGACTGTTGCAAAATGTTTACAAATTGAAAACCATACAATTCTCAGCCCAGCAATTTATATTCTTGCCCAAAATGTCTCCAACACTACTGTCTGTTGATATGTCAAACACTTTAGAAAATAAGCAATTGGGGATCCTGAATTAAGTGAACATCATTCATTTTTTCAAAATAAAAGGGTACAAAAATACTATACCTGGCTCAAGCTGGGCTCCTCCACCTCTTCCTGACTGGAAGGCCCAGGTTGGTCCTCGAAAGCCTCATCAGGGGTGGAATGTGTGGAAGGAAGCGTGGAAGGAAGAGTCGAGAGTGACTCCCTGACATCAGCCTGGTCTTTGAGAAAATGGAGCCTCTCGTAGTACCAGAGCCTGGGGACATATACCTCATCTGCTGCAGCTCCAGATGCTTGGGACTTCAGGACCTTATTGCGCTCCCTGAAATACGTACTCCTCAGGCTGCCAATTTTGGTTCTTAACTTCTCAAGGGTTGCCGTGGGGATCACAGGCAATACAAATTCCAGAAGTTTCTTCATTGCTGCCCGCCTCTTTTGATTGTTGCTGTATAGTGGGTGCTTAGCCTGCCACAAAAGGGGAATCTCTCGGAATTTATCAATGAAGAGGGGGAGGAAGCTGACGTCATTGAACCCCTCCATATTCTCTGCAAGACACAACACCAGACAAAACACTAAATAATGTCAGGCTAAATTCTCCTAATCTTCTCCATAAATAAGCCTCAATGTATAAGCAGTCTAGGCTAGTGGTGTACCAAGTTCAAATTGTACCTTCGTTATAGCGGTCGTCTCGTGCGTCAGCTCTCTCTCCCCTCTGCTCACAGATCGTCAATACGACACACGCGTGTGACGTTTTATATACAGTGCGCATGCGTGAAACTCCGCCCGCCCCTGACGATCTTTCTCGTCTATTCCCCACCCCTTCTCTTTATGGCGCAGTGGGGAGAGCACATGGGGGGACACAGCAGGTGCGCCCTAAATATTCCAGCAACGAGGAGGGGGACGAGAAAAGGCCGGAGGCAGAAACGTCCCGATCCCGTAGGCTTAAATTTAAGGCCTCCAATATGTCTTTTGGAGAAATGTTGGAGATGGTGGACATATTGAAGAGGAGCGACTATGATGGGAAGTATGGGCCTTACCTCAACCCAAATGTCAGAAAGGCCAAGATCATGGCTAAAGTTGTGAGGAGGCTGCACAATAATTTTGGGGTACAACGATCCAAGGATCAACTGAGGAAACGCTGGTCAGACCTGAAACTGAGGGAGCCCGATCAGTACAAAAAGATCAAGCGAGTTCTTCAAAAAAGTAAGTAGTTGTCGTGTGTTGTGCTTTTTTTTTCTTGCTTGCATACTGCTCTATGTGGTTGTTTTTTCTATGTTGTACATTTGAAAATGGCCACTTTCATGTTCGTGTGTCCATTCGATCGTACTCAACCTCGATCGTTCGGCCACTTATAATACGATGTTTGGTGAAGTTGGAGTGAAATACATTGGTTCTGGCTTGTTTTTAGTGAAAGGAAGTTTGTTGTCAATAGAGATGTAATCAAGAATGTAAAGCAAATTTCTTCAATGTAAAGGAGAGGTCACTCAGTAGCTGTTTACCCATCTGGACTCTAGAGCACTAGTGCTGAGACACCCAAACACCCTTGTTATTATGTTGTTCCACACATGTGCTCTAGTGGATACTATAGGGGTGTCTCCATCTGACAAACTTCAACCAAAAAGGTAGTAAGTTTTGCACCTTTACAAAGTGACTACATTAATGTTGTTGTCCTTTGAACCTGGCCACAAACAACTATTGTCCGTCACTTCCAAGCAATGTTTGACATTTCCTATTTTTGCCCTCAATAGATTGTTGTGCTAAGTATTCCTTTTGTACATTCTCATAGGGGAGCGAAGACTCGGGACATCTGAGGACACCAGGAAACCCACACCTCCCAAAGAAGGGGAAATACCAACACCAGAAGCAGAGGAGGAAGGAGAGATAATAGAAGTTGGAGAACTTGTCACTACAACAGGTGAGTGTGGGAGAACACAGCTACTGGTAAGCTAATCAATGTATCCCTGCCTCTTTTACAATAGCCATTTTTTTTTGGTTTGTGTGTTTTTTTAGGTGATGTGGATGTTGTGGAAGAAGAATCGCACTTTACCACTGAAAGTGCACACGTACTCATCGGGGAGATAATGGTGTGCAATCGAGATCTAGATGATATCAAGAAAAACATCAATGATGTTCAACAAAAAATGAAGAACATCATTGATGTTTTAGAGAAAATCTGAAAACGCACAAACTAATTATCACACATTTGTGGCTGCTTTTCACAAAAATTTTAACTTAATAACTGTGCCAAATTTGGAAGATGCACACAGTGTGTCAACATGTGCTAGCTCCCATCATGGTGGATGAATGACAACGTTTTGGGGGTGCAACCACTTTACTAACTACTAAAGTGAGTAAGGTGAAGGGGTTGCGACCCCAAAAAAAACTTCCATTGATCCCCATGATGGGAGATTGCACATTTGGACATTCTAGGCATGTGTTCTTGCATCAAATGCCCATTTTGATACCCAAATTGTGTGCATGTTCTAAATTTCCCTTTTCCAGGGGTGACACCCCATGTGATGAAGGCACGATCAAACACACTTTGAACATAGTCATGTCTGATCTTGTCTTCACTTTTCTAAGTTGAACTTTGTAAGTTCATATGTTCAGTCTGTTTTGTTTTGCTACATGCCTGGTTTTCATAAATGCGCAATGTTAGTAAACAATGTTCTAAAGACCAAAGATCTTTTGAGTTAACCAAAGCATTTTTGAAAGGCACTTGTGAATGTGTTGTAAGTAAAATTTTAACATCTAAAAAATGTGTGGCTTCCTTATTTCAAACCACAAAAGCATTATTTACGTCAAAAGTAAAGGATTTTGGTGACAATGGGTTATTCCAGTTTGCACTGCAAGTGTAGTTTCCGGTGCACTTTTGCAGTGCATAGTGGATTTGTCTTTTGTAAATGACACCCACAGTGCTTTGTAATAAAACACGTATCACGCCATTTTCAGGAATACACACATTTCTGTCATGGTGTAGAAAAGGAGTATTTTGGGTGTCAGTTATGCACTACAAACCTTACCTAGACAAAATATAAGGTATCACACACAACATGAGAAGATTCTTTTTCAGAAGAAGAGACTGTAACCTCCTCTCGCCAAGAAAGTGCATTCCCACTGTTGGAGCTAAAGGCCCAAAAAGAAAACTACAAATAAGCTAGAACACACCTACAAGAAACACAAGCAGTACATGACAAGAAATCTTAGGTCTGATTAAAAAAGATATTTATTAAAAAATGTCTCTCACACATCGTCAGGCATATCAATGGCCCCCCTACCCACAAAGTAGTCCATATAGCTCTCGCGGACCTCGCGGGCATTTAGAGGGGGCAAGCCAGGACGTGCAGCTTAAAGGGCTGTGAGGTTGGCATTGGAAGGCATGTCGACATCAGGGCCAACGGCCACAACATAGTTGGTGCTATGTCGCTTTAGGAAGTTGTGCAATATACAGCAGGAAAGCACAATGTGGTTCAGTTTATATTCCGCCAAGTTGAAAGCTGTCAAAAAGAGGCGGAAGCGGCTGGCCATGATCCCAAAGGTCTTCTCCACCACTCTGCGGGCTCTGGACAGCCGGTAATTGAAGACCCTCTGGTCTGGGGTGAGGGTCCTCATCGGGAAGGGGCGCATCAGATGACTTGTCAACGCAAACGCTTCATCCGCAACAAAGACGAAGGGGAGTCCTTCAGCATTCTCCTCTGGCGGTGGCAAGCACAGACTGCCACTCTGGAGACGCCAGTAGAACTCCGTGTGCGCAATGGCACCACCATCCGAGATCCGGCCATTCTTCCCCACGTCCACATACAAAAACTCATATGTCGCCGACACCACCGCCAACATCACTAACTATACTATTAAACCCCTTGTAATTATAATAGTATGACCCCGAGTTGGGGGGTGGGACGATGCGGACGTGTTTCCCATCAATTGCACCTCCGCAGATAGGAAAGTCCCAACGGCTGGCAAAGTGGGAGGCCACAGTCTGCCATTCCTGTGGCGTTGAAGGAAACTGTGGAGTCAAACAAGAAAAAAAATTAGTGCACATAAACATTGCAAGCAGATTAGATACTAACATCTTGGAACAAGATCAGACTTAAATTTTAACCTTTAAAGTATTTGCAAACCAAAGTACAAGGTCCCCTTAGCAGATTACTCACCCCCCATCAATCCCCCTACTTCTGATGGGCCATTGACATTAACTAGGGGTTTGGGGGGGATTGGACAGGTAACCCTCTCCACTTCATTGAGAGCCAAATGGCTCAATAATGTGTGATAGTTTGGCCAGACCCTCCTTACTTAACACTATTGGCAGCCCACAGGAAAGATAAAAGAAGATTCCTAATCCCCCCCCCCCCCCAAAAAAAAAGGGGAAGCACATTTTGACATTCTGCAATTACCTATCAAGCTAATAATAGGAGGAAAATCAAAAAAACAAAACCAAAATAAACACTGTAAAGTATTGAGCCTGCCCCTTGCACTACATGCTTTTCTGAATTCATCCCTAAATATGACCACTATAAAGAGGTAGGTATATAGTGTGTATTGAGCTTGGCAAAGCCAGCAGATAGAGGATTGGTATCATCTGACAGAGCAGTTGGGGGAGGGGGGTTCCTAATGAGTTACGCACCCCAAAAAAAAAAACATAAATTAAAAGGGACTCTGCATGAAGTAAAACACACAGCAAACATTTGTGCATATTTTAGGGTGTGTTTGGGGGAAACCAATACTATGGAGCAGACAAAATACATTGCTTAAGTGACTAGGCCATAGGTGTCTATTGGGCCAGAAGAGCATGCTGGGGAGGTAAGTGAAGGCAAAAATGCATGAAGGACAAAAGAGGCACAGCACACAGCATATTGGAATAATGGCAATTAGGGAAGGAGGTCAAAAATACAAGACATTAGCAAACAGAGCATACATAGAAGGGAATAGTAAAGGAGAAATGTTACCTTAATATAGTCCTCCTGCAGGACCTGGATTATAGCAGAACAGGTCTCTGGAATAATGATTCCCAGAGCCTGGGGAGAGATACCTGTGGAGAACTTCAGATCCTGAAGGCTTCTCCCTGTCGCCAAGTACCTCAACGTGGCAACAAGCCTCTGCTCCGGAGCAGAGGCGTATCTAGGGTATGGCAGCCATGGCAAGTGCCATGGGCGCCATGGGGGGGGGGCGGCAAAAAAGCTGCCACGCAGAAAAAAAAAAGTCCCACCCGTCCTCTCGCGGCCGCCTCCCGCACAATCTAGTCCCCCAGCGCTATGGTCGGCTTGCTGGAGCGCGGCGCCGGCACAGCACTTCATTAGTATGTGAGGAGGGAAGCAACAGGCGGCCAATAAGTTGGCTCTAGCCAGAGTCACCGCCCGTAGCCATAGGGTAAGTTGCGGAGGCGGAGCCTAAAGCTCTGCCTACCCTCCTCTGCGCAACTGCTGTCTGCTTCATCTTCTATTCTCGGGGGTCTCCCGGGTATGTGTGACGTGCCGTGATGTGGTTGGTGATGCCGGTGAGGACTCTGAAGGGGAACCTAGAGGCTGGAGACCAGGAGAAGAGAGAGACATCACTAGAGAGATTGGAACCCCCCGCCAGGCAGCAGCAGCAGCTACTAGTACAGTACATGTCACCACAATCTTGATCATCATGTGCATGCAGCATGTGTACAGTGTACCAGTAACCAGTGTCACTGCAAAGCAAGCAATTAAATATAGTGCTCAAACTATTTGGATTAAATAAATATGCTTAGCCATTGATATCATAAAGTGCAATAAAGTGATTTCTGCAAGTAGTACCTGCTGTTGCACGAATCACTTTTTTTACATTTTATTTATGATATCAATGGCTGTGCATATTTATTTAATCCATATTGAGCACTATATTTACTTGCTTCTGCTTGGGCCTGACACACACATAATCGCACATCATGATGACTTGGACCCCTTTCACACTGAGCCGCCCCGGGTGTCAGTGGTAAAGCGGCGCTATTTGTAGCGCCGCTTTACCGTCGTTTTAGCGGCGCTATGCGTCCACTAGCGGGGCGGTTTTAACCCCCCGCTAGCGGCCGAAAAGGGGTTAAATCTGCCTGCAAAACACAGCTGCAGCGGCGGTTTGCTGGCGGGATGGCAGGGCTTCCCCTATTGATTTCAATGGGCAGGATCTGTGGAGGAGCAGTGGAGGAGTGGTGTATTCACCGTTCCTACAGCGCTGCAAAGAAGCTGCTGGCAGGACTTTTTGTGACGCCCTGCCAGCGCAGCGCCCCAGTGTTAAAGCACTCAGGCTTTCTCACTGGGTTTGCAGCTGAGGCTTTATGCAGGCGCTATTTTTAGTGCTGTAGCGCCTGAAAAATGCCTCCAGTGTGAAAGGGGTCTTAAAGTCATCATGTGCGATTCTGCGTGTGTGCCAAGCAGACAGGGCCGGTGCTACCACTAGGCAAACTAGGCAGCCTAGGGCACCCCGCCAATGGTGATCCTACTCCCTCTCTACCTCTGTACAGTGTCAGAGGCATTTTTGGGTGCTGATGTTACTGCATTTATGGGTGCTGGTGAGGTCGCATTTATGGGTGCTGGCGTTACTGAATTTATGGGTGCTGGTGAGGCCGCATTTATGGGTGCTGATGTTACTGCTTTTTTGGGTGCTGGTAAGGCCGCATTTATGGGTGCTGATGTTACTGTATTTATGGGTGCTGGTGAGGCCGCATTTATGGGTGCTGATGTTACTGCATTTATGGGTGCTGATGTTACTGTATTTATGGGTGCTGATGTTACTGCATTTATGGGTGCTGATGTTACTGTATTTATGGGTGCTGGTAAGGCCGCATTTATGGGTGCTGATGTTACTGCATTTATGGGTGCTGGTGAGGCCGCATTTATGGGTGCTGATGTTACTGCTTTTTTGGGTGCTGGTAAGGCCGCATTTATGGGTGCTGATGTTACTGCTTTTTTGGGTGCTGGTAAGGCCGCATTTATGGGTGCTGATGTTACTGCATTTATGGGTGCTGATGTTACTGCATTTATGGGTGCTGATGTTACTGCTTTTTTGGGTGCTGGTAAGGCCGCATTTATGAGTGCTGATGTTACTGCTTTTTTGGGTGCTGGTGAGGCCGCATTTATGGGTGCTGATGTTACTGCATTTATGGGTGCTGATGTTATTGCATTTATGAGTGCTGGCAAGGCCACATTTATGGGTGCTGTTAATGCCGCATTTATGGGTGCTGATGTTACTGCATTTGCAATTTGTTAATTGGAAGATTAAAGAGTTTGACTTGTAGTTTTATTAGCTGTTTTTTTTTTTTGTTAAGGTTATCTAAAAGATGGGTTTCAAATGTTTTGACAGGGGCGCAGTTTGAGTTCTTGCCATAGGCGCCATTTTCACTAGATACGCCTCTGCTCCGGAGTGATGGCTTGTCTCATGCCGGTATTCTGCCGGCTGATAAAAGGGGTCAGCAAAGCCAAAAGACAGTGAAAAACGGGGTCCGTCATCCGGAGAAAGTTCCTGAAATCATCAGGATTATTCTCCCGGATCTCACGAAGCAAAGGCATGTGCGAGAATTTGTCACGCTGAAGCAACCAATTCTTGGTCCACATACTCCTCCTCGCCCTGTTCATGGACTGGTCTTGGGTCAAAGCTAAAAGCCCGACACCAAGTCCATGTACAGCACGAACTCTGCGACGAGTACGTACAGGAAACATAGCTCACAAACGGTCGGGTGGTCAGAACAGACAAACAGAAAGCACCGATAAACAACAAGGCCTGAAAGAACAAAATGAATACCAGAAACGAGCAGACAATAAGCAGTGAGAATCAAAGCGTCCTATATCAAGATATAGGCCGCAATGACCAACAAATGCGAACTGACTACACGCACCGATAAACAGATACGCACGACAAGCACAAACTGAAGAGCAGTAACGATCTGAGTCAGAAAACTGAAAAGCGCGAATCGTAAGTCCCCAAACCTCTACTAACACGCGATAAACACGGAATCAGCAGAAGGAGCCCAACGGGTGCCGGACGTGGTGCTGAACTTCCCTTTTCTAGTCTCGTGGAAGACGGCTTACGCCACGGCGTTCTTGAAGACCGGAAATTCCGACAACGTTGTCCGACCGTGTGTACGCAACACCAGCTTCGGACAAATTCCGACGGAAATAATCCGACGGAAATAGTCATCGGAAAATCCGAGCCTGTGTACGGGGCATAAGAGTAGGTGCTTTTTTATAAATTAACCAAGGTTGTTGCGGTATGACCTTTCCTAAAATATTATCTTTTTTAAGGATATCCCAATGTTTCATGATTATTTTTTCGAATTTTTTATGCTGGATATTGAAATCCAGAATAATTATAAATTCCGATCCTGCTTTTTGTGGTTTCTTTGGTTGTGAATTGGATACCAAAGTGGTGCGATCAAGTTTACTAATATTCTGAATCTCATTGGAGATGGTGTTTTTATCATACCCTTTCTGGAGGAACCGCTCAGCCAGAATATCTGATTGAGCAAAAAAATCTGTTTCCAATGAACAATTGCGTCTCAACCGTATAAATTGTCCCCTTGGAATGTTGCACAACCAAGATTGGTGATGGCAACTATCCAAGGGGATGAAACAATTTCTATCGGTTGTTTTAAAAAAAAAATTGTTTTAAGAGATGGACCTTCCCTAAAAATTTCTAGATCAAGGAATGTGATCCTTGCTAAATCTGCACTCCATGATAATTTTATATTTTTAGTATTACCATTCAACTTAGACATAAAAAGTTTAAGACTGGTCATATTTCCCTCCCAAACAATAACCAGATCATCTATATATCTGTAGTATTGTTTAAGCTCCACAGGTCTATCATTAAAAACAGTGTCCTCCTCCCAAAAAGCCATAAATAAATTGGCGACGCTTGGAGCGAAACGCGCGCCCATTGCAACTCCAAGGGTCTGGAGAAATAACTTGTGGTCGTACCAAAAATAATTCCTACTTAGACAAAAATCTAAAGCTTCTAAAAGGAAATTCTGATGAGTGGTAGATAAATTAGACCCTTCAAGGGCCCATTTAACTGAATGTAATGCGTCTTTGTGACCTATAATGGTATACAAAGAGCCCACGTCTGCTGTCACTAGAATAGTGTTGTCATTAGCAGGCGTGGATTCTATAATCTGAATAGCGTGTTTTGTGTCTTTCAAAAATGCGGTGGTTTTAACGACTAACGGTTTGAGAAAGAAATCAATACACTGTCCTAAACGGGCAGTAACTGAATCGATCCCATTAACAATGGGTCTACCCGGGGGTCTGTGCAGGTCTTTGTGAATTTTCGGTAAAAAATAGATGATAGGCCTTCTACATGCACTAGGATCTAGATAAAGAGACTCTTTTTTATTTAGAACACCTCTATTTTTTCCTGATTGCACCATGTCATGAAGCTCACCTTTGAAGATAAAAAAAGGGATCAGTTCCTAAAATCCAAAATGTATTATCATCAGATAGTAATCTGTCCATTTCTTCTTTATAATATGTTTTATTCATGACCACCAGACCTCCTCCTTTGTCCATGGGGCGAACTACAACCTCTATGTGCCTATGATCATTTTTAGGTGGATTGAACACAGATTTATTGGCTAATTTGGAACGAGTGCCCTGTGTGACTCCCTCTACATTAGTGACATTAACAGGTGCTGGGAAAGACTCAACTGGTTTGCACAAAAAATAGCGTTTGATATTAAGCGATCTAACAAATTTCTGTAGACTAATGTATGTCTGTATGGCTTTAGCCATGATTTTTGTATTGCTGTATTGCCATTTATATATTATACAGCACTCGTTTGTCATTGTATTCAGCAGTGTGTGCATGCCTCATCACCAGAGAAGGCTCTGTTGTGTTTCTCTTTGCCGGACTTTGAAAACTAATACCGCCCTGGTAATGCATATCTGATCCACTGCCTATACAAACAACAATTTTTTGCCCTATCATCTTGCAATTGTTTTTTAAATAATTTTTTTAATAATTTTTAAATAAATAGTAGTATACAGTCTACACTTAAGCCCCATACACACGCTCGGACAATCCGCGGACCAGGTCGGTCGGATTCTGTCCGTCGTACTTTGTCCGATGTTGGTGTTGCGTACACACGGTCGGACTACGTTGTCGGAATATCCGGTCTGGAAGAACGTCGTGACGTAAGTCGTCGTCCACGAGATTAGAAAAGGGAAGTTCAGCACCACGTCAGGCACCCGTTGGGCTCCTTCTGCTGATCCCGTGTTTATCGAGAGTTAGTCGAAGTTTGGTGACTTAAGATTCGCGCTTCTCAGTTTTCTGACTCAGATCGTTACTGCTCTTAAGTTTGTGCTTGTCGTGCGTATCTGTTTATTAGTGCGTGTAGTCAGTTCGCATTTGTTGGTCATTGCGGCCTATATCTTGATATAGGATGCTTTGATTTGCACTGCTTATTGTCTGCTCGTTGCTGGTATTCATTTCGTTCTTTCAGGCCTTGCTGTTTATCGGTGCTTTCTGTTTGTCCGTTCTGACCAGCCGACCTTTTGTGACCTTGTGAGCGATGTTTCCCGTGCGTACTCGTCGCCGAGTTCATGCTGTACGCGGAATTGGTGTCGGGCTTTTAGCTTTGAGCCAAGACCCGTCCATGAACAGAGTGACGAGGAGTATGTGGACCAAGAATTGGTTGCTTCAGCGTGACCAATTCTCGCACATGCCTTTGCTTCGTGAGATCCGGGAGAATAATCCTGATGATTTCAGGAACTTTCTCAGGATGACGGACCCCGATTTTCACCGTCTTTTGGCTTTGCTGACCCCCTTTATCAGCCGGCAGGATACCTGCATGAGACAAGACATTACTCCGGAGCAGAGGCTTGTTGCCACGTTGAGGTACTTGGCGACAGGGAGAAGTCTTCAGGATTTGAAGTTCTCTTCAGGTATCTCTCCCCAGGCCCTGGGAATCATTATTCCAGAGACCTGTTCTGCCATCATCAAGGTCCTGCAGGAGGACTATATTAAGGTAACATTTATACTTTACTATTCCCTTCTATGTATGCTCTGTTTGCTAATGTCTTCTATTTTTGACCTCCTTCCCTAATTACCATGATTGCAATATGTTCTAATATGCTGTGCCCCTTTTCTCCTTCATGCATTTTTCCCTTCACTTACCTCCCCAGCATGCTCTTCTGCCCCAATAGACACCTATGGCCTAATCACTTAAGCAATGTCTTTTGTCTGCTGCATAGTATTGTTTGCCCCAAAACACCCCCTAAAATATGCACAAATGTTTGCTGTGTGGTTTACTTCATGTAGAGCCCCTTTTTATTTTTTATTTTTTGGTGGGGGGGGGCAAACTCATTAGGAACCCCTCCCCCAACTGCTCTGTCAGATGGTACCAATCCTTTATCTGCTGGCTTTCCCAAGGTCCATACACACTATATACCTACCTTTTTATAGTGGGCATCTTTAGGGATGAATTCAGCAAAGCATGTAGTGCAAGGGGCTGCCTCCATACATTCCATTTCCTATTTTTTTGTCTTCTTTCCCTCCTATTAGCTTGCTTGGTAATTTCATAATGTCACAATGTGCCTGCCTTTTTTTTTGGGGGGGGGGGGGGGGTTGAAATTTTATTTTATCTTTCCTGGGGCTGCCAATAGTGTTAAGTACAGAGGGTCTGGCCAAACTAGCACACATTATTGAGCCATTTGCCAATCAATGAAGTGCAGAGGGTTACCTGTCCACCACCCCCCCCCCAAAACCCTAGTTATTGCCAATGGCCCATCAGAAGTGGGGGGATTGATGGGGGGTGAGTAATCTGTGAAGGGGAGCCTCTACTTTTCTGTGCAAATACTTTCCAGCCTCCAATTTTATACAATGCTCTTGTTCCAAGATGTTGATTGTCTAATCTGCTTGCAATGTTTAGGTGCAAAGTGACTATTTTTTTTTTCTTGTTTCACTCCACAGTTCCCTTCCACGCCACAGGAATGGCAGACTGTGGCCTCCCACTTTGCCAGCCGTTGGGACTTTCCTAACTGCGGAGGGGCAATTGATGGGAAACACGTCCGCATCGTCCCACCGCCCAACTCTGGGTCCTACTATTATAATTATAAAGGGTTTAATAGTGTAGTGATGTTGGCGGTGGTGTCGGCAACATACGAGTTTATGTATGTGGACGTGGGGATGAATGGCCGGATCTCGGATGGTGGTGCCATTACGCACACGGAGTTCTACTGGCGTCTCCAAAGTGGCAGTCTGTGCTTGCCACCTCCAGAGGAGAATGCCGAAGGACTCCCCTTCGTCTTTGTCCCAGATGAAGCGTTTGCGTTGACTCCCCATGTGATGAGGCCGTTCCCGATGAGGACCCTCACCCCGGACCAGAGGGTCTTCAACTACAGGCTGTCCAGAGCCAGAAGAGTGGTGGAGAACACTTTTGGCATCCTGGCCAGCCGCTTCCGCCTGTTCTTGACGGCATTTAACTTGGCGGAATACAAACTGAACCACATAGTTCCTTCCTGTTGCATATTGCACAACTTCCTCAAAAGACATAACAGGAACTATGTGGTGCCCGTTGGCCCAGATGTGGAGGGCCCTCCAAATGCGGACCTCACAGCCCTTCAAGTGGCACGTCCAGGCTTGCCCCCTCTAAATGCCCGCGCGGTCCGCGAGCAATATATGGAGTACTTTGTGGGTAGGGGGGCCATTGCTCTGCCTGACGATGTGTGAGAGGCATTTTTTAATAAATCTGATATTTCAACCAACCTATGATTTCTTGTCATTTCAGTATTCTTTTTAGCTTATTTTACCTTGACATTTTTTCCCTTTGCCTTCGACAGTGGGAATGCACTTTCTGGGCAAAAGGAGGTAACAGTCTCTTCTTCCCAAAAAGATTATTCTCATGTTGTGTGTTTGCTACCTAATCTTTGGTCTAGAGAAGGTTTGTACTGCATAACTGACACCCAAAATACTCCTTTTCATCACCAGGTCTGACATGTGTGTATTCTCAAAAATGCTGTGCTCCGTGTTTTCGTACAAAGCACTGTGGGTGTCATTTACATAAGTCAAATCCGCTATGCTCTACAAGTGCATTGAAAAAGTTCCCTGGGAAAGAAAATTGCAGTGCAAAGTGGATTTGCCTTTAGTAAATAACACCCATTGCCCCCCATATCCTTTACATTTTACATACATAATGCATTGTGTTTTTTAAATAAGGAAGCCACACATTTAGAAAAATAAAAAAGTTTACTTGGAAAACATTCACAAGTGCGTTTACAATCTTCACGCCAAAACTGACAACATCTTGGTTATTTACAACATTGTTTACAAACATTCCGCAATTGGTAAAACCAGGCATGGAGCAAAACAGAACCTATGAACTAGGAAAGTTCAACTTTGTAAAGTGAAGACAAGATCAGACATGACTATATGTTCAAAGTGTGTTTGATCTTGCCTTCATCACATGGGGGGGTCACCCCTGGAAAGTGGAAATTTAGAACATGCACACAATTTGGGTCTGAAAATGGTCATTAGATGGTAAAACACATGCCTAGAAGCTTCAAAAGTGCCATTTTCCATCATGGGGATGAATGGACGTTTTTTGGGGGTGCAACCCCTTCACAACCACTTTCGTAGTTCGTAAAGTGTTTGCACCCCCAAAAAAACGTTGGCATTCATCCACCATGATGGGAGCTAGCACATGTGGACACAATGTGTGCATGTTCCAAATTTCACACAGTTTTTAAGTTGCAAATGTGTTCAGAAGCTGGCACAAATGTGTGTTAATTACTTGGTGCGTTTTCATATTTTTCCTAAAACATCAATGATGTTCTTCAATTTTTGTTGAACATCATTGATGTTTTTTGGACTTTTTAGGCACCAACGACAACGTATAATTTTTACAAAATTTATTTTATATAAAAAAAGAGAAAGCAAATATACAACAAAATACGTTTAAAAACCACATCTTGTCAAAACTTCAATATATTTAATACGAGCCACACATGTAACCTATCATAACTAGCCTTAGGGGCACCAATAAGGACGATCAGCTAAGGTTAGCAGGTCCAGTGGTTGTAGGGTGTCCAACGATGAGGCGAGGGTACAGTGGGGCGAAGATATTCGTGACAATAGCTCTACATGTTTCGCGTTTTGCGTAAACGCTTCATCTGGAGCGTGACAGGAAAATCACTGACAAGAGAACGATAGTTTAGAAAAACACATAATGGGTATATAGGTACAGTATACAGTTTGCATAGATTATAATAGTGATAATATACATTTTATACAGTTTGATAACTTAATAACTCTGCTGAAGGGATATCAGACCACCAATCGTAGCCGCACAATTAAGGCCACTCATCCAACACTCAATGGGGGCGTATATGATAAAATAAAATGCTGTACGGAGAGTATAAAAATATATGAACCAACACTTACTGAAGTTTCAAGTGTGACTGTATAGTGTGGTAAGCAAAAAAGTATGTCCCAAGCATCCAGTAAGCCGTGTGTATGTGGAAAGCCGGTTGATGGTAGAAGGGTGGTAACACCGGTCAAGGTCCTAATAGGCGTCAATGTAGAGACATGTAGGCAGTCAGTATATTGAGACATGTAATCATATACATGCATTAGAGGGTTAAATCCTGGTATGCATAGTCCATGGCTCACCTGAAGCAGGAATGCGTATTTTTTCTCAGCTATCAGGCCCATACAGGGTCGTTAGTGTGAATCTAGCACACAGACAGTAATTACCCAAAATGTATGGGGAGCTGGGTGTCCAATGAGTTGATAGCCCGCATCCAACAGGTGCTGATGGTGTGGCCCGGGATCTGAAAGAACGTATATGGAGGTAACGATAAACATCTCCGCCAAAGTATCCACCATAGACAGGGGGGGGAGGTAGGACCAAGGGGTATGTCCAGTGTGTAGCCAAAAAGGGGGGGCTTACCTTGAAAACAACCCGACGGGGTATGCACAGGCGGCGTCCAGACGGCGAGCTGGTGAGGGACGCTAACCAAGAGCACACAATGTGTGCTACATATACGTCCCATCCATCGTCAATTTCCGGCCTAAGCCGGAATGACGTCATCCGGATCGGCCATAATGACGCTGTGCGCATGCGCCCATACACTGCGTTGCGCCTGCGCAGTGCGGCGCGACCGTGGAAGGCGAATTGCGCATGTGCGTCGAGCAGGGGATCCCAGGGAAGGCCGTACAAAGCACCGCCTCCCGTGGGCTCTGCTAGTCTTCACTAAAGTTGGTGGGTGTGACGATGGGCGGCCGCATTAAGTGTTGCCGCCCATCAATTCGCCTTACACGGTCGCGCCGCACTGCGCAGGCGCGACGCGGTGTATGGGCGCATGCGCACAGCGTCATTGTGGCCGATCCGGATGACGTCATTCCGGCTTAGGCCGGAAATTGACGACGGATGGGACGTATATGTAGCACACATTGTGTGCTCTTGGTTAGCGTCCCTCACCAGCTCGCCGTCTGGACGCCGCCTGTGCATACCCCGTCGGGTTGTTTTCAAGGTAAGCCCCCCCTTTTTGGCTACACACTGGACATACCCCTTGGTCCTACCTCCCCCCCTGTCTATGGTGGATACTTTGGCGGAGATGTTTATCGTTACCTTCATATACGTTCTTTCAGATCCCGGGCCACACCATCAGCACCTGTTGGATGCGGGCTATCAACTCATTGGACACCCAGCTCCCCATACATTTTGGGTAATTACTGTCTGTGTGCTAGATTCACACTAACGACCCTGTATGGGCCTGATAGCTGAGAAAAAATACGCATTCCTGCTTCAGGTGAGCCATGGACTATGCATACCAGGATTTAACCCTCTAATGCATGTATATGATTACATGTCTCAATATACTGACTGCCTACATGTCTCTACATTGACGCCTATTAGGACCTTGACCGGTGTTACCACCCTTCTACCATCAACCGGCTTTCCACATACACACGGCTTACTGGATGCTTGGGACATACTTTTTTGCTTACCACACTATACAGTCACACTTGAAACTTCAGTAAGTGTTGGTTCATATATTTTTATACTCTCCGTACAGCATTTTATTTTATCATATACGCCCCCATTGAGTGTTGGATGAGTGGCCTTAATTGTGCGGCTACGATTGGTGGTCTGATATCCCTTCAGCAGAGTTATTAAGTTATCAAACTGTATAAAATGTATATTATCACTATTATAATCTATGCAAACTGTATACTGTACCTATATACCCATTATGTGTTTTTCTAAACTATCATTCTCTTGTCAGTGATTTTCCTGTCACGCTCCAGATGAAGCGTTTATGCAAAACGCGAAACATGTAGAGCTATTGTCTCGAATATCTTCGCCCCACTGTACCCTCGCCTCATCGTTGGACACCCTACAACCACTGGACCTGCTAACCTTAGCTGATCGTCCTTATTGGTGCCCCTAAGGCTAGTTATGATAGGTTACATGTGTGGCTCGTATTAAATATATTGAAGTTTTGACAAGATGTGTTTTTTAAACGTATTTTGTTGTATATTTGCTTTCTCTTTTTTTATATAAAATAAATTTTGTAAAAATTATACGTTGTCGTTGGTGCCTAAAAAGTCCAAAGTCCCTCCCTTTTTTTCTTTGACTACCAAAATTAGGACGTGGCACTGTATTATCTGTTTAGTATCCATAGTACCACACTATGAGGATACTTTCTCTTTTTCTCATCATTGATGTTTTGCTTTATGTAATCTAGATCTCTATTGCAGACCATTATCTCCCCGATGAGTACGTGGGCACTCTCTGTGGTAAAGTGCGATTTTTCTTCCACAACATCCACGTCACCTAAAAACCACAAACAAACAAAAATGGGGTGTTGGAAATGAGGCAGCCATACATGGATTAGCTTACCAGTAGCTGTGTTCTCCCACACTCACCTGTTGTGGTGACAATTTCTCCAAGTTCGATGATCTCTCCTTCCTCCTCCTCCTCCTCTGCTTCTGCTCTTTCCCCTTTTTTGGGAGGTGTTGGTTTGGGGGTTTCCTCAGACGGCCCAAATTTTCGCTCCCCTATGAGAATGTACAAAAGGAAGATTTAGCAACACAATCTATTGAGGGCAGAAATAGGAAATGACAAACATTGCTTGAAAGTGACGGACACTATTTTAGTTTGGCCAGTTACAAATGCCAACTACATGAATGTAGTCACTTTGTAAAGGTGCTAAACTGACTAGCTTTTTGGTAGAAGTTTGTGTGATGGAGACACCCCTCTAGTATCCACTGGAGCACATGTGAGGAAAAGCCTAATAAAAAGGGGGGTTGGGTGTCCCAGCACTAGTGCTCTAGAGTCCAGATGGGTAAACAGCTACTGGGTGACCTCTCCTTTACATTGAATAAATTGGCTTTACATTCTTGATGACATTTCTAGTGAGAACAAACTTCCTTTCCCCAAAAAAAACACCAAACATCGTATTATAAGTGGCCGAACGATCGAGGTTGCGTACGATCGAATGGACACACACACACACGACCATGACAGTGGCAGAAAGATCGAGGCTGAGTACGATCGAATGCACAGACAAACATGAAAGTGGCCATTTTGGAATGTACAACTTTGTAAAAATCAAACCACATGGAGCAGTATGCAAGCAAGAAATCAAACACAAAACACAACTACTTACTTTTTTGAAGAATTCGCTTGATCTTTCTGTACTGATCGGCCTCCCTCAGTTTCAGGTCTGACCAGCGTTTCCTCAGTTGCTCCTTGGATCGTTGTACCCCAAAATTATTGTACAGCCTTCTCACAACTTTAGACATGATCTTGGCCTTGCGGACATTGGGGTTGAGGTAAGGCCCATACTTCCCATCATAGTCGCTCCTCTTTAATATGTCCACCATCTCCAACATTTTTCCAAATGACATATTTGAGGCCTTGAATTTCAGGCTCCGGGATCGGGACGTTTCTGCCTCCGGACTTTCCTCGTCCTCCTCCTCGTTGGTGGGATATTTGGGGCGCACCTGCTGTGTCCCCGCCATGTGCTCTCCCCACTGCGCCGTAAAGAGAAGGGGTGGGGGAATAGACGAGAAAGATTGTCAGGGGCGGGCGGAGTTTGACGCATGCGCACTGTATATAAAACGTCACACGCCTGTGTCGTAGCCACGATCTGGGAGACGAGGGGAGAGAAAGCTCACGCACGAGACGATCGCTAGAAACGAAGGTACAATTTGACGTTGGTACATAACTAGCCTAGACTGATTAGAACTTGAGGCTTCTTTATGGAGAAGATTAGGAGAGTTTAGGCTGACATTATTTATATTGTTTTGTGTGGCGTTGTGTCTTGCAGAGGTGATGGAGGCCTTCTACGACGTGAGTTTTCTCCCCCTCTTCATTGATAAATACCGGGAATTCCCCCTCTTATGGCAACCTAAACATCGTGACTACAGCAACAGACCAAAGAGGTATGCAGCCCTGCTGAAACTTGTGGCATTTGTAAAGCCTAACCTGCCCATGGCAACCGTGGCAAACTTAAAAGTGAAGATTAACAACATGAAGAGTACCTATTTCCGGGAGCGCAATAAGGTCCAGAAGTCCCTAGCATCTGGAGCTGCAGCAGCTGATGTCCATGTCCCCATGCTCTGGTACTATGAGAGGCTCCACTTTCTCAAAGACCAGGCTACTGTCAGGAAGTCACTCTCGACTCTTCCTTGCACGCGTCCTTCCGCGCACGCCACCCCTGATGAGGCTTCCGAGGACCAACCTGGGCCTTCCAGTATGGAATATGTGCAGGAGCCCCGCTTGTTCCAGGTATAGTAGTTTTGTAACCAGTTTGGGGAATAATGAATGATGTTCAGTTAATTCAGGATCCCCAATTGCTTAGTTCCTAACGTGATTGACATATCAACAGACAGTAGTGTTGGAGACATTTTTGGGAAGAGTCTAAACTGCAGGGCTGAGAATTGTATGGTTTTCTATTTGTAAACATTTTGCAACAGTCACTAGATGAGAATTGTGTGTGTTTGATGAACAAATAACTGAAACTATGTCCCTTTTTCATACACAGGAAGACCTCAGCCAGGAGGTGGCTGTGGAAGGTGGCAGTCAGGAGGAGGCAGGGGTTAGTGGCAGCCAACAGGGGGGTAGGCGTAGGAGCCTGACTGTCTCCCAAGTCTCTCCCCTCCGCCTTCCCTACAGAAGGGCGAAAAACATGGGGGAGGTGGGAGAGTCAGCGCTCCAGCTGATCAGAGATGCCTCAGCCTCCCTCTATGCCACACCCACCTACGAGGAGGCCTTTGCCTCCTTGGTTGGCAGTAAAATTACGGGTATGGAGGCGGGGCAACGCAGCATGTGTGAGGAGGTCATCCTCAAAATACTAAATGAGGGGATGGCTGGGGAGATGACCCCACTCACACATGTTTGCGAGAGTGACCTTGCTCCACCTCCTCCTCCTCCTTCTGCCACCCCACCAGCACCAGCACCACGGCGTGGAAGGAAGCGTACAAGGAAGACAAGAGAGTGATGACCTTGATTCAGTCTGGTCTGAGAGAAGATGGAGCCTCTCGTAGGACCAGAGCCTGGGGACCTAGATGGCATCTGCTGCAGTTCCGGATGTTTTGGACTTCATGCCCCCAATTTTTTAAGCCTGAAAAATGATGGTTGCCATGGGTGTCCAAGGCTTTGCAAATTCCCCAAGTTTCACCATGGCTGCGTTCCTCTTTGGTTTGTTGCTGAGACCTAAATAAATGTTTTTTGGATTTGAAATAATCATTGACTATTGTGTTTTACTTTTCTACAATGACAGTTTTTCTTTGAGTAGGCAGGTACATTTCACTAATCCTAAAGTAGAATTAACAAGGGGCACCAACAACCAACAAACTCCTAGTAAATTTAAGCAAGAAATACAAATGTTAATAATGTGGTTTTGCTAAGTTGAGACACACAACCCCCTCCAAAAAACAAAAAAATTCTCCTTCAAATATGTATTCCCAAAAAAAAAAAAAAAAAAAGACAAATCATGGTAAAAATATAACAAAGATTCTTTTACGATCTGAGTAAAAATAAACATGTAGTGTATAAATGCTGAAAAGTAATAAAGAACTAAGTTTGGGAGAAGTGCGGGTGAATAGGAGCAGCTAAAACATGTCATTCTTTTTGCATTGTAAAGAAAAAAAGAATGCGCTGCATTAAAGACATTTTAACATTGCAGCGTGACGAATGTGCTGTGTCGATTAGGAAAGGTAGTTTTACCTGACCGAGCGCTTCCGTCACAGAATTTATTCTGAGCATGCGTAGCACTTTGTCCGTCGGACAACCGTACACACGATCGGATTTGGTGTGATCGGACCGTGTTGACGGCAAATCTTTCCAGCAGGAGATAAGACTTTGTCCGTCGGACAAACCGACGAACACTGTCCGATGGTGCATACACACGGTCTGATTTTTCAACAACATTGTCCGATCGGACAGAATCCATGAAAAAGTCCGACCGTGTGTATGGGGCTTTAGAGTGTCCCCCCTTTATTTCTTATTTTGGGGAATTCTCTGTCTGGATCAACGTTGCCTGCTAATGGTAGCCCAGCTGCAATTTGTAAAGATTTCTCCTGTTGCCTGGTCATCACCCAGATTGTATCACAGGCTCTAATAACCATATATTCTTGACAGTACACCGTTTCTTCATTTTTTGATCACCCAGATTGTATCCAGCCTGGATTGGAATCTCACATATCATCCCTGATTGGGTCCATGCGAATGTGCTCGGCACTTCTAGTAAGAGTATCTTATCTGCTTTGGTGGAGGATTTCACTTTAAAGATTCGTTTGAATTATGATCTACAGTCACCAGGGTGCTTATCTACAATAATTCATCCATTCACATCTTCTTGTATCTTTAGGATATGAACTTTTTTTGTCACTATATTTAGTTTTTATTATTTATACAACCTTTATATTTTCATTTTGATGTGCTGCACTTGTTCCACTTTTTGTATTGTATTGTGAAGGATTTGCCTTTCTTGTGTTCAGCTTGCACGTATTTTGTTTCTGTAATTTTTTTGGGGTATGCGCTGATTGCTTTCTATATATTATACTCAAATATGAGTATTAAAATAATGTCTCTTCAAAGAATGTCCCAAGTTAAAAAACAGAGTGAAAATGTGAAGTCCTGTGTAATCCTTAAAATTCAGCAGTCCTGTAACATCATATGTCTTCAATGGGCTAACAGATGACTCATAAACGGTGATTTTTGCAGTGCTCCCCTCCTTCCGTAGAGTGACCCCTAATGTTAAAACACTCACCAGAGTGCCCAACCCCTGCAGGGGTAATAGGCATATAGTATCCAAGACAGATGATGGGGAAATCCTCCTCTGTAGGGGTGTCCAAAACCGTTCCACTCTCCAGGGATAGCGGGGTGCAGTAGCGATTAAGTCCGTATAAATATGGAAAAATGACACTAATAGTGTAATTCCGTAAACCCAATGGGTATTTTATTCAAAGGTAAAAAGTGTTTAAATAAAAAAAGGGGACAAGCCTGCATTATTTTTATTTTTATATATATATGTATGTATATATATATATATATATATATATATATATATATATATATATATATATATATATATATATATAAAAATAAAAATAATAAATAAATATATATATGGGAAGACATGTGAATTAAGACATATGTGTATGGACCTTAGAATTTAGATAAAAAGCAATTGAGGTCTATATCAACATTTAACCCTTTGGGAACTAGAGACCCCAGGCGATATATCCATTTAGTTTCGTTTTGGGATACCTGTATCATTTTATTCCCTCCTCGCCAATGGTTATTAATAATATCTATGCCATAAAAAAACAGTCCTGAAGGGTCCCTTTTATGGAATTGATCAAAGTGTCTAGATAAATGATGTTTTGGGAAGCCCGTTTTTATATTGTTAATATGTTCTCTGATACGGACACACAGAGGCCTAGTGGTTCTCCCCACATATTGTAATCGACACGGGCATTCGATGACGTATGTTACGTGGGTGCTATTACAAGTAACAAGTTCCCTAATCTCAAATTCCTTGCCCGCTCTTGACCTAAATTTGGTCTTTCTTCTTGGTTGTTTCTTACTAACCCGACACGCAAGACACCTTTGGCATTTGTAGAACCCTTTTAGCTCGGAAAATATTTTAACAGGTCTAGGTGGGTCTATCACATTTTTCACCAATTGATTTCTTAAAATGGGTGCCCTCCTATAAATAAATCATTTTTTTTTGGCAAGCATATTGGCTAAAGTCCGATCTGATTTAAGTATGGGCCAATATTTTCTAATAATGTGTTCTATAGACTTGTATTGCACGTTGAATCCTGTAATAAAAGCAACATTTGTTTGTTGGTCCATATTATTTTTCTTATCGCTAATAAGTAATAGCGAATTCCGATCGTATTTTCCAATTTCCTCCCTTAATTACAGTAATGGTTCCAAGGGGTATCCTTTATCCAAAAATTTTGTAATCAGTGTATCAGCTTGTATATGATAATCCTCCAGTCTTTGGCAATTCCTACGCACTCTTAGGAGCTGTCCTTTAGGGACATTTTCTTTCCATTTCGGATGATGGCAGCTCGAAGTAGGTATGTAGCCATTACGATCAGTTTGTTTAAAAAATGTTTTTGTTAAAATAACATCTCCTTCTTTAAAAACTTGTAAATCAAGGTAATCTACCTGATTAAAATCATTTTTACCGGTAAAGGAAATTCCATATTTATTCTTATTTAGTTCGGTTAAAAACTTCTCGAACAAATCGGATGTACCCTCCCATATAATAAAAATATCATCGATATATCTTTGGTAAAATGTAATCTCTGGATGACTCCTTCTGTAGATATAATGATCCTCCCACATGTCCATAAATAAATTAGCTGCGCTTGGGGCATATTTAGCCCCCATAGCAACACCACCTTTGGCCTGGACAAAGAACTCCTTTTGGTACCAAAAGTAATTGCTTTCCATTGCCAATCTTAAAGCTTCCAATATAAATCCAATTTGTTCCTGCCGGAGATCAGTCTTTTCATGTAGAGCCTTCTCAACACCTTCAAGTCTGTCCTTCTGTATAATGCTAGTATACAGGGAATTTACATCAATTGTTGCTAGTATACATTTACTAGAACCCTGAATCTGTTGGAGCTCGTTGATCAGCTGGGTGCTGTCTCTTAAGTATGACTTTCCTTCTTTTACAAGGGGTTTCAGAAATTGGTCAATGTATTCTCCAAGTCGTGAGAAAAGCGAATCCATTCCACTGACTATAGGCCTCCCCGGCGGTTTATTCAATCTTTTATGTATTTTGGGTAAGTAATATATTACTGATGTTCTGGTAGAGTCCGGCACGAGATATCTAGCCTCTTTTTTATTGAGGATGCCACTTTCTTTACCCTTTTTCACTAAAGCTTAAATTTTTTTTCGCATAATGGGGTTTCGGGTTGGATTTTAATTTAATGGTATGTATTCGGTACCTTTAATAAGTTCGCCATCTCTGTTTCATAATCCTCTTTCTTTAAAATAACCAGCCCCCCTCCTTTATCAGCGGGGCGGATGACTATTTCTTTTCTTTTTCCCAGGGCCTTAATAGTTTTCCATATATTTCCACCCTTTTTCTTTGTTTCCAGTTTGTTGAGATCATTCTCAACCATCCGTTTGAAAGCTCCTATACATTGATCTCCAGGTACCTTGGGGTTCATGATGGAGTTGTTTTTAAGTTTAGTATGTGTAAAATTAGAAGTTTCAACTTCTCTAACCAAATCCCCATTCAGTGCAAAGTGTTTTTTAATTTTTAATTTCCTAATTAAACGTTGTAGATCAATAAAAACTTCAAACTTATCTACATTTTTATCTGGTGCATATTTCAATCCCAAATCTAAAATCCGCATCTCAGCATCAGTAAAAACAGCAGCAGTAAAAACAGTTCCCAAAGGGTTAAATGTTGATATAGTCCTCAATTGCTTTTTATCTAATTTCTAAGGTCCATACACATATATCTTAATTCACATGTCTTCCCATATATATATTTATATATTATTTTTATTATATATATATATATATATATATATATATATATATATATATATATATATATATATATATATATATATATATATATATATATATATATATATATATATATATATATATATATATATATATATATATATATATATATATATATATATATATCTTTTCACTCCTATATTCTCAATTCCATATTTTTTACTTCATTGTCACTACATTACACTCCTATGTATCAATGAGATCATCATTTTTATCCATTGTCGAATATTAATAACATATATAATATTTCTACGCATATATATAATATACACCTATATATCTTAGGTTTCCAATATTCATCTCCACCCTATATTTAAACCATTTTTATATGTATTTTATATGTTTTTCATATGTATTTTATACGTATTTTTACATGCATTTTTAAACTAATATTTTTTAAGGTTTTAATATATATTCTTATTATATAGGCATACATATCATTGACCCATCCTATATCAGTGTTTATACAATATTGTGCACTGATCCTCACTTTATTTATGTTTCAATACTTGTATATTCTAAAAAAGAGGGCACTTTTAATATCCTTTTATGATATATATACAAAAAAAAATGTATTTCATTATGTACATTTTAACCCCCATATGAAATCATATTTTTTTTCCCATGACACTTCCTGTGTCACCGCTTTTACGAGCTATGGTTTCCACACGGCTGTGGAGGCTATTCATTTATATGTATAGCCAGCGGTTTATGATTTATTTTCAGTCAGCCACTAATAATTATTTTCATTTTATTTATATCATATATACAATGTTACTATTTCTCAGTTCGGTTATAATCTACTCCCTTCTGTTTGTGTATTATCCCTCAAATATATATTTAAGCCGATCATGAGGTGCTGCGGTTTCCTTCCACCTTTATCCAATAGAGGGCGTAATGGGTGGTTTAACTTCATTTTATATACGGGCTTGGGGTTGCACATCTACATAATTAGACGTTCCATACCTATTTACCATTCGTCTATGTGTTCCGGAACTAGCCCATTGTTGTGTCTCTGCCCCTTTCTGATTGGTCCCGGAACGAGCATTGTGCTTTCCCTGTATTCCAATTGGTTACCGCAGACCCTTCTGATTCTACAAAATACGTTAGGTGTACCAAGATGGTATCACCTCCGATGACGTCCAATGACGAAACGTGCGTAAGGTGATACCCTGGTACACGTCAAGTCACTTCCTGTTTGCGGCTTCCGGTTTCGCTCAGCTTGCGAGTGGAACGCACGCTGACAGACCGGGGCTTTGTGGTGCCGTCATCACATTGCCCATAGCTGCGCGCTCTGCTTTTTAAATTATATTTGTTGTGTTTATTTAAACACTTTTTACCTTTGAATAAAATACCCATTGGATTTATGAAATTACACAATTAGTGTAATTTTTCCATATTTATACGGACTTAATCGCTGCTGCACCCCGCTATCCCTGGAGAGTGGAACGGTTTTGGACACCCCTACAGAGGAGGATTTCCCCATCATCCGTCTTGGATACTATATGCCTATTACCCCTGCAGGAGTTGGGCACTCTGGTGAGTGTTTTCACATTAGGGGTCACTCTACGGAAGGAGGGGAGCACTGCAAAAATCACCGTTTATGAGTCATCTGTTAGCCCATTGAAGACATATGATGTTACAGGACGGCTGAATTTTAAGAATTACACAAGACTTCACATTTTCACTCTGTTTTTTACCTTGGGACATTCTTTGAAGAGACATTATTTTAATACTCATATTTGAGTATTCACAGAATTTTTACACCTCATCAATTTTATTTACATCTTTATTTATATAGATATTCATCGAAATATACTCATTATCCCGCGTACACACGATCGGACTTTGTCCGTCGGACCTAGTCTGGCGGACAAACCGCCGGACTTTCCAGCTGGGCTTCGCCGGACTTGAAAGTGAACGGACTTGACCACACACGATCACGCTAAAAGTCCGGCGGTTCACGCGATGACATACAGCACATACCACGGGACTATAAAAAGGAAGCTCAAGATCCAAAACGACACCCTTTGGGCTCCGTCTGCTAATCTCGTGTGTATCTCGTGTTAGTAGACGTTTGGTTAGAGACGATTCGCGCTTCTCAGACTTCAGCTTAATTTGCTTGTTTTCTGCGGTTCAGTTTGTGCTTGTGAGGTTTGTATCTGTCTTTCAGTGCGTGTGGATCAGTTTGTACCTGTTCTCAGGCCGTTCTGGTCCGCTCATTCCTGTTCTTCAGGTCATTCTTCATAGGCCTTGCTGTTCTTCAGTGCGTTCGGTTAAGTTTGTTTGACCAGCCGACCGTTTTGAAGCCATGGAGTGTGGACGTACTCGTTCGCGAGTTCGTGCTGTGCAGGGGCTTGGTGTTGCGGTTAACATTTTGACCCAAGTCCAGTCCATGAACATGGCGAGGAGGAGTTCATGGACGAGGAATTGGCTGCGCCAGCGTGGCCAATTCTCACATATGCCTTTGCTCCGTGAGATCCGTGAGAATAATCCTGAGGATTTCAGGAATTATCTCAGGATGACAGACCCCGTTTTTCACCGCCTGTTGGTTTTGCTGTCCCCTTTTATCAGCAGGCAGGATACCTGCCTGCGGCAAGCCATCACTCCGGAGCAGAGGCTAGTTGCCACGTTGCGTTACTTGGCGACGGGGAGAAGCTTGCAGGACCTCAAGTTCACGACAGGCATCTCCCCCAGGCTCTGGGGATCATTATTCCAGAGACCTGTTCTGCCATTATTCAGGTCCTGCAGGAGGAATATATGAAGGTAAGTTTTATCCTTTAAAATTACATTATATGTATTGTATGTTTGCTAATGTAGTGCATTCATTTCATCATTAGCTAATTAGCATGATAGGAATATTCTATGAATGTCCCCTATTCATGCATGCATTTTATATATTTTTATTTATTTTTGGCTATTTTATTTTAAGATTTGTTTGAATTTCTCCTTTAGTGGCCTACATGCATATTTGCTTGCACCAACCTCCCCAGCATGTAATCCTGAGCCCATATACACCCATAGCCTAGTCCCTTTATTAAAAATAAAATTTATATTAACAGCTCCATTGTACTGCTTTACACCCCCCCCCCTTTCACCACCCTCGCCCCTCTTTTTTAAATGTGTTCAGGTGTAATGTGTGGCCTTATAATTAAGTACTCCCCCCCACCTCTTTAAAATGTGTTCAGGTGTAATGTGTGGCCTTATAATTAATTACCCCCCCCCCACCTCTTTAAAATGTGTTCAGGTGTAATGTGTGGCCTTATAATTAATTACTCCCCCCCACCTCTTTTAAATGTGTTCCGGTGTAATGTGTGGCCTTATAATTAATTACTCCCCCCCACCTCTTTTAAATGTGTTCAGGTGTAATGTGTGGCCTTATAATTAATTACTCCCCCCCCCACCTCTTTTAAATGTGTTCAGGTGTAATGTTTGGCCTTACAATTAATTACTCCCCCCCCACCTCTTTAAAATGTGTTCAGGTGTTATGTGTGGCCTTATAATTAGAGTTGAGCGGACACCTGGATGTTCGGGCTCGGCGGGTTCGGCCGAACTTTGGAAAAAAGTCCGGGTTCGGGACCGAACTTGACCCGAACTTGACCCCGAACTCCGAACCCCATTGAAGTCAATGGGGACCCGGACTTTTGAACACTAAAATGGCTGTAAAAAGGTCATGGAAAGGGCTAGAGGGCTGCAAATGGCAACAAAATGTTGTTAAGAGCATGGCAAGTGATCTGCAAACAAATGTGGATAGGGAAATAACTTAAAATAACATTAAAAAAAAAAATGCTGGAGGCCCCCTTCTCAGCAGAAGAGGTACAGGAAGTCATTAAGAACCTCAGAAACTCAATGGCACGATGCCGCACTTATGGTGGGAATACCCCAGAATACGCACTTTCTGGAAAAAATGATTCAATTTAATGGATAAGATAGTGGGAAAATAAAATACTTGGAAATTAAAAAAAATGAAAAAAATTATAATCTTGACCTAGGAGGACGAAATTCAAATGGAGTAGGAGGTTGAGGTGGCGGTGGATGTGGCGGTGTAGGTGGAAGCAGCGGTGGAGGAGGACGAGATAGCCAACACTGGTTCAAAAATACAACAATGGCTGGATGCCCAGTTATTGGCGGTGAAGTGGTGCTGTTTCGCAGAGCGACTCACGCGTGCATGCTGCAGCTGAAACTCCACTATCGCCTGCTGCTGCTCGCACAGTCTGGCAAGCATGTGCAAGGTGGAGTTCCACCTTGTGGGCACGTCACATATGAGACGGTGATCGGGAAGGCCGAAGTTACGCTGCAGCGCTGACAGGCGAGCAGCAGCAGGGTGAGAACGCTGAAAGTGCAGACGGCCCGCACTTTCTGCAGCAGCTCTGGCATATCGGGGTAATTCTTCAGGAACCTCTGGACCACCAAGTTCAGCACATGTGCCAGGCAAGGGATGTGCGTCAAACCGGCAAGGCCCAGAGCTGCTACGAGATTTTGCCCATTATCGCACACCACCAGGCCGGGCTTGAGGCTCACTGCCACCAACCACTCATCGGTCTGTTTTTCCATGTCCCTCCACAACTCCTGCGAGGTGTGGGGTTTTTCCCCCAAACAGGAAAGTTTTAAAACTGCCTGCTGTCGTTTAGCCCTGGCTGTGCTGAAGCTGGTGGTGAAGGTGTTACGCTGACCGGATGAGGAGGCGGTAGAGGATGAGGAGGCGGAGTAGGAGGAGTTAGCAACAGGAGGCAAACTGAAGTGCCCTACAATCCTCGGTGGTGAAAGGACATGCGCCAAACTGCTATCCGCCTCAGGCCCAGCCACCACTACATTTACCCAGTGTGCTGTTAGGGAGATATAACGTCCCTGACCGTGCTTACTGGTCCACGCATCCGTAGTTAGGTGGACCTTGTCACAGATGGCGTTGCGCAGTGCACACCTGATTTTGTCCCCCACTTGGTTGTGCAGGGAAGGGATAGCTCGTCTGGAAAAGTAGTGGTGGCTGGGCACGACGTACTGTGGGACAGCCAATGACATCAGCCTTTGAAAACTCTGCGTCTCTACCAGACGGAATGACAGCATTTCGAAAGCGAGGAATTTTGAAATGCTGGCATTCAGGGCCAGGGATCGCGGGTGGCTAGGGGGGTACTTCCTCTTCCGCTCCAGTGTTTGGGAAATAGAGAGCTGAAAGCTTCCATGGGACATTGTGGAGATGGTTGGTGACCCAGGTGGTAGTGTTGCTGGCAGATCCTCTGTTTGCGGGTTGGCAGGTGTCACTGTCACTACAGAGGTGGATGAAGAGGCCGAGACTGCAGCAGAAGAGGAAGTAGGAGGAGCCAGAGACCTTTCTTGGTTTTTGCGGTGTCTACTCCACTGCATCCCGTGCTTTGCACTTAGATACCTGGTCATGCAGGTTGTGCTCAGGTTGAGAACGTTTATGCCTCGCTTCAAGCTCTGATTGCACAGCGTGCAAACCACTCGTGTCTTGTCATCAGGACATTGTCTGAAGAACTGCCATGCTAGGGAAGTCCTTGGACCTGGCTTTGGTGTGCTCGGTCCCTTGCTGCGTTGGGCAGTAGCAGACGTACTGTCTAGGGGACAGACGCTCCGCTTTTGCACCCTGCTCCCTCTTCTGCTGTGCTGGTGGCTCTGTGTGACCACCGCCTCTTCCTCTGAACTACACTGGTCACCTGCATGACATTGATTCCATGTGGGGTCAAGGACCTCATCGTCCTCCACATCATCTTCCACCCAAAATTCACCCCTGCCCTCCTTGTCGGTGTGCACAATGGCAAAAGCAGCAGCAGTTGGCACCTGTGTTTCGTCATCATCCGAGACGTGCTGCGATGGTCCTCCCATGTACTCATAATGAAACATAAGTGGTTGGGCATCGGTGAACACAATCTCTTCCACTTCTGGGGCAGGGCTAGGTGGATGGCCCTGGGAAACCCTGCTAACAGAGTCATCAAAAAGCAGAAGAGACTGCTGCATGATTTGGGGCTCAGACTGATTGGCTGATTTGCAAGGGGGTGAGGTGAAAGACTGATGGACATCGGCTGCAGGTGCCAACTCTGAACTTTCATCAGGAGACTGGGTGGGAGACAATGTGAAGGAACCGGAGGCACTGTCAGCAGCAACCCAATCTACTATCGCCTGTACTTGTCCTGGCCTCGACATTCGTACAGCCTCATTAGGCGCGCCAAAATACTGCTGCAGGCTCTGTCGCCTACCCCCACCTGAGGAAGGTGTTTCACTAGTGCGTGTAGCTGGCACAGATCGACCACATCCTCTCCCTGCAACAGGAGCGCCACCAGCAGCACTACGACCCGGGCCACGTCCCCTTTTTGATGATCTCCTCATATTTTCAAAATGTATGATCCTGCCCTAAATGGGTGTTTTTGTATATAGCAGAATACACGTACAGTGTCTAAAGCGTTTATGAAAACGCAGAAAATGCTATTGGGAAAAAAAAACACTGCAAAATTATTATTTTTTGCAATGTTTTTGCAATATCAGAATACACGGACAGTATGTAAACCGTTTATGAAAACGCAGAAAATGCTATTGGGAAGAAAAAAAACACTGCAAAATTAAATTTTTTTGCTATGTTTTTGCAATATCAGAATACACGGACAGTATGTAAAGCGTTTATGAAAACGCAGAAAATGCTATTGGGAAGAAAAAAAACACAGCAAAATTTAATTTTTTTGCAATGTTTTTGCAATATCAGAATACACGGACAGTATGTAAAGCGTTTATGTAAACGCAGAAAATGCTATTGGGAAAAAAAAACACTGCAAAATTATTATTTTTTGCAATGTTTTTGCAATATCAGAATACACGGACAGTATGTAAAGCATTTATGAAAACGCAGAAAATGCTATTGGGAAGAAAAAAAACACTGCAAAATTAAATTTTTTTGCTATGTTTTTGCAATATCAGAATACACGGACAGTATGTAAAGCGTTTATGAAAACGCAGAAAATGCTATTGGGAAGAAAAAAAACACTGCAAAATTAAATTTTTTAGCAATGTTTTTGCAATATCAGAATACACGGACAGTATGTAAAGTGTTTATGAAAACGCAGAAAATGCTATTGGGAAGAAAAAAAACACTGCAAAATTAAATTTTTTTGCAATGTTTTTGCAATATCAGAATACACGTTTAGTGTCTACAGCGTGTATGTATGAACACGCAGAAAATGCTATTGGGAAAAAAAAAAAGCAAATTACATTTTTATGCAATGTTTTTCCAATAGCAAAATACACACAGACTATGGTGTATCTCTTAGTATATGCAGTGTTGGTCCTAATGTTGCACTGAGCTTGCAGGTAAAACTTTTATATTTTGTCTGGCACTGGCCTCATGGCACTGTTAAAAGACTGTGCACTGCACCCCAGCCAGGGTACAATTGATTTAGGAATCTCTTCAATAATTATCTCTGCCTCTTTCTTTTGCTTAATAAAGAAACTCCCTACTCTAGCTATCTAGATCGCTCACTGATCTAACTAATTAGAACAAAATTCAAGGAATGTGGACTGACTGACTAACTGACTTTAGCACACTAACTCCTAAAATCATCTATCTCTCTGCAGCACAGGAACCTGACTAACAGTGTCTGTCTATAGCAGAATGACGCTGTGTGCTGTGTGTGTACTATATATAGAGGCTGGGTCACATGCCGCACTGGCCAATCACAGCCATGCCATTAGTAGGCATGGCTGTGATGGCTTCTAAGGGCACACTAGTGAAACGATCGTCGATTGGCTGCCCTAAAGCTGTTAAAAAGGGGCCAATACAGCGCCGAACACCGGACCCGAACCCGAACTTACAGCCAATAGTTCGGGTTCGGGTCGGTTACAGTTCGGGTTCGCTCAACCCTACTTATAATTAATTACCCCCCCCCCCCCCACCTCTTTTAAATGTGTTCAGGTGTAATGTGTGGCCTTTTAATTAATTACTCTCCCCCCACCTCTTTTAAATGTGTTCAGGTGTAATGTGTGGCCTTATAATTAATTACCCCCCCCCCCACCTCTTTTAAATGTGTTCAGGTGTAATGTGTGGCCTTATAATTAATTACTCCCCACCCACATCCCCATTATTATGTTCTATGGGCCATCAGAGGGGTCAGCAATCTGAGAATTGGGCCTTATCTTTCATATTTTCTATTTTTTTAACGACTACTTTAAAAAATACATATGTTGCTCAAAAATGTTTTGGTAATTTGTTGTTTTTTTTTTTTTTTTTTTGGATTTACTTATAATTGTATCTTTCTGTTTTTACGCAAACATTAGGGCAGCTACCTGCAACCTATTGGGCCTGAGGCCGGAGTTCCCACCGAGCTGACAGGCCTGGATCATGGCCGTCTTGGCTTGGCCCCCCAATCTGCACAGCAAGTGTGTCACCTATTTTAATGGTAGGGGGGCCATTGCAATGGCAGCAATATTGTGTTTTTCGTATTGTTTGCTTTTCTTTTTGGCTGTTTTCTATGTTCTCCTAGTGCACTTATTATAGTGAAAAACTTGTTTTGCCTTTATTAAATAAGCCCCTTTGTCAATGAACCCCAAAATGTTTAGATCAAACTGGTAGTATTGAAAAAGAAGAAGCCACACACATTGTTGTTTAATTTGTGCAAACATTTTTTTTTATTATTATAGTGCACATCCAAACATGTTCCTTTATTTTTTTTTTTCATCAATTTTTTTTTTGTTTTGATTTCTTATAAAAAAAATATATATATATTTTTTTGTGAATCAAAAATATATATATATATTTTTTCATCAATTTTTTTTTTTTTTTTATTTCTCATAAAATATTTTTTATTTATAAATTTTTTTTTTGATCCAAAAATTAAAACATGGTTTAAAACACTTAAAACATTTTTTTTTGTTAAAAAAATTTACACAATATAAAACTATGGAACTTACAAAGTTCAACTGGTTGATGTCACCCATGTACAGTAGAAGCCAAATTTTGAAGATGCACACAAATTGAAAGTCCAAATGGGTAATGTCAACATGTGCTATCTTCCATCATGGGGAATCAATGGACGTGTTTTGTGTGTGAAACCCCTTCCTCTCACCTACTAGCATTATGATGAAGGGGTTGCAAACACAAAATGCGTACATTGAGATCCCCTGATGGCACATAGCACATGTTGACATACCATGTGCATCTTCAATATTTGGCCTCTAAAATAGGGCAAAATGATGGTATCAAAAAGGGGAATGAAGGACATGATTGATGATTTTAAACGGAAAAGGGGTATTAGATTCTCCCCAAAACATCAATCATGTCCTTCATTCCCTGCTGCATGGTGGCCATCTGGTTGCGCATGCTTTCCATCTGGTTTTGCATCCTTTCCAGTTGGCTATTCCAGGCCATGATATGCCCAATAAGCCTGTGGGCACTGTCAGATGAAAATGGCTCTGCAGCTTGGCGTTCCACAACCAGATCATCACCTAAAAGTTGGGTAGATAAAACCAAAAAAAAAAAGGTCAAAAACATGCAGACATTAATTTATTATCTCAATCTGTGTTCTCAGACACTCACTTGGTGGGGTGCAGATGTTCTCGACTTCAAGCACCTCTTCTTCCTCCACATCCCTGCGTGGGCTTGGGCTAATTGCCCAATTAGGCTGGTGAGATCGGGAGGTCCTGGGATGTCCTGAGTCAGGTCTGAGTCTTTTTTCCCCTATGGAAATGGAAACCAAAGGTACACTTTTAAGCACAGTGATATTTGAGTCCCTAAATAGGAATATTAAACATTGGTTCAAAGTGGTGTCCAATTATTAGCAGTTTGTTACAAGATCCTAGTTGAAGACATAATTGAAATCCCTATCTAATCAAACTCCAATACTTAAAGCAGGGTTCCACCCTAAAGTTGAACTTCCGCTCATTGGATCCCTCCACCCCTCCGGTGTCATATTTGGCACCTTTCAGGGGGGAGGGGGGTGCAGATACCTGTCTAAGGCAGGTATTTGCACACACATCCGGCCATAGACTCCCACAGAAGTCTACGCCACTTCCCGTCCCACCGTGCTGTCTGCTGGGACACACACGGGTCCCAGAGCTAGCGCGGACCAGTCCTATTGCATTGCGCGACTGGCGCATGCCCAATAGGAAACCGGGAAGTGAAGCCGCAAAGCTTAATTTCCTGATTCCAATATCAAAGATGGTGGCTGCAGCATCCGAGGGACGGTTCGACCTCGGGTGCTGACGTCGCTGGACCCTGTGACAGGTGAGTGTCATTATTAGAAAAGTCATCAGCTACAGTATTTGTAGGTGCTGACCTTTTCTTTGTAATTTTTAGCCGGACACCCTCTTTAACATGGTTTCAGATGGAGACCCCCCAAACCATCGTCTGGAGTCCCTGTGTGAGTTACCCCCAAAACAATTACTACAGTAGTAATACAATATATCCTGACAATAATAAAAAACAATACAAAAAAATAACCCTCTGCCTGTTAACCACTTGACCACTGGGCACTTAAACCCCCTTCCTAACCAGACCAATTTTCAGCTTTCGGTGCTCTCACACTTTGAATGATAATTACTCAGTCATACAACACTGAACCCAAATTTTGTGTCCTTTTTTTCACACAAATAGAGCTTTCTTTTGGTGGTATTTAATCACTGCTGGGTTTTTTAATTTTTGCGCTATAAATCAAAATATACAGAAAATTCAGTAAAAAAAATAAATAAAAATTTGTTGTTTCTATAAAAATTTATTGCAGAGTATTGGCAGAGTATTGGCGAGTATTGGCGAGTATTGGCAGAGTATTGGCGAGTATTGGCAGAGTATTGGCGAGTACTGGCAGAGTATTGCAGTGTTGCACAGTGGTGGCAGAGCATTGCACAGTGGTTGCAGAGCATTGCAGTGGTGGCAGAGCGTTGCACAGTGGTTGCAGAGCGTTGCACAGTGGTTGCAGAGCATTGCGCAGTGGTTGCAGAGCGTTGCACAGTGGTTGCAGAGTATTGCACAGTGGGGGCAGAGCGTTGCACAGTGGTTGCAGAGCATTGCACAGTGGGGGCAGAGCATTGCACAGTGGTTGCAGAGTATTGCACAGTGGTGGCAGAGTGTTGCACAGTGGTGGCAGTGTAGCTGTCACTGACCAGCGCTGTGGGCACTACACATCCAGCCCACAGCGCTGTTCTCATCTCCCCCCCTGCGTGCTTCTCCCCTCTCACTGTACCGATCGGTACAGAGAGGGGAGGGAGGAACCGGCGTCATGACGTGATGATAGCCTTTTTGATATATGGAAAAATTAATTTAATAATACAAATAATGTAATATGTGTTTGTAATCGAAAAACATAGTTTGTTTATGAGTAGGCAGGTACATGTCAAAAGACTATGGGGGTTATTTACAAAAGGCAGATTCATTTGACAATACAAGTGGAAAGTGCAACTTCAATTGCACTGCAAATGCAGTCGCTGTAAATGTGAGGGTAACATATATATATATATATACATATATATATTTTTTTTTATATATATATTTATTTAGATCTATATCTATATCTAGATATATCTCGCTCTATATATATATATAATTTCACAAATTAATGATGAAGAAAAACGTTCGGGAGGACTCTGCGTGAATATAAGCAGCAAGGCAACCTCATTCTTCAAGCACGATAAAATACAAATTGCGCTGTATTAAAATATCAAAGAATCAGCAGCGCGACGAATGTGCTAGCTTCAATACGAACGCTAGTTTTACCAGACCGAGCGATTCCGTGACATACTTGCTACTGAGCATGCGTCCTTTTTGGTCCGCCGGACCATCATACAGATGGCCGTATTGTCCGCCAGACTGCCAAGTTCAGCGGACAATTTTAAAACAAAACTTAAAACCTAGTCCGCCGGACTTTTGGGAAAAAAAGTCAGTCGAAGGCCCACACACGATCGGACTGTCTGGTGGACTCTAGTCCGGCGGACAATCCCGCGGGAAAGTCCGATCGTGTGTACGCGGCATCAATTGCTTTTAGCATTTTTATGATATTTTTTTCACTGAGTCACTTTAAATATCTTTTACTACCTTTTGGGTTACATATATATATATTTATTGCTCGCATAAGGAATTTTTTCACAGACACCAATTATTTATACAGTTTTATTTATTTATTTATTTCTTTATGGATTGTCATTGCACTTAGTCACTTTGAGTATTTTTTCAACAATATACTGTATTTATTCATATATTATTTATACGTACATTTTTCACTTGTCACACACTGGTTACATGATTTATATTTATCATTATCGTGCATAGTGATAGCAATTTAGGAACTTCACTCCCCACACTAATCTTGAACAGCGCCACCATCCCTCATTTAGTATTTCATTTATCTTACTCCACCCTTGTGTGTAGTGTTTCCTGGGAGGCTGCAGTTCAGATCCTAAGCGCGGATTCTATAGTATTTTTCATAATCTGCAGCCTTTGCATTCAATGCACAAGTCGCAGTAAGCCCAACACTCACCTAGGGACGACCGCCTTAAGAAGGCACATGAACTGCCATCACCGAGCCCAGTGGGAGCAACGCCGTCAGAACCCACAAAGCCACACTCCAGGCTCTCACCGTCCAGCCTCTTCTACTTCTTCTTCTCCTCTCTCCTCAGAATTGTCCTCCACTCCACCTTCCATCATGCCGTCCTCACGTTTTTCTGGAAAAAGGCAGGCTTCCGTGGGCCAAATGTTCGAGCGTAAAAAAAATGATGACGCCGGATAACCCTCTTGACCAACGGTTAACCGCTGGCTTGTCAGAACTGTTCACCTGCCAACTACTGCCATATAAACTGGTGGACTCGGAGGCCTTTCGAAAATTTGTGGCCATTGGAACACCACAATGGAAGGTCCGAGGAAGGAAGTATTTCTTACAGAAGGGCATCCCAGAGCTATATGGCCATGTTCAGTGGCAAGTGAATGTATCTCTGGCACACAGTGTCGGTGCCAAGCTTCATCTGATCACAGACACGTGGTCTAGCAAACACAGGCAGGGAAGGTATATAACTTTTACTGCCCACTGGGTAAACCTTCTGACGGCCGTCAAGCATGTAACCCGTGGCACCCGTGTAGATTTGGTTTTACCGCCACGGATTGTATGCAGGCCAGCCTCTTCTTCTCCTCCTCCTACTCCATCCTGCCTCTCCTCCTCGGCTGACTCCTCCTTTTCCGCTGCTAGCCTCTCTTCCGCTGCGCCGCCCAAGATTCCCAGAACCTATTCGACATGCCAGGTGAGACGTTGCCATGCTGTGCTGCGTCTGTTGTGCCTGGAAGCCAAGAGCCACACTGGCCCTGCACTCCTTTCAGCTTTGCGTTCACAGGCAGATCAGTGGCTAACACCGCTCAATTTGACAGTTGGTAAAGCGGTGTGCGACAATGGTGCCAATCTGCTTAGCGCGTTGAAACAGGGCAAAATTACACATGTGCCATGCATGGCACACGTCTTAAACTTGGTTGTGCAGCGATTCATTGTAAAATACCCTAAGGTCCAGGACATCTTGCGGCAGGCAAGGAAAATCTTGGCCCATTTCAGAAGATCTTACACAGCCATGGCTCGCCTTGCTGACATTCAGTGGCAACACAATCTGCCGGTCAGACGTCTTATTTGTGATTGCCCGACCCGATGGAACTCAACCTTGTATATGCTTGATAGGCTGCTCCAGCAGAAATGTGCAGTTAACGACTACCTGTACGAACTCTGCGGCAGAACAGGTTCGGGGGAGCTTGTTTTTTTTTCACCGCGCCAGTGGCTGCTCATGCGCGACGCATGCAGACTTCTGCGGCCATTTGATGAGATCACCAAACTGGTCAGTCGCAGCCATGGCACCATCAGTGACATCGTACCTTACGCCTTCTTTATGGAGCATGCATTGCGTTGTGACATTGATCAAGCCGTCGAGGAGCAGGAAGATGAGGAAGTCACAATGCTGGATGAATTCCCAGGGGGGCTACTCTATCTGAGACAAGTCAACAACAGGAGTCTGAAGAGGAGTCAGAGGAGGATGGTGCCGGGGCGGATGAGGAGGAGCAAGAAGAGCATGCTTTAAACCTTTCTGGGATCCCTGTTGTCCGTGGATGGGGGGAGGAGAACGAGGCGGAGGACATTATCCTGGATGATGAGCAGGAGCCAGGCCACCACACCGCTTCCAGTTTAGTGCAAATGGGGGGCCTTCATGCTCCAGTGTTTTAACAGGGACCCCCATATTAAAAAGCATAAAGGTCAAGGACCAGTACTGGGTGGCAACGTACTTAGACCCCCAGTACAAACACAAAATGGTGGAAATGTTACCACCCTCACAGAGGGCTGTCAGAATGGAGCACTTCCAGGCCTTGCTTAGAGAAATGCTGCATTCTGCTTTTGCGTACGCTGGCAGAGGAATTTCCACTCCCAGAGAAAGAGTTGCGGGTACCAATCCAACAGCGCCTGCAAGAAGAGGGCGGTTTGAAGATGTGTTGGTCACTTCTGATATGAGATCATTCTTTCAGCCGACCCATCGACAGGTGTCATCCGGATGCAGCATCAGGGAACGCCTAGACCGTCAGGTGTCCGAATACATCGGGTTAACGGCCAATGTGGACGCTCTGAGAAGTGATGAACCCCTGGACTACTGGGTGGGCAGGCTTAAACTCTGGCCAGAGCTTGCACAATTTGCAATGGAACTGTTGGCTTGCCCCTCGTCCAGTGTCCGGTCCGAAAGGACATTCAGCACAGCAGGGGGGATCGTGACCGATAACCACACTCGCCTAGCTCACGACAGTGTTGACTACCTCACATTTATAAAAATGAATGAGGCATGGATCTCGGAGGAATTTAACACATGTGACCAGTAGACCATGTATATGCATAACTCTATTAACGATTTATATAATCTAGCACACAGACCTTTTTTCTACCTTTGGCTCACTTGTAGAAAAAAAGCACACCGTACTATATGCCTGTACCCTCCTGTTTGAAGAGGTTGAGCGGTGATATATTTTTGGGTCCCGCAGCTAGTTGCTGGTGTCAGTGCTGGTGTCAGTGCTCTCTATCTTAGTGCTGGTGTCAGTGCTCTCTATCTCGGTGCTGGTGTCAGTGCTCTCTATCTCGGTGCTGGTGTCAGTGCTCTCTATCCCGGTGCTGGTGTCAGTGCTCTCTATCGCGGTGCTGGTGTCAGTGAGGGAGATAGCAGCGGAGGAGCCAATCAGCAGGCAGTGCCAGCACCATGGCTGAGGATCAGCACTGGACTGGCACCTCCTGACCACTGCAGTGGAGCCCTGCATAGGTTTGGGTAAGGGCCGGGCAGAGGGAGGGGTCAGGGGCTCAAGCACAGGTTGGCACACTGGGGCACTGGCACAAGACTGCGCTGCCCTGACTGTGGCACTGATCATCTCCTGCACCCCTTCATAGCCTGGCCTGACCTTGCCTCTCCTCCATGGCCTACATGCGCTCCTGAATTGACAAAATTTCACAGATAAAAAAAGAATGCTTGTCGTTGTCGATCCCAGATTCACTTAATACTTCTGGTATGTCAGTGTCCATGTTGTGGGACTATGTGTGCACAGCTAGTAAGTATTTTGTGGCTGCAAATATGACCTAAAGGTTTTTAATGTTCGCCTGCCCTTAAAATGAATGGGGCCTGCCGCAAACCTGTTGTTCGCGAACATTTGGGCACGTTCGCGGATTGCGTTCATGAAACATCCCGTCAGAAGTTCATCCATCACTACTTCTGATTCCTTGATGGACCTTAGGTCTAATAGGACCTTGGGTCTAACATTTCTAATAGTCTAATGGACCTTAGGCCTAACATTTCTTCATCAAGATGAAAGTACAGGTCTAAATTACAGGTCTAAGGTACATATTACAGTATCTCACAAAAGTGAGTTAACCCCTCACATATTTTGTAAATATTTTAGTCCTATCTTTTCATGTGACAACACTGAACAAATGACACTTTGCTACAATGTAAAGTAGTGCGTGTACAGCTTGTATAACAGTGTAAATTTGCTGTCCCCTCAAAATAACTCAACACACAGCCATTAATTGCCATCCTAGGCATCATCATTTATAATTACCTTATTCTAAACCTCCTTTCCGTGACAGGGTCAGACCTTACAGATATCCTTGCTACTACTATATTACAGCATTCAGTTTTCCACGTGCATGCTCCTGAAGAGTGGATGAATCCATGAAATTCATAGAGCTATTATATGCCATGTCTTATGCCAACTACTGTTTTATTTTATTCAATGATCACTTGTAACTGTGATTTGTATTATTGTGGTCAATTGTCATTGCTGTATATTTATCCATTGAATGGAAAACATTCCTTTTCTTGGTGTACTCATGATTACTCTCATGCAACTTACCATTGATTTTTTAATAAATCTAAATGTTTTACACCTGCCTGCTTCATTTAAAGTCCCAACCCCAGTCGCCCAATTGCATTCATTAGATAGGGATGGAGGCAACCGACCTTACCCGGTCACTGCCTCATACAAAGTCCCAACGTTTTCTCGTTTTAACGTTTTTCGTTTTAATGTTTCCTTTCAAACACAGCCATTAATGTGTAAACCACTAGCAACAAAAGTGAGTACACCCCTAAGTGAAAATGTCCAAATTGGGCCCATGGTGTCAATATTTTGTGTGGCCACAATTATTTTCCAGCACTGCCTTAACCCTCTTGGGCATGGAGTTCACCAGAGCTTCACAGGTTGCCACTGGAGTCCTCTTCCACTCCTCCATTACGACATCACGGAGCTGGTGGATGTTAGAGACCTTGCGCTCCTCCACCTTCCATTTCAGGATGCCCCACAGATGCTCAATAGGGTTTGGGTCTGGAGACCTGCTTGGCCAGTCCATTACTTTTACCCTCAGCTTCTTTAGCAAGGCAGTGGTTGTCTTGGAGGTGTGTTTGGGGTCATTATCACGTTGGAATACTGCCCTGTGGCCCAGTCTATGAAGGGAAGGGATCATGCTCTGCTTCAGTATGTCCCAGTACATGCTGGCATTCATGGTTCCCTCAATGAACTGTAGCTCTTGAGTCCTGGCAGCACTCATGCAGCCCCAGACCATGACACTCCCACCACCATGCTTGACTGTAGGCAAGACACACTTGTCTTTGTACTCCTCACCTGGTTGCCACCACACACACACTTGACACCTTCTGAACCAAAAACTTTTATCTTGGTCTCATAAGCTAAACATAAGAATATGGAACGAATATTATCTAAACATTGGAATATTTTAGCACAAGACCCTCATCTAAAAACCATACTACCGGCCCACCCCACTGTTACATATCGGAGAGCGCCTAACCTTAAAAACAAAATTGCGCCAAGCAAACTAAAATCCAATATTGTTCCATTACCAACATCTGTCCTAATACCCATTACGGGTATGTACCAATGTAAGAAAGCATTATGCAAGACCTGTAAATTTGTTAACCATGGCCAAAAATCGTTAACCTCAAAAGGCAAAACATACCAGCTACAAGATAAATGGAAAGGCCTGGAAAACTCACTATTGAATGTACCTCATCCCGATTTGAGTGATGAATAGGTGAAGGGGGACAGAAATAGGGGATTATAGCGGTTTGACATTGAATGTCTATATAATTGCATTCCACACCTCAGAGGTCTGGAGGTCATACGTGGCCTACTCCTGGAACGTGGTCCCCAATTTGATAATTATTCCAATTTGTACTTGACCTATTGAAATTTATCCTGACTAAGAATTATTTTATTTTTGGAACTTCCCACTTCCTCCAGGTACAGGGGTTGGCTATGGGGACCAAGTGTGCTCCCTCATATGCCAACCTGTACCTGGGGGGGTGGGAACGGCATCTCTTCTCCAATCTTTGTCCTAACATTAAATCTAAAATCACACACTGGTATAGATATATTGATGATATTTTGTTATTTTGGTCTGGGTCACAGGATGACCTCAAACAATTTTTCAAATCTCTATTCATTAATGACTTTAACTTAAAATTTACGATGGAATCTAGCCAATCTGTGAATTTTCTTGATTTGACTATTTTCCTCGATAAATATGGCAGCATTAGCACCTCCCTGTTTAGAAAACCCTCGGCAGGCAACACTATCCTACATGCTCAAAGTGCTCATCCTCAATCACTACTAAACAGTATTCCATATAGTCAGTATCTCAGGATCAGACGGAACTGTACATCTGATGTTGACTTTTATAATGCCTCTAAGGAACATAGACTTAAAAACAGAGGCTACAGTCATGCCCTACTAAAACGGTCTTTTAACAAAGTCAGGAATCTTGACAGATCAAAATTTATACACACTATCAAAGATCAGACTAACGCTCAACCAGTGAGACTGATCACCCGATTCTCCTCTATGCACACTCAGATTAGAGAAGTAGTGAACAATTTTTGGCCATTGCTCTTAGCTGACCCTACAGTAAGCAAATTCATTGGTGCACGCCCAGATATTACTTACAAAAGATGTCCTTCCCTTTGAGATCGTCTCACTAAAAGCCATCACTCCCCACGTATAACTCAAATACGTCGAGGGAACGACACCTATCCATGCGGATCGTGTGATATCTGCCAATTAATTTCGAACTCTAAAATCATTCAATTACCGAATGGGTGTTCCCATCAGGTAATGCCCCATGTCAACTGTAGGACTATCGGTATAGTCTATTTAGCTACATGTACTTGTGGATGCTTTTATATTGGGAAAACCAAACGGCCTTTTCAGGTCCGTATTCGTGATCATATCAAGCCTACCTATAAACGTATGACTACCACAGCCATCAATAGACATATTGGCCTGGCACATAATTTTGATCCCCTCTGCATGTGTTTTTCGGCACTTGAACATGTCGTAACACATATTTGAGGTAGAGGGATAGATGAAAAACTCCTACAACTTGAGACTAAATGGATACATAACCTTAGTGCTACTCATTTCCTAGGTCTTAATGAACACATCAGCTTCAAACCATTTCTATAGTATATTCAGTTGTTCTGTACATTATCTCCCTATTGTTCTGTTGTAATCAAAACAACCAATGTTACAATAGTTAGCTACCTCTATGTATGACTGACACATTGCCTTTACGGCTCCACATCAATCTCCATTGGACCCTCCCGTTGTTTCAACCTGTGTTCACGTCATTGGTCTACAGTGAGCTCTCTAGACCACCCGGGTAATTATGTAATCATATGTCTTGTATTTTTTCTTTTTCTCCTTTTTTGTGGGCTTCAAATATCAATTAAATTTGTTTATCTTATTATATGACTTTATGTCTTGAAATTATAATAAATTGCTATAACAATTACTATTATTTTTTTACCTAATTGTTATTAAAACCGTGTACATTTCTCTCTCCTTCTTTATATATTTTTTTCAAATTTTTCTTATAATTGATATTGGTATATGAACCTCGGTTCCACACAAAACTGTGATGTAAGCCCCATTGGGTATTGTTCCTTGCATGTCATTTAGGGGCCCCGTTACTTTTGGGGATAATTGGGGTTACCGGCTGTTATTCCTCTCCCCCACTTCTCCTCCAGTGATTCCCCCTTTTTCATCAGAGCGCTTTGCTTGTGGTTCGTGGGATCGCGCCATCGCGTGTCTAAATGCACATACCCCGGTACATCGTTATGTCCTGTTAGTGCCCATGAGCATTGGTTCTGTATGGGCACCCAAGGGTTGTTTTTTTTTCACCCAACCCTGTTTACCTCTGAACACACCCAATTACTATTTCCATCTAGTAAACTAATAGCCCCTTCTATCCATCTTCCATATTATACAGCATCTAACCCAAGCGGTTTCTTTACTGTTACTAGTGCTGTTTGTCTGCAGTACACATTTCATCCTCTGAGCGGCTTTCTCTGGCTCAATTCTCGAGTGGTGCGAGCGCTGTGTGCCGCGCGCGCATCCTTCATCGGGACTTATGGGAAATGTAGGCCAAAATGGCGCATGTGCCCGAGGTATTTTTCGCCCGCTGCCTGATCATGAGTAATCCTGATCAGGTGTGGGGGGCGTATACAGCCTGCATATCCACACCGCTTTGGTGATGGACTCTGGGGCGCCAGTACACCTGGATTACTGTTGCATAAGGTCAGTTTTTTATTTACCTCCTCCCTTCTACTGCTTTATAACCTATAGCTCATATTTACTTGGTATTGTCCTTTTATGCAGAAGTTTCTTTATCTGCGCTTCTGGACTGGCTGGCTTAAATTTGGATAACAATACCTAAAAACCGTCCCATGCTTTTAGCTTTGGCTATTTGCATCTCTGCTTCCTTTAGGTGAGTAAGCAGCTGACATACCCAAATCCAGTCATTATTTATCTGGCTCTCTGCAACCTAGTCTAAGGTTGTTTTCCTTCTTCTCTGTTTACAGCACCTATAAACGCATAGCCTATACAGACCTTGCATTTATTTCTATATTCTGGCGCCCCCTATACCTATGGTTCATTTTTACTTGGTAAGCGTTATTTCTTTATTTTGGACTATAATAGCCATTGTTGGCATTCAAATAATTTGAAGCCAGCTTAATTAACTATTACAACACAACCCATTGTTTTTTACCAGGTTTTATATATGCCCTCTGCAGTCCCTCTCCTTTTGGCACCTATACTCGACCATACCTGTGGTGTTGGTTTGGCCTTGTTTTGGCCTGACGGTACGTATCGCTCTGCAAGTGCGCTCTTTCGGGGCAATTCATTGGGGGTCTGGGCGAGGATCAGCTTATTTTGATATGCAATGTAAACACTGCTCAATTTGGGTACAGATTGTCTTAGTGACCCTGAAGAAGCTAATGCTCGGCGAAACATGTTGGTCATCCACATCTGAGAACATAACTGTAACCCGGATCTATACCTGCATAGATCGCTAAACTTTTCTTCAAAGATGTTAGGTCATTTATGGTGTCTCAGCCAACAATGAGGCCTCCTTTTCCCCCTTTTTCTAGTGGGTCTCATGCTGACTGAACCACATTTTTTACTCTGCATTATTATTCCTGTATGTTTTCTATTTAATAAATGTTCTTGTAATTTTTTATAAAAAATCACGAGTGTCCTTTTTATTACACAAGTACCGCTATAATCCCTTATTTCTGTCCCCCTTCACCTATTCATCACTCAAATCGGGATGAGGTACATTCAATAGTGAGTTTTCCAGGCCTTTCCATTTATCTTCTATCCGCGCTTCAATGAGCTATTCTTTTCTGGCAGGAAATACTCTAAAACGTACTCATAACATCCTTATGTATATTTTTTGCACACTCGTGATTTTTGACTCTATATGAATCAATCCTCTACATATCGGTGTATTGTATTAATCATATCTAGAATTGCATAATTAATTCCTTCTATATTGAACTTGTTTAGCTACTGATACCTGGGTGGCCTGTTTGCTCCTCTAGCCATGGCGGACTACTGTGGTGATGCTTGGAGGGGTCTAATGGAGAAGATACAGATATCACAAAATACTGCCAATATCACTGATGATGAGTTGGACAAATCGTTTATGAGACTTCAACGCCTCCTTGAAAAAAACGTCCATGTCTACTGGCATAAAACATATTTTGAGAAATATAGTACGAATCAAATAGTCCCCTGGGGCTTAAGAATTCAAATTTTTCCAACTATTAAAAAGATAAATTATATTCTCAAGACCTCCTGGGAATATAATTTACAATCCTGTTCTTTTAGTATGATTTCAATCCTTTGTAAGCAATATGAACATGAGCTAGATCAATTAGATTCAGCTATAAATATATGGCATGATGAGCATGCCCCTCTTGCTTCTTCCCCTAGATTCACCAAGAGAGATAAAAGTTTACGTGCACACCTCGAAACTTACACTCTAGATATCATCAGTACTAAAGAAAGTAAATATCAGAGAGACAAATCCGCCTATGATAATGAATATGCTTACAAATGGAACAACCCCATTAAACGTAAGCCTGCATTTAGAGCACAAACCTTCCCTACACAACCTAACACCAATGAACAACCCAATACTCCATTTGCTTCCTTTTCTTCTAGCACTTCCACTATATATCAGGATCTATCACACGACCGTAATTTTAAAAAAAGAAAGGGGGATAGATCCTCCATTCTAACGGATTTTCCTATTCGCACCCCTGCACCTGTACTCAACGCTAGACCATTTAATTTACGTCCTAAAAATAATAAGATCTCTACTCCTACTCTACAGACCTCGACCAATCTGCCTAACTCACAAATGAATATTGCCCACTCTTCTAATTTACCCACTATCACCACTGCTTTCTCTTCTTCACTTGCCACTAGACGTGGCAGTGAACCAGTATTACGCTCTATGTTTTCTCAAAATGGATCTTCCTCTGATCCCAAAATTGCACCTATTTTTTTAGCCCTGACCCCAGACACCTCACCAAACCCCGTATAGCACTTCCCCCCACTGTTTTATCACCACCTGCTGGACTTGATGTAGTGAATCTGTCATCTGTTTCACTTACTAGTGATCAGATAAAAATCCTACAATTGGGCCTGACATTCTGCCCATCTGCTAGCTTCGATACATTTATATTCATCAAAGATATCCATCTTTTTGCACGCAAATTTTTTTATAAAGTTTTGTATGACAAACCCTCTTCCCAACCACCCTGCTCTGTCACCACCTCTTCTAATCAAGCACCAACATTTGAAGAAATGCAGGCCATCGATGAACTCATGTCGCTCTGGGAGGAGGGTGCCATCGATGCCGACGAAGCCGACGAGTTGGCTGTCGTCGCCCTCGGTGTCTCTTTCCCCCCCACTTCTTTCAAACCCAAATCAAAAAATTTTCCCCTATTATCTACCAATCCAAACATTTCTGCATTTGTACAACAAACATGCCTGGCCATAAAAAATCTGGAATATATCTCCACAGGTAAATCTAATTTAACTACCCCTAGTCTTCAAGCGTTGAAATCTCTTCAAACCCACCCAGACTTGGTCATCAAACCAGCCGATAAAGGTGGGAATGTCGTGGTCATGGATGTTGCTGCCTATGAAATCATGTGCCGCAACATTCTTGATAACTCAGAATAGTATAGACCCATTGCCCCATCAGTAATTAAAAATTTCTCAAATCAATTTGACCAACTTATTTTTTTGGCCTATCAGGTCGCTACTGTTGATCTCAATACCTGGAACTTTTTGAAAATTAACGAACCGACTATCCCTACTTTCTATGCCCTACCCAAGATTCACAAATCTATCTCTTGTCCCCCTGGATGTCCCATTGTATCAGGATGTCATTGCCTAACAGAAAATGCCAGTGCTCTTGTTGACAAATATTTAGTACCTCATGTTACCTCCTTGCCATCTTACGTCAAGGACACCATTCATCTTCTCAAACTACTACAAAATATGAATTTACCTCCCAACACTTGGTTGGTAACCCTGGACATTGAATGTCTATATAATTGCATCCCACACCACAGAGGTCTTGAGGTCATACGTGGCCTACTCCTGGAACCTGGTCCCCAATTTGATAATTATGCCAATTTTGTACTTGACCTATTGAAATTTATCCTGACTAAGAATCATTTTATTTTTGGAACTTCCCACTTCCTCCAAGTGCAGAGGGTGGCTATGGGGACCAAGTGCGCGCCCTCATATGCCAACCTGTACCTGGGGGGGTGGGAACAGCATCTCTTCTCCAATCTTTGTCCTAACATTAAATCTAAAATCACACACTGGTATAGATATATTGATGATATTTTGTTATTTTGGTCTGGGTCACAGGATGACCTCAAACAATTTTTTGAATCTCTATTCATTAATGACTATTTACGATGGAATCTAGCCAATCATCTGTGAATTTTCTTGATTTGACTATTTCCCTCGATAAATATGGCAGCATTAGCTCCTCCCTGTTTAGAAAACCCTCGGCAGGCAACACTATCCTACATGCTCAAAGTGCTCATCCTCAATCACTACTAAACAGTATTCCATATAGTCAGTATATCAGGATCAGACGGAACTGTACATCTGATGTTGACTTTTATAATGCCTCTAAGGAACTTTACCATAGACTTAAAAACAGAGGCTACAGTCATGCCCTACTAAAACGGTCTTTTAACAAAGTCAGGAATCTCGACAGATCAAAATTGATACACACTATCAAAGATCAGACTAACGCTCAACCAGTGAGACTGATCACCCGATTCTCCTCTATGCACACTCAGATTAGAGAAGTAGTGAACAATTTTTGGCCATTGCTCTTAGCTGATCCTACAGTAAGCAAATTCATTGGTGCACGCCCAGATATTACTTACAAAAGATGTCCTTCCCTTAGAGATCGTCTCACTAAAAGCCATCACTCCCCACGTATAACTCAAATACGTCGAGAGAACGACACCTATCCATGCGGATCGTGTGATATCTGCCAATTCATTTCGAACTCTAAAATCATTCAATTACCGAATGGGTGTTCCCATCAGGTAATGCACCATGTCAACTGTAGGACTATCGGTATAGTCTATTTAGCTACATGTACTTGTGGATGCTTTTATTTTGGGAAAACCAAACGGCCTTTTCAGGTCCGTATTCGTGATCATATCAAGCCTACCTATAAACGTATGACTACCACGGCCATCAATAGACATATTGGCCTGGCACATAATTTTGATCCCCTCTGCATGTGTTTTTCGGCACTTGAACATGTCGTAACACATATTAGAGGTGGAGGGATAGATGAAAAACTCCTACAACTTGAGACTAAATGGATACATAACCTTAATGCTACTCATTTCCTAGGTCTTAATGAACACATCAGCTTCAAACCATTTCTATAGTATATTCAGTTGTTCTGTACATTATCTCCCTATTGTTCTGTTGTAATCAAAACAACCAATGTTACAATAGTTAGCTACCTCTATGTATGACTGACACATTGCCTTTACGGCTCCACATCAATCTCCATTGGACCCTCCCGTTGTTTCAACCTGTGTTCACGTCATTGGTCTACAGTGAGCTCTCTAGACCACCCGGGTAATTATGTAATCATATGTCTTGTATTTTTTCTTTTTCTCCTTTTTTGTGGGCTTCAAATATCAATTAAATTTGTTTATCTTATTATATGACTTTATGTCTTGAAATTATAATAAATTGCTATAACAATTACTATTATTTTTTTACCTAATTGTTATTAAAACCGTGTACATTTCTCTCTCCTTCTTTATATATTTTTTTCAAATTTTTCTTATAATTGATATTGGTATATGAACCTCGGTTCCACACAAAACTGTGATGTAAGCCCCATTGGGTATTGTTCCTTGCATGTCATTTAGGGGCCCCGTTACTATTGGGGATAACTGGGCTTACCGGCTGTTATTTCCTCTCCCCCACTTCTCCTCCAGGGATTCCCCCTTTTTCATCAGAGCGCTTTGCTTGTGGTTCGTGGGGTCGTGCCATCGCGTGTCTAAATGCACATACCCCGGTACATCGTTATGTCCTGTTAGTGCCCATGAGCATTGGTTCTGTATGGGCACCCAAGGGTTGTTTTTTTTTTCACCCAACCCTGTTTACCTCTGAATTTGGCCACTCATACCCAATTACTATTTCCATCTAGTAAACTAATAGCCCCTTCTATCCATCTTCCATATTATACAGCATCTAACCCAAGCGGTTTCTTTACTGTTACTAGCGCTGTTTGTCTGTGTGACACACATCGCTATTTGTCCGCAGTACACGTTTCATCCTCTGAGCGGCTTTCTCTGGCTCCTTCATCAGGACTTATGGAAAATGTAGGCCAAAATGGCGCATGCGCCCGCCGCCTGATCATGAGTAATCCTGATCAGTTGTGGGGGGCGTATATAGCCTGCATATCCACACCGCTTTGGTGATGGACTCTGGGGCGCCAGTACACCAGGATTACTGTTGCATAAGGTCAGTTTTTTATTTACCTCCTCCCTTCTACTGCTTTATAACCTATAGCTCATATTTACTTGGTATTGTCCTTTTATGCAGAAATTTCTTTATCTGCGCTTCTGGACTGGCTGGCTTAAATTTGGATAACAATACCTAAAAAACGTCCTAGGCCTTTACCCTTGGCTATTTGCATCTCTGCTTCCTTTAGGTGAGTAAGCAGCTGACCTACCCAAATCCAGTCATTATTTATCTGGCTCTCTGCAACCTAGTCTAAGGTCGTTTTCCTTCTTCTCTGTTTACAGCACCTATAAATGCATAGCCTATACAGACCTTGCATTTATTTCTATACTCTGGCACCCCCTATACCTATGGTTCATTTTTACTTGGTAAGCGTTATTTCTTTATTTTGGACTATAATAGCCATTGTTGGCATTCAATTAATTAACTATTATAACACAACCCATTGTTTTTTACCAGGTTTTATATACGCCCTCTGCAGTCCCTCTCCTTTTGGCACCTATACTCGACCATACCTGTGGTGTTGGTTTGGCCTTGTTTTGGCCTGACGGTACTTATCGCTCTGCAAGTGCGCTCTTTCGGGGCAATTCATTGGGGGTCTGGGCGAGGATCAGCTTATTTTGACATGCAATGTAAACACTGCTCAATTTGTGGCATGATTTTCTGAGTATATACATTGAAAGGAAATAAATCAAGATTAGGGGTTCCCTCTCTGCTTTGGTATGCTGTGCAATTCCGAAACCAGATGTGTGAGATTTGCCCTTTGAGATAAAGAAAAGTATACACAGCCAGGTTCTCTCCGAGCAAATCTAAATCTTTATTCTTGGGTGTGAATATAAGAGGGGCTTTCAGAAAGTACCGCCCTTTAACAGATTATACAATCATATACAGAGACACATAGGTACAGTCTGACGCCCACAGTGAAACTAATTATTTCTAAAATATCACGTGCTTTACAAGAAATGAAACTCAACAGAAGATTACAGTATTATGGAAAAACTAAACTAGATTAGCAAGACTTGAGCATATTTCACAAAATGGATGTTAGAGACACACAAAATGGAAGCTGACTATAATACAAAGAAGTAGTTAAACTAAATATCCCTTCAATCCCCTCTTAGATCATATAAGATGATCTCTACATTCTATGTTGTGCTTTAATACTTCTTTGGGGCTGTGGCATAGATTGCCAGATGACTCTTCATGTATGTCATGTGAGATAGAACCTTATCATCAGGAGATCGAAGGTGCGCAATTATGTAAGTGCAACATTTAAAACAGAGGTAAAGAATCAGAGCAAGGATAAATACCATAACAAGGACAATGTCTTTTAACCATAAAAATATACCTCCAAGCCCAAATCCTGCATTGGCAAATGGGCTCCATGTTTTAGCAATGTCCCTAGCTTCCTGCTGGAGCTGGCCTCTAGTGGATGTCCCCTTTTATAATCCCCTACCACTCCCATGACAGATAACAAGGATGCAAGGTAACACCATCCCTTAACATGGAGGGGCACCCAGGGATAACACACTTTCCTACAACATACATGGATACTTTGTCCCAGTGCAAAAGATCTCTTAGCGACAAACTCATGAGTGCACTTGTCCTGTGTTGCGATTATAAATTAGTGTAATATTTCACCTATATTTTTTAGAGAAAAAGAAAAGTTATGCAAAGTACAGTTTAACCCTGGGTCAATTGCTTGAAACAGTGAGCAGGCAGGGGCAGAGACTCCGGATTCGCACATGGAGATATTAAATATTGACCTGCTGCAGAAAGAGGGGTTAGTCTGTGTCTTATTCCCTAAATTAAAACACCAATCAGGGGAATGACTTCTACCTGCTATTGGAAAGGTAACAATGTTGTTTTTGTACAGAGTGGATATGTTAGTCAAGAATACAGGAGGAGTCTCATTGAGAAAGGAGGAAACATTTAAAGGTACAGCCAAAAGGGCAATTCGGGCAGTGCTAGGATGTAATATGCTACATATCCAACATTCTTCATACCCTGATTTTTTTAGCATAAGCATACTTAAATTTTAGCAAAAGCATCTTATCAGTAAAACTATCTCCAATCTCTCTATTTTTTCTAGCTTGTGTCAATATAATGTTCTTGTGTGTGTGTGTGTGTGTGTTTGTGTTCCCACAGATACTTTTAATTGCACCCAAATCTTCAGGGTGGTCGATACAGTTAGTGGTGATCCAGGTGGGTAGGAACACTGTTAGAGAGATCAGGGTCAGTGGGCAGAATGCCTTGTCAGAAGTCTGTGGTGAAGTAAGCGAGGTCATCTTCTCTGGCCGGACCTGCTTTCCCAGGAACTCCTTCATCTGCTTGGACTTCTGCTTGAGGGCCTCCTGTATCCAAGATCTCCTTCTTGCTCTTGGGGCTTTGGGCAACCTTTTTTTCACTCTGTTGGCATGGATCCAGGACTGGCAATTTTCCACTAGGATGGCTGTTCTGGTCACTGCAACCACTGTGGTAGGAGGTCCAAAGGGATACTCTTGCTTTTTATTTCTGTTCAGCTGTTGGACCACCACGGTGTCTCCCAATTTGAAGGGGTGAGTAGTTTCCTGTGAAGAAAAAGAAAAGGTGCGAGCAACATTTCTCTCAACTGTTTACAATGTTTCAACCAATTTCCTTACATATTCTTCCTGTAATAAGTCTAAATCTCCCTTTTCTATCATTAAATGTGCTCTGGCCATGGGGTGGGGAAAAGTCGACCCATCAAGACATCAAAAGGTGAATACACTGTTGTCTTGGAAGGGTCATTCTTATTTCTGCCAGGACTGCTGGGAGGACCTTCTTTCAGTTGGCAAAGGTTCCTCCTGTGGCCTTTCTTATTTTGTCTTTTATTGGTCTGTTTATTCTTTCTACTATCCCTGAGCTTTGAGGGTGTTGGGGAATGTGAAACTTCCGTTCTATCTTGAGAGTTTTTTTTACCCAGTCCTGGCAGACCCTTGATACAAATGTAGGTCCATTGTCTGTCTGAATTTATAAGAAGTGGGCATCCCCATCCAGGAATGATTTCCTGAACGAGGATCCTCACTACTGTTTGGGCATCTTCTTTTGTGGTGACAAAAAGTTCAACTCAACTTGAGAACTTGTCCACAATTTCCAAAAGATGTTCCTGTCTTTTGCCTAGTTTGGGCATGTGTGTGAAGTCAATCTGCAAATGTGTAAAAGGAGTTGTTGGATATATCAGGTGTTCATGTTCGGCCTTGTGTGGGTTGTTCCTGATACATGTGATGCATCTTGCTACATAAAATTGGCCAGGAAAGTTCTGTAATGTAAAAGTCTTTCTCCAATAGTTCACAAGTGGCTTTCCAGCCTCTGTGACCTATTCCATGGAAATGAGAAATAAAAATGATGCATAAAAAATGATGCACTAGCTACAAAAAGTGATGCACTAGCTACTGGTATACATGGCTTCCCCTCTTTGCAGAGAAGTCCAGTGTTTGGATCTTTCTGCACACCTATTTCGTCCCAACCTCTGAGATCAGCTTCGTTTGCCATACCTGCAAATCTGAAAGAACCTGATCAAAAAACAAAAACAAAACAACAAGTCTGGTACTAGCATGGGCATTTGGATCTGTGCATTTTGTGAAGTAGCAGCTTATTTAGCAGCTAATCAGCCAGAGCATTTCCCTTGGCTATCTGTTTGTTGGCCTGTGTATGCTCTGCAGTGTTGTGGAAGATACATCAGACCTGGGTGATGTGTCTTGGTGAATGAGGTCTATGCAATCATGTTGTGGCACAACCTCATTCTGCTCTCCTTTTAATCCTAAAAGGGCATTTGTATTGGTGCTGGTCCTGAAGTGGGAGAAGCATATTTGATGTGCAATTTTGGATTGGACATCAAGATCAACTCATAGCCGCTCAACCTTTTGAGCAGACATGTGCTGTGTATGTACATTTTTCATACATTGTGGGTGGTGTGAAGTGTAGTGTCGTGCCCCAGAGTGAAAGAAGTGGCCATCTCAAAACCATCATCGAATAGGATGCCTCTGAGACACACAGGCATGCCTTGAACCTGCACCGGAACCATCTTTGAAAAAAAATAGGGCGCAACTTGCCTCCATGCTCCTGAACGAGGACACCTGACACATCCTTACAATTTTCCCTTGCAAACAAATGAAACATTTTTCTTGCAAACAAATTAAACATTTTTTTCTAGTTAGGGAGGCCGAGCCCTGGAGCCATTACCATAGCATTTTTCAAATACACAAAAGCATTGCACATTTCATTTGACCATTTTATACAATCTGGCATGTGTAAACCTGTGGCTTGTCTCAGGATATTGTAGTAGGAACAGTCAGGTAATCATTGGCGGCAGTAACCAATCATACCAAGAAAGGTGAACATGTCTTTCTTAGCAAGTGGGCGGGGCAGACATTTCAAAAGATCCCTCCCATCCTCCAGGGCGGCCACCCGAGTAGAACTGCAGACGAGGAATTCATCCACATACTGCAGCAGGGATGAACAATGTCCTGGTATCCAAGCTCTGAGAGTAGTTTGGAATAGGCTGCAAGGGAGTCTATATAGCCCTGGGGCATTCTACACCATGTTAGTTGGCATTTTTTAAAAAAAAACATAAAGCAAAGATTGGTTGTGCCTCCTCATCCACAGGGACGGAAATAAAAATGCGTTCAATAAGGCGCATGCGCGGCGCGAACGTGGAAGGACGCACAGGCTGAGAGCTCCGTGACGAGCGGAGACTAGATAGCTTCCCCGGGGCTATATCCACAGCTTTCTTGGCACGATTTCTCTCCGCACCCCCGGCAGAACACTCAGCGCATGCCGGGACCCAAAAACCGCCGAAGCACACCGCCCCAAAAGTCGTTAACGACATACCTCCTAAGAGTGCGGGAACAGAGCGGGATGTCTCAAAATGGCGCCCAGAAGACTCAGGCACGGACACCGCCGCAGGCCACAGCTTCTTCCCCGACGCACTCAACGGCTGACAGTGAGTACTCACTTCACCTGACCAAATCCGACCTGGATGAAAGCCTGACCCTAATGTATGACAAGCTTGCCCAAAAATTCCAGACCTGCACAAGTCCACCAATACCCTCTCTCTGGAGATTGCGGCCTTGGGCAGCAGGACAGACCTACTCGAGACCAAACATGACGAGCTAACGCTTGTCTGCTCAGACTTGGGAAAAGAACATGAGGCCCTATCTGAAACAGTTGCCCAGCTTCAGGCCCATATCAAAGATTTGGACAATAGGAACAGGCGCAACAACTTGAGGGTGAGGGGGATCCCAGAAACGGTCACGGAACTTATACCGGCCATACAGAGACTGTTTCAGTCCCTGCTACCTGAGACCGCGGTGGAGGCCTTTGCATGCGATAGGATCCACAGGGCACTGCGTCCCCCCCCTCCCCCAGACAAGCCACCTCGGGACATTGTTCTTTGCCTGAAAGACTTCCTGGTCAAAGAAGATATCCTCAGGGCTTCCAGAACCACCCAAAACCTGAGGCTAGATAACATACAAGTCCAGATCTATCCCGACATCTCCCCCACCACCCTGGATAAGAGACGGAAGATGAAGTAGGTCACCACAGTCTTGCAGTCCGCCAGAATTCGCTATCGCTGGGGATTTCCCTTTAAATTACAAGTTCCTCACAACGGCACAACTTACACGGTCACCACGCTGCAGGAAGGTAAAGACCTATTAGTCAAACTAGGACTTTTGGATGCTGCTTTGCTCCCTAGAATGCCATCAACCCCACGCCACTCTGCTATATGGGCAACTCCCCCCCCAAGAAGAGACCACCGATGAGGCAGCTATGGAACTCTTATTAACTTCTACTCAGGATCAAGACGTCGGATGGGAAGACAGGTCTTGCCCCCCTTTTTTTTTTTTTTTCTTTCTCCCTCTTACCTCCCCCCCCTCTTTTTCCCCCCTTGTGTTTTTTGTTTTGGCGCTTGTGTTTCTCCACCCGCAGGCCTGCTCTTCTCGGCTCCCAAACCATGACACGGAGGGAACTCCATTTCAGGTCACAGACGTCACCTGCAGATCGTCACCGGCATGCTCCAAACTTTCTTCAGTCTCCAGCTCCAGAGCCACACAGAAGGTTGTAGCGCTGACATGCCCTCCAGCTCCTCTCCCCTGGAGTTCCACCGGATCTACAGTCACCTCTCACAGGATGGGCTGGATAGCCCTATGCAGGTACCACCTGGCACTACATATGTCACACAGGGTGCTGGGGTCCGCTGTTGGACTCTGGAGATTGGAGCTTTGGACCTTTTGGTCCAGTTTCAATTTTTTCTTAAGGTACTGGGGAGCCTCTCTCCCTGTACCCCCCAAGATTTTGATAAACTGTTTTTTGATGAAGCTAGTAACCGTTTGTTACTGCTCTATGGTTTCTATTTTCTGACCCTTTTTTTCTCTCTCACATGATTTTTTTTTTGCTTGACAACTCTAATACTCCCGAGGCAACTCTCCTGAACAGCTCTCAAATTGATGTATTTTTTGTCCACAAATGCCTTACTTTCAGGTTGACTCTTACCACACATTTATGGTACTGTATATGGTATATTATGCTGCATGCCTATGGTCCCCCCTCTCCCTGGACTCCCAACAAACACAATGCAATTTACCCCCACTAAAACATGGGGATTAAGGTCTTGACGCACAATGTCAAGGGGTTTAACTCCCCTCAAAAAAGAAGGAAAGCGATGAGGGCCTACAAGTCCCTGGGGGCGGATGTTCTCCTCCTACAGGAGACACACTTCGCAACCAACAACCACCCCTCCTTCTTTGACAAAGCATTTAAGCAGTGTTTCTACACAACCTTTGAGTCCAGGTCCAGAGGGGCGGCCATATTCATCAAAAACTCGGTTCCTCTACAAGTTCAGAAGACTTTTATTGATCCACAAATCAGATATGTAATTGTACAGGGAATAATACAAAACAAACCCCTGACACTGGCCTCTGTATATGCCCCGAACGCATCTCAGGCTACTTTTTTCAAGGAGTTCTTCCTAACACTTGAAAAATTTCACTTCCCCCACATGATAGTCGGGGGAGATTTTAACATGGTGGCACACTCAACATTAGATAGATCCCGTGGCGGCCAGTCCTCCAGTGCTTTCCCTAAAACCCTGCAGCACTCCCTCCGCACCCATCAATTGGTAGACGTCTGGAGGGCTCATAACACTGGTTCCAGAGAATACACATTTTACTCCCATCCCCACGACAATTACTCCCGCCTGGACTATATTTATTGCACACCCACCCTTCTGGCCAACTCGACAGCCTCTACAATTCATGTTTGCCCTTGGTCAGACCATCATATGGTCTCTAGCCAGATTTCATGCATAGGTCTCCCCTTGGCAAATAGAACATGGCGCATTAACGATTCTCTTCTCACCGACCCTGTTATCCTCACACAATTGACAGACCGCCTCACGGAATACTTCAGATTAAGCGACGTGGACAATATCTCCCCTACGACCCTATGGATGGCCCACAAGGCAGTGATTAGGGGTCACCTTATTGAGGTAGCCACAACTAGGAAACGACAAAAAGCCCAGGAGGCACGATAGCTTACCTTAGATCCAGGAGACCTTTACCACAAACACCACCAGACTCCCTCACCCGACCTACTAACACAGATTACTGAAAAAAGGATGGCGTTGGACACCATTCTTTCTGGACATACAGAAAAGGCCCTTAGATGGGCCAACGCTAGGTTTCTTCTACACAGCAACTCGGCCTCTACCATGTTCGCACAGAAGCTTAAACAACAGACCCACCCGACCCATGTATATAAGCTTAAAAATACTCAGGGACAACTTACCTCCCACCCTAAAGAAGTGCTAGATATATTTTCCTCCTTCTACCGTTCCCTTTACTCGGCCCCAAAAAACTCACCCCCTGACCCCCCACACTCTTGGCTGAACCTTGTACCTCTCCCAAGCTTATCAGAAGAGCAAATATTAACCCTTAATGCTCCTTGCACGGCGGAAGAAATAGCCTCTATAGTCTCTTCTCTCAAACCCTCTAAAACCCCTGGCCCAGACGGCTTCTCAGCCTCCTATTATAAAAAATGCGCTGACCTTCTAACCCCAAAGCTAACCAAGTTGTTTAATTTTATATTAAAGGGCAACCACTTTCCGGATGAGATGCTATGGGCTAACCTCTCTCTGATCCCCAAGCCAGGCAAAGACCACTCCCACCCTCAAAACTTTAGGCCCATTTCGGTCATTAATAACGACCTAAAAATATTTGGCCGCATCCTGGCTGACCGTCTGGCCACAATAGTCACCAGTTTGATCTCCCCCGAACAAACGGGCTTTATACCCTCTAGGCAAATCACGGATAACATCCGTCTAGCCGCCAACATCATACAGGATGCCGATGCCAACAAAAAAAAGGTTTTGTTACTAAGTCTCGATATCAACAAGGCATTTGATAGCGTGCTCTGGTCCTACCTAGAATCAGTTTTAGACAAATTTGGGTTTGGGGGGGCATTTGTCCACGGCTTTAGAGCCCTATACCATCGCCCACGCACTAACATCAAGATCCCAGGTTGTAACTCCGAATTCTTCCCCCTAGAGAGGGGGACTAGACAAGGATGCCCTCTTTCCCCCCTCCTGTTCGCCCTCGCCATGGAGCCCCTCACGAAATCTATACTAGATAATCCCAACATAAAGGGCTATTACAAGGGCGACCAGGAATTTAAGTTGAGCCTTTATGCGGATGACGTTCTATTATTCCTTTCTGACCCACGGATCTCCCTCCCTAACCTCTTCGCCACCTTGACCCACTTCCAACAAATCTCAGGACTAGGAGTTAACCCGACCAAATGCACGGCCTTGCCCATTCATCTACCTGACACAGTCCTGGTTGCCCTTAGAGACTCCTTCAGGTTTTCCTGGAACCCCTCCTCTATGCAATACCTGGGGGTTAAACTCGCCCCTACTCTTAAACAACTATACAACCAAAATTACCCACAGGCCTTCGCCTCAGTTAGAAACCTGCTCCTCCAATGGTCCACTTACAAAATTTCCTTCCTAGGCCGCATCCAAGCTGTCAAAATGACCATACTGCCCAAACTGCTCTTTTTTTTTCGCTCATTGCCACTATATATCCCTAGGACCACTCTTGATAAACTCCAGTCGGAGCTCCTCTCCTTTATCTGGCAGGGAAAAAAGCCCAGGCTTGGGCGGCAGGTGATGTACGGGGCCCGCTCGGGAGGTGGTCTGGGGTGTCCGAACTTGTGGAAATATTTCCTTGCGGCCCGCTTAGTACAAACAGCCCAATGGCACGCTAATTCATCCTCCATCCCATGGATACGTTTTGAAATTGTCTCGATCGCCCCATACCTCCTCCCGGGCCTTTTATGGTCCTGCTCCATCACCCATAGGGAGATCGCTCCACTTAATGCTATTGTGGGACAGTCCCTCTATCTTTGGTCTCTTTACGAGAAAAAATTGAACTTAAAGTCGAGAGCCCCACCTCTGGCCACTTACCTGGGCGAACCCCACTTTCCCCCGGCTTTTCGCAAATACTCCACTTTCGCTGAATGGACAGATAGAGGCCTTACTACACTGAAGTCTTTCATGGGTGACTCCTCCTTCTGCTCATTCACACACCTGCAACTGAAATATGCTATTGATCGGAGTGTATTTTACCAGTTCCTCCAGATTAGGCACTTTTATACTAGCAACTTCCAAGGACTCACTAGAACTACTGGCACTCCATTCGAAGATCTATGTGGTGGGGCCTCCAGAGATAGGGGTACTATATCCAGTCTATACGGGTACCTGAACGACCATGGCTCAGCCCCCAAAACGGCGGCGATGCTGGGATGGGAGGCGGAGTTTGGGCAAGAATTTGAGGTGGAGGACTGGCAAGACATGGTAGACAACATGCACAAATGTACACGCTCCATCTCAGTGAAAGAAACGGTCCTCAAATTGCACACCAGATGGTACTACACCCCAGATCGCCTGCATAGGATGTTTCCTCTGGTTCCCGACACATGCTTTAGAGGATGTCGGGCCAGGGGCACACTGCTGCACACGTTCTGGGCATGCGATGCCCTGACACACATTTGGGCCAAAGCCACCGCCTTGATCCCTAAGATCACGGATGTCTCCGTGACCCTAAATTTCCAAATGTGCATCCTGTATGCCGATATACCCGGGGCTATTCCCCCCCAGCAGAAACTGATTCACACTCTATTTAGTGCCATTCAATGGGCAATTGCACTGAACTGGAAGAATCCCTCAGTGCCATGGCCACAGGTACTGACCCGAATGGAGTCTATCAGGTTGATGGAAAGGATCCATCACACCCTTATGGACACCATACACATCTTTGAGGGTAAATGGAATAAATGGTCTGCTTTTCAACTTAGTACGGCTTCTCAGGACCAATGAAGCACCGAATACTAAGGATAACTTTCCCCCTCGACTACAATTTGAAGCTGTATACCCTATGAAAGTCAAGCAGTGTTACCTATTATTTTGATTTGTGTCTTTTTCTTTTCCCCCATCTCTCTCTTCCTTAGTTTTTTCATGGTTGAACGATTTCAGGTCTGTCTATAGGCCTAGTTACTATGCTGCTGAATTGGACGCATCATTCATGCTCATGTTCAATTCTTCTTAATTTGATTTGTACTTATACCCGCTGATGTTACATATAAACATGTAAGAATCTCTCTTGTACAAGATCTGTAACTTACCTGTACACTCTGTTTTTGCACTGTTCTCTTGTTTATTTTCTTAAACCAATAAAAACGTTTGTAAACAAAAAAAAAATGCGTTCAATAAATCAATCACAGTAAAATACTCTGCATCGTAATGTATGGTGGTAAATATTGATGGCACATCAGGCACTTTTGGGGCAATCGGTACCACTAGGCTATTGATGGCCCTTAGGTCTTGTACAAACCTATAGTCACCATTGCCTTCTTTACTTTTCTTACCTTCTCTTTTGTTAATAGAACAAGATAATTTCCCTTTAAGATCCCTTTATAAAAAGAAATCTTCAAATATTGGCTGTAAGCCATCCTCTTTTTAATGTGTCTGCCCTGGTGTTTCAAACTCATTCTGCTATTTTCTGTGTCCTTGTGTCTGTGTAGCTGTTATCTGGTTGTGGAATGTAAGGGGGAGGAGGCGGGGCGCATGATACAGGCATGGAGAAGGTTAATTCAACCTCTAAATTCACCATCCCATGACTCTGCTAAACCTATCGTGGGCAACTTTTGGGCTAGGATGCCATAGGGAGCCCCGGTCCAGCCGGAGATCTCCTACAGATCTCCTAAGCACTCCTTTGGACAAGCAAGCCTCATACATTATTACTTTTCTTATTATTTACAACCAAACAAAATTTTTTTATTTTTTTCATTTCAAATTTATTTTTTATTTTTGGCAGAGTGCCAACAGGTTCAAACAGTACTTGCAACTTCTGTAATACCAATGCCGCAAACAATTCTTCACAATATCTATTACGTTTAGCGAGATATAAGTACTTGAACCATGTTGGCAAAAAGCCAAACCAAATTTTGAACCTGACTTCCCTGCATAGCAGAAAATGAATCATTACCTTAAGAAAATGTTATTAACACTGCTATTATGCTAACTCTCTAGTCAAAACATTCATACATAAATCATTAAGAATAAACATCAATACATCACCGGATACTGTAGCATTACTCTGCGTTTCGATCGGGAACTTCCATCAATCACAAAAAGAACCCGGGAGTTCACAGGAAGACACGTCTGTCGCCCTTAAATCTAAGTCCTATGATAACACGGAGCCGTGGAAGGCGTTGTCTTACCTTACAAACGCTAAAAAATTCCACACAGACAGTTTACAAATGATCTTATCCTCTACGCGACAGATAAAGAAAGCAAAGAGATCGGTTTTGTCCAGCACACCTTAGCAGACTTTTTTTTTTGGTTTTGTAATTACAGTACTGTATTATCATTGACCTACGGACTTCACAGAGTCCTGGGACCTACCGAGGTCCTCATTAACGACTGTTCACCCCCGAACAGACGGCTGCCGCAGACTTATAAAGAGGACTACACAGAATCCTCACTGTTCACACCGAACAGCTGCTTTTTTTCTAAAGCATATGCTATTACACAGAATAGCTAGCCCGTTCAGCCTTCCCAGGGCTACGGGTGCTGTTATCTCAACAGCGCTTGACTTTTTTCAAAGTCTAAAAACTATTTCTACATAAATCACAGGTCCCGTTAAAGGAACGATTTCTAAATAGAGGTTGCGGTGAGAGAAGATATATCATAATCGATCCCTGGACCGAGCCCCCAGCTGAAAGGAAATAAATCAAGATTAGGGGTTCCCTCTCTGCTTTGGTATGCTGTGCAATTCCGAAACCAGATCTGTGAGATTTGCCCTTTGAGATAAAGAAAAGTATACACAGCCAGGTTCTCTCCGAGCAAATCTAAATCTTTATTCTTGGGTGTGAATATAAGAGGGGCTTTCAGAAAGTACCACCCTTTAACAGATTATCCAATCATATACAGAGACACATAAGTACAGTCTGACGCCCACAGTGAAACTAATTATTTCTAAAATATCACGTGCTTTACAAGAAATGAAACTCAACAGAAGATTACAGTATTATGGAAAAACGAAACTAGATTAGCAAGACTTGAGCATATTTCACAAAATGGATGTTAGAGACACACAAAATGGAAGCTGACTATAATACAAAGAAGTAGTTAAACTAAATATCCCTTCATACATTACTAATTTTTCTTTTATACTTACCAGACCTACCTATTTGGGTACAGATTGTCTTAGTGACACTGAAGAAGCCAATGCTCGGCGAAACATGTTGGTCATCCACATCTGAGAACATAACTGTAACCCGGATCTATACCTGTATAGATCGCTAAACTTTTCTTCAAAGATGTTAGGTCATTTATGGTGTCTCAGCCAACAATGAGACCTCCTTTTCCCCTTTTTTCTAGTGGGTCTCATGCTGACTGAACCACATTTTTTACTGCATTATTATTCCTGTATGTTTTCTATTCAATAAATGTTCTTGTAATTTTTTATAAAAAATCACGAGTGTCCTCTTTATTACACAAGTACCGCTATAATCCCCTATTTCTGTCCCCCTTCACCTATTCATCATACCAGCTACAAGAGTTTTTCAGTTGTTCATCTGACTATGTCGTTTATCCTCTCAGTTGCCCTTGCGGCCTACTTTACGTAGGCCGCACCATTAGGGCACTAAGAACTAGATTTGGTGAACACAGAAGATTTATAGAGGGCGGTGTAGACCCTCACAGTGTTCCCAAACATTTTGCTATGGCTCATGCAAAATCCACCATAGGACTTAAGGTGTGGGTGGTCGAACAAATTTCTGGCACTCTCCCTGTCGCAGAGAGATTCAAAAAACTCTGTGCCAGGGAAACATATTGGATATATGTCTTAGATATACTTTCTCCTGGTGGTATAAACGAGAGTTTAGAAATTTCTACTGTCATTTAATTGTCCTTACATATCATTTTTACTGATAGCGTGTCTCCCCCTCCCTTTTTTTCCATTTTTGCTCTATGTTTATGTATGATATAACATGAAAATACATCACATAGTGCCCTCCTCCTTTTTTTAAATACAAAATATATTTTAATAAAACACATTTCGTACATACATATATGCATTTGCTTTTTTTAATTATCCTTAAATATCATTATTCCTATTACCATTCTTCTTTTTAAGGCACTCAGCAGGATATGCGGTGCCATGACAATATACTTGCCTAAATATTGTATCATAAAAGATGCATGCGCATGTGTGTGTGTATGTATATATATTATATATATCATCTAATCTAATCATTACCATCCTTTGCTAAATTGCTGAACACATAAACATATATATTTATTCTTTTCTCCCATCATATATTTCTCACTATTTATCCATTGCTGTATGACCATACATGTGTGTGTATATGCATTATGCGTGTATATTATGTATATTTTGATGTGCATATATATATATATATATATATATATATATATATATATATATATATATATATATATATATATATATATATATATATATCATTTTTTTTTTAACTTCATTTTATTTATTTATTTTTATTCACATTAATCATTTATTATTCTTTATTACTTTTTATTTATTTATTTATCTATATAATCTTTCCACCATTACTCCCATTCTCCATTCATTAATATTTCTGGAATTGATTTTCACATTGTATGTATCTCCCTCAGCCTAATCGCATTCATATCACTCTATCTCTCTATGAGCTGCCAGCATCATTTCCCCTTCTGCCTTATAGTAACTAATGCTATGCAGCTGTCCCTGCCCTAGCCATGTCTCCGCCCACTCCAGGCTTGATTTATTCGTCCCCCTCACTCCTCCTATTAGCTTGATGAAGGAGCGTGGCTGTCTTGTCATCTCAGCCCGTACGCTCACGAAACCGGTCGCATGCCAGTGACGTCATCATCCCCCGACTGCACTCCATCTCTCGCTCTGTCTCCACGATCAGCGCTTCTCTCCAAGCAGCTCCCTGGACACAACAGCGTCTCTGCCGGATGGATGTATAGACCGATTTGATGATACCCACTCTCTGGACTACTTTAACCCATGCCTACCTCTAACCACTAAAATGTGAGTTGCCTGCATTCTCCTGTTTTTTATGATTAAATTTGCTTTTAAAACTACACCCAGAGGCGCCTCTTCTTTTGTTTTTTCTTGCAGTTCTGAAACATGGTTTCTGTTTCCTCTGAGGCTGCCTGTGTGTGTGAACCCCTTGCTATTGGATCCCCAATCCCCCTTTTTTTTATATATATATATATATAGACCACATATATGGACTATATACGGACACCATACACTATATATAATATGGACTTTTGCCTGGATCAACAGTTTATTTATATAGTTTCATTTTTATCCTGCACTGTATATGTAAAAAAAATGTCTTTGACCTTACTGCGCATTTACTTATATACTGACTATTTCCCAAAGACAACCTCTGGATATGAGGCTGAGGACGTGCACTCAACTTCTTTAGTTGTCCATGGCGAGGCCTGTTCTGAGTGGATCATGTCCTGTTAAACCGCTGTATGGTCTTGGCAATGCTACAGCTCAGTTTCAGGGTCTTGGCAATCTTCTTATAGCCTAGGCCATCTTTATGTAGAACAACAATTCTTTTTTGCAGATCCTCAGAGTTCTTTGCCATGAGGTGCCATGTTGAACTTCCAGTGACCAGTATGAGAGAGAGAGAACGATAACACCAAATGTAACACACCTGCTCCCCACACTTGATACCTTGTAACACTGACGAGTCACATGACACCGGGGAGGAAAAGTGCCTAGTTGGGCCCAATTTGGACATTTTCACTTAGGGGTGTACTCACTTTTGTTGCCAGTGGTTTAGACAATAATGGCTGTGTGCTGAGTTATTTTGAGGGGACAGACAATTTACACTGTTATACAAGCTGTACACTCACTACTTTACATTGTAGCAAAGTGTCATTTTTTTCAGTGTTGTCACAAAATATTTTCAAAAATGTGAGGGGTGTACTCACTTTTGTGAGATACTGTATATCTTTTATTTTTATTGTTCTTTTGGTAGTGCCTTAAAAATCCCACCCTAGGGGCTCTCTTCCCCCCGCTACTCCATGCGGCGCCAGAACTGGAAGTGCTCAGAAGGGACACTTTGCGAAAACACCCATCCATTTCCCAGGAGGGAGCTAGCTGTCCAGTGGCACTCCAGTGGGAAGGAGAGTCCCCTGAGGGCACATTGGATGATGGTAAAGCCCAGCTTGGGCCTATCTAAAATGGAAACTATGTTGTTCTGATTGCACTTAAAATAATCCAGTTAGTTAGGTAGACAAGATAGTCTGCCTTTTCTGTCTTTCTCTTTCAGGGCCCTGGAAGGAAGCAAAGTGACAAGAAGTTTGCCCTTAGGGGGCAATTTGTGTAAGATCCACTGCAAGGACTGATCCTGTCTCAGCTGGGACATTTCCATTATCATGTATGTACAGCTAGCTAGGTGTAGCTAAGATTGTGTTTTGCCTCAAACAATACTTCTATTTTGGTGGGTGGTGCACTAATTAAAGTTGCACTGTACTACCAACGTACCTGTAAATATGTGTACAGCAGGATATGTTTTTCATTTAAATTGTATATATGTATAAAGCAGAGTCAATATATTTTTCCACCTTTGTATTAATTGGCCACATATGGGATATGCCCCATGGCCCTGCTAATTTGTTGTTATTCTTCCCTTTCCCCCGCTTAATTTAGTACAAATTTGTACAAAAGTGAGGATATGGCCATTTTTGGTGGGGGGTGAGTGTAGCATACTCCTAGGAAGGTTGATAGGATGTATATATTTAGCATAGAGTGGTCTCTTGCTTAACAGGACTCTAAGGTAAAATATAGTAGTTTTCCTGCTTAACAGGAAGTCTGAATTGATGCAGCCAGAAAATATAATGTGCTTAGCAAGTGTTACTGCATTTTCAGGGACTCATCTGTATCCAGGCAATTTTGGAATCTGCTGAGTGGACAGGAGGGACTCATGCAGATCAGTGGCATGAATATGGATTCCATACCAGCCAATTGCAGGCATAGGGCCCTATACATGCTGTAAAGGGGTATTTATATTCAGCGAGGAGACACAGGAAGTGGTCTTTGCCTAGAAAGGAAAGTCCAGCTGAGGAGGGGGCGCTCTGCCCTCCTCAGCTCCTGCTGTCATGCGGCCTCAGGCTGAATAGGAATTCCACAGTTGAAGCAGTTGTCCTCCCTGTAATTAGTTTAATCTGGGGTATCCCACTATCTACCCTTCCCTATCCAAGTTCTCAAATAAAACTAAACTGATTATTCAAGAAACAAGCATGTGCCTGGCTGTGGAAAATACTGTGTGCCTGGCTGAACAGATAAAGCGTGAGAGAGAGTATTCAAGCAGCTCCTATGGGGGCACTGCTACACGCACACACACACACTACTGATGTATTGACCAGGCCAGAATTCATCCAAGCCTACTATAAGGAGGACTGGTGTTAATTTTATGCAAGGTCACCTCAGTCTAAGGGAATTATTTATCTTATTAGGCATTTCAAAAGGGTACATTATTTACATAGTTAAGCATGATAAATAACCATATAGGAAGTATTTATTGATGGTAATTAGACTTGAGGGGGTATTAATATGAAATGGTGGCTTGTTTACCCGGTAAACACTAAAGTGACTTTAAAAGGTTATTGCCAGTAATTACATGTAGGGTATTTTAATGTCATGATCAAACATATGTTGGTAACCAACCAGGAACCCAATGTCAAACACTGGTATTTCAGGTGAAGTTTTGAGCTGTTAGAGGCATTACAGGCGTTGTAAACCCTTGTTTTTTTTTTTTTTTTTAAATAACAAACATATCATACTTACCTCCACTGTGCAGTTTGTTTTGCACAGAGTGGCCCTGATCATTGTCTTCTGGTGTCCCCCAGGGACACAGGCAGCACCATGGGGGGACTTTATCCTTTTGGTTGTCTGAGAGGCAGGAATCCAGATCTGCCTCCCACTTAGCAAGGAAGGAAGGGTGTTTATCATCCTGTAGCTTGATGAGCGCTTTATAAAAAAGTGAAATACAGTGTTCAGGTGGGTCTGCTGGGTATAGTATTTCCTCAATACCGTTCAGGTCCTGTAGCCCCCTCAGAGGCTGCGGAAGGGAACCGAGGAAGTGTCGTAGTTGAATGTACCTCCATTTATCAAGGAACACTGGTGGTTTGGGACCAAGAATCTCCCTTGGGGAGTTTGGGAGTGTTGGCTTGAAGAACATGATGAAGTAGGAGAGGTCTGTTTGGGGACCAAGTCTGGAAGCCAGGATCTAGTTGACCAGGGAGGAAGAAGGCATTGCCCAGGAGCGGCAGCAAGGGTGATGTGTATGACCATGAAAACTTCCTATGCAGAGAGTCCCAGATGTCCAAGATGGAAGTGGTTAGCGATGAGGTAGTTGTGGCGAGGTGCCTATGGGGGCGTGGGAGCCATGGAGTGACTGCAAGGTCTGCATTGCTTAGAGCGGTTTCAAGACTTACCCATAATTTAGAATTGGCGGCATATCTCCACTCTGAGATCCTAGACAGGACCACAGCGATATAATACGCCTTAAAATTTGGGAGGGCCAGTCCCCCAGCGCCCTTGGAACGAAAAAGCACGTCCCTGGATACTCTGGGGTGGCTGTTCCTCCAGACAAAGCGGGAGACCATGGTCTGCAGTAAGGAGAAGAACCCTATGGGCACACCCAGTGGGAGCATTTGGAAGTAGAATAGCACTCTAGGCAAGATATTCATCTTGACTATGTTCACTTTACCCAGCCATGTGTGTGCAAGCGTTTTCCATTTTGTCAGGTAATTTCTGATGTTATTCAGTAAAGGAATATAATTATGTTTAAAGAGGGAATGGATGTTAGGTGTGAGAAATACTCCAAAATACTTCATGCTACGGTGAACCCATCTAAAGGTTTTAATCGTTCTGCCTCCCTGCTGGGTAAATTAATATTTAAAATCTCGGACTTCGATAAGTTGATTTTAAAGTTAGATATTGTCTGAAAGGTAGAGAAGGCCTTCATTAGGTTGGGGAGTGAGATGTGGGGTTGTTGTGTGAAAAATAAAATATTGTCGGCACAGGCCGCGTATTTGTGGGTTTTATTGCCTACCTGGATCCCGTGAATGTTTACATCACGTCTCACGGTTGCTAGAAAAGGTTCTAGGGTGAGGGCGAATAGGAGGGGTGAGAGGGGGCATCCCTGTCTAGTCCCATTAAACAGTTGGAATGAGTCGCTAAGGGTACCATTTATCCGAATTTGGGCTGTGGGACAGGAGTATAGGGAGGTAATGCGGTAGAACATTTTGGGCCCCTGTCCGAAATGGCGTAAGGTCATTTTCAGGTAGTCCCAGTCCACCCTATCGAACGCTTTTTCAGCGTCAGTGGATATAAGTAGGGTGGACTGGGCTGACCTTTGGGCATATTGTATTAGCGATATTGCCCGGAGGGAATTATCTTTGGCTTCTCTATGCGGCATGAAGCCCGTCTGGTCTGTGGAGACCCAGCTGGGAATAAGGGGGAGTAGTCTATTGGCCATTACTTTAGAGTATAATTTGATGTCGACGTTTAACAGGGAAATTGGCCTGTAGCTGCTGCATTGGGTAGGGTCCTTTCCCGGTTTGGGGATGACCGAAATGTGGGCTGTAAGGGATTCTGGGCTAAGTCCCGAGGACTGTGAGATAGAGTTGGCGTAGGCCGTAAGGCGGGGTAAGAGAACATCGCTAAATTTTTTGTAGTAGAGGATAGTGTATCCGTCAGGCCCTGGGGCTTTACCTGCCGGGGATGATTTCAAAGCCGTCTGGAATTCCTCAACAGAGAGTTCAGCCTCCAGTTCTTTGAGGGACCGGGGTGCCAGTTTCGGCAGATTTGCTTCCTTTAGATATGAAAGCATACGCCGCCTTTCTTTTACAGTCAGGGACGGTGAGTCGCATTGTACATTGTATAGTTCCGCATAATATTCCCTGAAGGCCTTCGCTATATGTGGGGTCGCATGCACTAAATTCCCATTAGGTAGTTTTATTTTCAGTATAAATGACCTAGTCTGCTTTTCTTTAAGTGATCTCGCTAACTGTCTACCCGGTTTGTTCTCCCATTCGTACAGTTTTTGCGAATAATGTTGAAATTTTCTAATGGTGTCTAAATTCAAGAGATTTTTCAGTTCTTCCCTTTTCAACGTGAGAGCTTCTAGATGTGCTGTGTGTAAGGAAAGCTTGTGTTGTTTATCAAGGTCTGCTATTTCCTGCAAGACCCGCTCGAGTTGTTGACCATGCTCTCTTTTTTTTATCGCCCCTAGTTCGATAAACCGACCTCTCATAGTAGCCTTGTGGGCTTCCCATACTATAGCTGGTGAGGTCTCCGAGGGCTTATTTTCATTAAAATATTGCGATATCTGTGTAGACATCATTGCGACTTCAGCTTCATTGGATAACAGGGAATCGTTAAGTTTCCAGTTATAGGTGCGGCGAGCCAAAGAGGGCATTCTCAAGGTAATCGATACAGGTGCGTGGTCTAATAGCGTTTCAGTACCTATATTTGCGGATTGTAGTTGTGGGAGATGATAATGGTCTATAAAAATATTATCAATGCGAGAATAAGACATGTGCGTTTTCGAAAAATGGGAGAAATCTTTGTCTTTAGGGTGAAGTATGCGCCAAGCATCTACTAATTGTCGCTCTATGAGTCTTTTTTTAACATAGGCCAGACGTTTAAAGGGTATGTAAGAGCGCCCCTGAGAAGTGTCCAGTACGGGATCTAAGGGCATATTTATATCCCCCGCTAATACCACCAGACCCTCTGCAAACTCAGCTAATTCCGTTAGAATTTGGGAGAAAAAGGTGGGTTGGTTGTGATTCAGAGAATAAATATTTGCGTGTGTGCAATGGGTGTTGCCCAGATAGCCCTTTAAGAAAAGAAAGCGACCATGGTCATCCGCACGCATTGTTACTAGCCGAAAGGGTGCGTCTCTACCAAAGCCTATGGCCACACCTTTTGCTTTATTTGTATCTGAAAGACTATAATACCACTGGGGAAGTAAGGCGAGGTCAGTTTGACCTGTGTGGTGTGGGTCAGGTGCGTTTCCTGAAGGAATGCAACGGAAGTGGTTGATTTACGTAGTTCGTGGGCTATCTGATGCCTTTTGGCTGCGACATTCAATCCCCTGAAGTTGTAGGAGGTGATTTTAATTATGGCCATTATATCAGGCTTAAGATACCATGCATGCCAACCATGGAAATGGGGACAAAGGTAAGGAAAAGGGTGATAGTGTGAATAAGAAAAGAGAGGAGAGAGAAGAGAAAAAGACAATTTTACAAAAACAACAACAATGTCCAAATGGACACGTGGGAAATCTTAACCTGTCACGCAGAATCCTGCGGTGATCCCTGTGGGGAGAGAGAGAGCAGGCCTCCGTCCACGGCCCCAAAGTGGGCCTGGACCGAAAAAATCGAGGGCTGCCCATTCTCACCCACCCCAGGAGGAAGTGTGGGCGGGGGGGTGTACCGTGTGAAAGGTACATGGGAGCAGTGCGCTCCGCCCGCATCCAGCTATAGTGCAAATGACATGGGAGAAAACATTTTGCTCCAATAATGAATATCAATCAAACCCGTTTGACCATATAACTTTAACTGATGAGACAACAAATATATAACATTATAAAAGGCAGGAGTACTCATCCATCCGTAGAAAGTTCTTATGTGGGGTTGTCCCCTGGAGTCCTGACAATCCACCAAAGGGTGGACCGTGTCCGAATGAGTAGTCAAGAGTAGGTACATATTCTTTGCCAGTGTACCTCCCTTCTTATAAGTGCTTCTTGGAGTAGGAGTGCCTGCAACAAGCTAAACATAGAGAGAAATAGCAAAGAACAAAAATGGGATGAGAGACAAAATTAGCAAGCATAGCCTTTAGGCCAGTCGGCCCTTTTTCTTAGCCATGCGTCTGTGCAGATCCCTGCGCAGGTGCGTGCCTATTCTTTGTGGGCGGTTTTTGCCACTGGGAGTCCTGAATGTGTGAAAACTTTGGGACCGGGTCATGCCATCCGGGCAGATCTACTGGAGGCAAATTAAGGTCTTTTAAGAATTGTGGCAGTTCCTCTGGGAATCTGAGGGTATGTGAGCGACCATTTTTGGTGGCAATAGGGCACGCCGGGAAACCCCATCTATAAATGATCCCGTTAGAGCGTAAGTGTTCCAGAAGTGGCTTAAGTGCTCTGCGGCGGTCCAGGGTTTCTTTGGATAAATCGGAAAAGATGCTTAGGATCGCTCCATGAAAGTCAATATTGGGGGTGTTCCTCAACCTGGCTGTAATGGCATTTTTGTCTGAGAAATAGTGAAGGCGGCATATGACATCTCTGGGTTGTTCGGTGTTGGTGCTGCGAGGTCTGAGCGCACGGGGAACTCGGTCAAATTGCAGCGGGTCAGTGGGAGGTTTTCCCAATATTGTGTTGAAGACCCCACGGATGGACGGTTCTAGGTCGTCGTCGCCGGTTGCCTCAGGAAGGCCTCTAATGCGCAGATTGTTTCTGCGATTTCTGTTCTCGAGGTCTTCGAGTTTGTATAACGAGGCACGGTGGGCAAAGGCTAGTTGCGTAACCGTATCCTGCAGCTCTCTTATGGCCGTTGCGTGTGAATCCTGCCTCTGTTCCGTTTCTTCAACTCTATCTAGGATGTGCGCTATGTCTGCTCTTACCCCCGTGATTTCCTTTTTAATTGATTTTTCTAAACCATGGAACATGCCGGCAAGTTCTTTTTTAATACCGCTCATTAGGGATGACATTTCGGAACCCGTAGGGGACCCTGGGTCTTCCATGAGGTCCGAGCAGTAGGATGATGCAGGTGAGCTTTCCCTCACGGAGGCAGCTAATGAAGCCGGGGATGCGCTGCGCCCCGAGGATCTGGCTTGGGAGCTGCCTGCATCGGGGCCTGCTCTGCTAGTAGCTAGAAATTTCTGTATGGAGCCGGAAACAGCCTGATTTATTGATGAGCCCTTGCTGGATTTCTTTGCAATTACAGAACGGGTTTTAGGTGTCTTTGCTGGCATAATTGGAGCTTGACGCTGGATGTCAGGCGGAGCGCCCCACAGTCACATTAAGTTAGCAGCATGTGTGCGCTACAGTATGAGAATCGCAGGATTGTGAGCCCACGTCCCATGTAAACTTGCTTCAACCAGAAAGCATGCAGGGCTGAAGGATAGTGAGAGTAGGTCCACACTGAAATTAGGCAGTCTCTGACACTTTTCAAGGTGCTGCAGTATACTGGCCGAATTGGGTGTATGTGGAGTACCAAGATGGCTGCAGTGTTTCAGGAGATACCAGGCAGCCGTTCAAGTGTACCAGCCTTCTGCCCCCTTTGTCAACTGCTTGGAGGGCACTTTAGTGTCAAGGGCACAGTGGGTCAGTTGTATTGACAGGTATGTCCTGTGCAGATCGGTGGATGAAGGGGTAAGGTGCACTGGGGGTAGCAAGATGGCCGCCGGGAGGTAGGCCGGAGCCGGGGGCTCTCTTAACGCTAACGGCCGCCGCTTGTTCACCTCCCTATGTGGGCCTGTCATCTCCCCTGTCTACACAGTCAGGTGGGGGGCCGTTGATAACTTCTGGGGTGGCGTTTTCCGGGAGGCCTATGTAGGTAATTGGAGGCCGCTGGCCTGTACTCACTGTGTCCCTGGATCCACAGATGCCTGGGCCTACCGGTCTGGGAGGCGCCGCCGGGACGCAGGGGGGCAGCTTCAGATGGCTCGTTTTTCCCCCTCGGGTGTCCGCTGGTACTGTGGCTGGTGTCCGGCCGCGGTATGCTGCCGAGATGAGTCAGGCGAGGCCGGGGATTGCGGAGTCCGACAGGCCCGTAGGCCGCAAGATGGCGCCGGGTGCCTCGTGTGCTATGACTCCAATGAGTCAGAGTCCCGCTCAGCGCAGCTTTTTTTCCCCCAAAAAGTGCTCCGACCAGGTAGGGCAGGGGATCTTGCAGGTATCCCAGGGTGGATGGGGCTTTTTTGGCCGTTGATTATCTCCGGATGGCGGTGGATTGCAGTCGCCTATGTGGAGCTCTGCTGAAACACGTCCTCTCAGCTCTGCGTCCGGACACGCCCCCCACTGGAGCCTTATTTTGTGGAGATTGCAGTGGAGAGAAACGGGTCTTTTATTAGTATCTCTCTGTGGTGAGGACATGTCAGCAATGTCCTAATCTGATTCCAGCTCAACCTGCAGCTCTGTGTCTGTAAAGAGAGAGGATGGCTGTGCTTCTGGGAGTGGTGCAGTCTGTGTGTCGGCACCATCTTCTCTCCCCCTGACAGTGGATTCTGTCACAATTACATATTGAAATTATTACATTATTGAAAAGTATACACATAATGTAAGAGTATTAAGGCTGTGTTAGAAGACCAGGAAGCGGAGGCAGGCATGCACGTAGGCTGGAAGTAGATGTGGGGGCACGCAAAGTATACTGGGGGTAGCAAAATAGCAGAAGACCTTCCAAGTAAGGTATATAGGTGTCAGTAAAGTAAAAAGCCCACAACACCAGAAAATAGTGTTTAAAAGGTTAATAACTAAAACACCTACCCAAAACACATATAAGTATTAAGGGCAAGGGCTATAGGTCCTCTGGTAGAGACGGTTAGCGTAGGATGTAGCTAACAAAGTATAAATCGATATCTATGATCATAAAAAGTAAATTATATAGACATAATATTTAAACTGGGGTGATGTGCCCCTTTAAATAAATGTTGCTGATTTAAAACTAAAGCTCAATAAATGGTGAGACCATAATCAGAGTAGCAAGGGATATTTAATTATTTTAGTAGTATTGCCAGCAGAAGAAAATGGTGGTATACTTGAAATAGCTAGACCAAAAATCACATACACAAATGTCACTAATGAATTAAACGGGTTTCTCTGCTACTAAAAAACAAACCCATCGCATACTAGCTCATTATGTGCCACTTACCTGCAAAATAATCCAGCGATGTCCTCTGTGTAGGCAGTGTCCATCTTCTGTCCCCTCTTCCTTCTGGGCTGCGGACTCGGTTTGGTGATTCGCCGGAGCCCCGTGATGTCACTCCTGCACAAGCGCATGGGAGCTCCGATTAACGGCACAGGCTAGGGAAAAAACAACACATAGTTTTGTTTCTTTCCCGCGCATGCGCCGTTGGAATTTATCGGTGGACTTCAAGTGAAATATGTCCTAAACGGCGCACATTTAGGAGATATTTCCACTACCTATAGGTAAGCCTTATTCTAGGCTTACCTATAGGTAGAAGTCCAAAAAGTGGGTTTACAGCCACTTTAACTGTTTTAAAATGCTCTAAAGGACTTGGCATGGAAGTATGAAAGTGTAACAGAGGGAGGACATTAAGAACTTTTAGAACTTTTAGTTCTAGGCTAGTGCTTTTAGCTGCTTTGCCCTTCCTCGCACTGCTTTGTCCTTCCTTTTTTTAATATATTCTTTATTTTGATATTATGTACAGTTGTACAAACATGTTCTTTTCATCATTAACCTTAAACCAAAATTTTTTAATATTACATTTGTTACCACCTTTTCCTTGTCCTACCCTCCCACCCCAGGAGAAAAAAAAAAAAACACATAATAATAAAACACAAAAACCCCTGTCTCACTCACATCCCTCTCTGTCAGCATTGTCCCTCCACTATTTGTAGATACTTCTCCGTTCTCCTAAATACCAGCCATTGTTGCCATATCCTTTTATATTTTCCCCCTGTTTCTTCTGTCATATGTATAGACTCTTCTATGTTTCTTATCCACTCCACCCTCTCAGTCCACTCTTTCATTGTCGGAGCCTCCTGATTTTTCCAGAGGCATGGGATCAGGCCCTTAGCTGCGTTTAACAAGTATGGGATTAAAGTCCATTTGTATTGTGTCATCCCCTTCTCCGAATTGTGGAACAGACATACCCATGGCTCTTTTTTGATCTTTTCCCCTGTTATGAAAAATATTATTTCTATTATCCTATCCCAGTAGATTTGTATTTTAGTGCATTCCCACCACAGATGTGCAAAGGTCCCCAATGCGGTGCATCCCCTCCAGCAAGTTGGGGAGGCATCTCCTCTGAAGCAGTGTGCTCTCTGGGGGGTCACATACCACCTAGCTAACAACTTATAGGACATTTCCGTTGTTTGTGTGTCTTTTGCTACTGAGTGAGTCAACCTAATTATCTTATTCCTGTGATCGTCATTCTTTAAGGGGCCTATCTCCCTTTCCCATTTTTCCATGAAAGTTGGGTATTCGCTATCCGCCTCTCGTCTCAATATTTTGTAAACTTTTGATATCCTTTTCTCTAAACTTTGGGGGGACTTTAGCATTTTCTCTAGTGGTCTCAGTTGCTTCCTTCCTCTTAGTGTTTGTGGTAAGGCTTGTGCGAAGTGTTGAAATTGAGTATATCTCCATTTATCGAGTGGCCTGTGTCCCCAATCCTGCGTGATTTTGCTATAAGTATATATTCTGTTCCCTATCATCACTTCCTGTAGTGCTATTTCGTCCCTTTTAGCCCACCTACTAAAGTTTAAACGCTCCTCCTTCCCAGGCAAAAAAGAATTTGTGTCTAAAAGCAGGGCCGGTGCTACCACTAGGCGGACTAGGCAGCCGCCTAGGGCGCACTTCCACCTAGGGCACAACTGCGGCTGCTGTGTACACAGCTCTCTGGTGAGGAGAGGACACAGCCTTGTGTGTACAGCCGGGTGTCAGTCTGAGAGGACTGACAAACACAAGGAGGGGGGAGGAGTGCGGAGACAGGGCAGCTCGGCTCAGTCACTGGGGAAAGGAGAAGGTTTTTGATAGAGCCGCTCTGCATTGTATGGAAGAGATCTGCGCTCCCCTCCTACCAGCAATACACAGAGCAGCCTGGCCTGGAAGTGTCTTCACCAGCTCCCGACACTGGTCCTGGGCACTGACACACACGCTGATAAAGTCCTATCATGGGAGCCGCACATCATGTGTATAGGGAGACATCAGAGGAGGAAATTACAGCCGACTGATGCTTGGAAATGCCGCCCTATTCACAACACTGACTGCTCTGCATACTGCACTCTGTACTCACTCAGCCCGCCCCCATTATAGGACAGTAAACAGTTCATGCGGCATGACACACACAAGCGTTCAACTCAGCTCTTCCTCCTGATAGCCCCCCCAGCTCCCCGGAATGTCCCCCTCCCCCGGGCACAATACACAGGTCACAGAGCAGCAGGTGGGAAGCAGAGGATGTCGGTGAGTGCTCGGTCCTAGTACACATGCTGTTACTGGAGCTGATATCAGTGCTGTGCAGGGTGGTCAGTGTGTTGGCTCTCTTTATGTTTATTTTTTCTGCTGGTGACCACCCATAGAAAACACTGCCTACAAGTCAGGCTGCTGCCCACTAGTCCCTATGTATTCTCCTGGTTACTGCTGATAATAGTGCAGCCTGGGGGTGCAGCATTTACTAGAACTGGGCTATATTTTCCTTCACTTGTAGCATCTAAAATGGGTCTTCTCCTCCTCTCCCTTCCACCAGCAGTCAGCGACTGCAAAAAGAAAATACAGCCAATACGTTCAAGTAAATGCTGCCCCCTCCTATCCAGGGGTCTGTACACCTACTGTGCCCATTATGAGGGGTTTTCACCATCCCTGTGCTGGGTTTCCGTTCTGTACACCCGCTGTGCCCATTATTAGGGGCTCCCACCATCCCTGTGCTGAGTTACCGGGTCTGTACACCTGATATGCCCATTATGAGGGGTTCCCACCATCCCTGTGCTGAGTTCCCGGGTCTGTACACCCGATGTGCCCATTATGAGAGGTTCCCACCATCCCTGTGCTGAGTTCCCGGGTTTGTACACCCGCTGTGCCCATTATGAGAGGTTCCCACCATCCCTGTGCTGAGTTCCCAGGTCTGTACTCCTGCTGTGCCCATTATGAGGGGTTCCCCACTGATGGGCATTGATGAGGCTGTACTGATTGTCACTGATAAGATGCACTAATAAGTGGCACTGATGGAGACTTATAGGTGGCACTCAGTGCCCATGGGCACTGATGAGCAGCACTGATAGCTCTAATGGGCACTGATAGGTGGCCCTGATGGGCAGCACTGATAGACAGCACTGATGGGCCTGCACTGATCATCAGTGCCTTGATTATCTGTGTACATTTTCCGTGTACAGGGCCAGCGCTACCTATAGACAAGGTAGGCACTGGCCTAGAGCGCACATGAGTCAGGGGCGTCACGCCGGTGCCCCCCCACCACCACCTCCAGGTTCCTACATACGCTGCATGCGTATCATACACCGGGCCAGTGACTGACTTCACCCCCAAAATGTTAGCAGTCTATAAAAAGATAGGGTATACATGGGCAGGGCAAAGGGGGTGGAGTAAGGGGTGGAGCCAAGGGGGGGCGGCAAAATGGGGTTTCGCCTAGGGTGTCCAAAATCCTTGCACCAGCCCTGTCTAAAAGTGACATTAGTAGTGAATTGTAATCCCATTTGTGTCTCTTGTTTATTCCATCCCAAATCTTTAATGTGTTGTTTGTCAACATATTCGTGTTAGCTCCTAAATCTCGGTGTTGGGGTGGTATCCATATCATTTTCCCTGTGTCTGTTCTGCTCAGTGTAATTTCTAACTCCGCCCAACTTCTCCATCTTATTGTGTAGCCAATCTGTTATTCTAGAGATCACAATTGCTTCATAATATTTTTTGAACTCTGGCATTGCTAATCCCCCTCTATCTTTATCTTTCACCAATATATTATATGCGATACAGGGACGTTTACGTGCCCAGATAAACTTCAGCACCATGGATTTTAATTTTCCAAAATAAGTCTGTGGGAGAGGGATTGGGACCATTTGAAATGTATAAATTAATATAGGCAATATGACCATTTTAACTGCATTTATCTTTCCAATCCATGTGAGTGCTTTATATTGCATCCTGCCCAGTTGATCTTAAATCTTCTTAAGTAGAGGTATATAGTTGGCTTCAAAGAGGTCACCGATTTGTGCTGTCAGTTTTATACCTAAGTAGCCCAATTCCTTTTTACACCACTTGAGCGGTAAATTAACTTGAATTGCTCTCTGCTCTACTTCTGACAAGGATAAGTTCAAAATCTCTGATTTAGTCATGTTTATTTTGAAATTCGTTAATTCCCCGTACTGTTTTAATTCCTTCAGGACTGTCAGGATTGTTGTTCTGGGTTTGGAGATGTACAATAATAAATCGTCCGCAAATGCGGCCGCCTTATATTCCCTACCTCCAACCCGGATTCCCTGGATATCTTGATTTTTGCGTATTGCCACCAGGAGGGGCTCCAGCGTGATTATAAATAGGAGTGGTGAGAGTGGGCATCCCTGTCTTGTCCCATTGAATAATTCAAGGGGGCAGGGCAGGGAGCCATTAATTCTGATTCTAGCCGTCGGGTGGAAATAAAGAGACTCAATCCATCCCATCAACCTCTCCCCAAACCCCAAGTACCTTAACATCTCAAACATGAACCCCCAATTGACTCTGTCAAAAGCCTTTTCGGCATCAATTGACATAAGCACTGTGGGGGTACCCAGGCCCAGATTTACTCCCTTTGCCGCCCCAAGGCCGGGTCCTTCAATGCTGCCCCCCCCCACACACACCATTCTCGTCCTTTATCGATGACTGCTACAATAGATCACATTTGCGCAATTGTCAGTTAAATCGACGCAGTGCCGTATCGCAAAAAAAAAAAAAAGATTGAAGTGCAATATTTATATTATTACATTGTTATATAAAATAAAATAGTTCAACTCACCATAAGCAGAATCAGTCGGAGCCTGAGCATGTCACTTGCCAACGTCACCTGTCTTCAGATGCGGATTGTCACTTGCCACATGTTGCAGATTGTCACTTGCCATGTCACTTGTCAGCAGATGCAAGGTGTCACTTGCCACGTCACTTGTCAGCGGATGCAGGGTGTTACTTGCCACGTCACTTGTCAGCGGATGCAGGGTGTCACTTGCCACGTCACTTGTCAGCGGATGCAGGGTGTCACTTGCCACGTCATTTGCCACGTCACTTGTCAGTGGACGCAGGGTGTCACTTGCCACGTCACTTGTCAGCGGATGCAGGGTGTCACTTGCCACGTCACTTGTCAGCGGATGCAGGGTGTCATTTGCCACGTCACTTGTCAGTGGATGCAGGGTGTCACTTGCCACGTCACTTGTCAGCGGATGCAGGTGTCACTTGTCAGCGGATGCAGGTGTCACTTGCCACGTCACTTGTCAGCAGATGCAGGGTGTCACTTGCCATGTCACTTGTCAGCGGATGCAGGTGTCACTTGCCATGTCACTTGTCCGTGGATGCAGGTGTCACTTGCCATGTCACTTGTCAGCGGATGCAGGGTGTCACTTGCCACGTTGCCTGCCACCTTGTCAAAAGGGGCCCCATGATTTCTAACAGCAGCCCTGATGCCCACTGTCTGTGGGCTGTCATGTCTGGACCAAGAAGGGACATTCAGGGGCACATTCAGGGGGGCGGCAAACTCTAGCAAGCCCGTTTCGCCTGCACCGCTGTTTTTTTCATGGGGACAGACCATGCTTGTTTATTTTCACTTCCTGGCAGCGGTGGAATGCACGATAAGGCGGACGTGATGTCATCAGCCGGAAATTATGCAAGACATGGGCGGCAACGCGGCCCTCATTTCTGGCTGATGACATCACGTCTGCCCTATGGTGCGTTCCAGTCACCAGGAAGTGGGAATACACAAGCCCGATCGGTCCCCGTTAAATAAGCATCGGTGCCGGCAAAACGGGCTGGCTAGCGGGTGGTAGTTACCAGCAGAGAAGCGGCGCCGCCCCTGCACCACTGCCGCCCCGAGGCCTGGCCTCGGTGGCCTTGTGGGGAATCCGGCCCTGGGGGTACCCCTCCTGATGACTTCCTGTACCAACAGTATAGACAACGAATTGTCCCTCCCCTCCCTCCCTTGGACAAACCCCACTTGGTCGTTATGAATCCATTTCGGTAAGTAGGCTTTCAGTCTTTCTGCTATTATTTTGGCGAAGATCTTTATATCTGCATTTAATAATGAGATTGGCCTGTAGCTCTCCTGAGCTGCTGGATCTTTGCCATCTTTAAAATTAAAGTGATATGTGCTAAGAGTGCCTCCTCACGGAAATTCTCTCCTGCTCCTACTGCATTAAAATAATCACAGAATTTGGGGGCTAATTGCTTCTGGAACTTCTTGTAATACAGAATGGAGTATCCATCAGGGCCCGGACTTCCACCCAGGGCAGTACTTTTTATTGCTCTCTCCACTTCCTCTTTCGATATGGGGGCCTCCAATGCCTCCGTCTCCTCCTTCTCTCCCTTTAGGAAGTCCAGGTCCCCTAGATACTCCCTTGTTATTTCACTCTGTTTTCCCCTAGCTTCACCTCTCTGGCTTATATTGTAAAGAGCGCTATAGTAAGAATGGAAATTTTCCACGATAAGTGGGGTAGAGATTTGCATCTCCCCTTTTTTATCTCTGACCATCGGGATAAAGGTCCTGTTCTTCTTTTTCTTAACCCTTCTCACCATCCATTTCCCTGACCTATTTCCCCACTGATATCTTTCATTATTTATATTGTGGAATGCTGATTTCTTGCTCAAGGCACTCTTGTATCTCTCGCTTTTTAGCTATCAGATCCTGTCTGTTGGGTATCCCTTTAGGTCTAGTTTTTTGCTCCAATTCCTGGATCTCCCTATATAACTGGGCTTTCTTTTTCTCCCTTTCCTTCTTTTTCCCTGCCCCTATCCCGATCAGAATCTCTCTTATGACAGCTTTTTGTGTTTCCCAAAGGGTAGCTCTAGAGATTTCTGCCATATCATTTAGTTCAAAAAAAGTTGTCAATACTTGCTCAATCCTACTGGTCGACTCTAGGTCTTGAATTAATGAATCGTTTAGCTTCCAAGTTCTCCAAGCCCATGTCTCCCTGTATCTCCAGTTGTATTTGCACTGGGGCATGGTCTGACAAGGTGGTCGGTTTATTTCTGCCTTTTTCAGGGCAGATACAAGTTGGTGTTCTATTAGGATGTAGTCTATCCTAGAAAAGGAGTTATGAACAGAGGAGAAGTGGGTATAATCCCGCTCTTTTAAATGGCTGATCCTCCATGCGTCTTGCAACTGCAAGTTAGCCAATGCTTTTTTAACTATTCTTTGTCTCTGCTCAGTAACTCGATTTCCTCCCCCTGAAGTATCTACTTTTGGGTCAATGCTCCAGTTCAGGTCCCCTGCCACAATCAGTTTACCATCCTTGAAATCATCAAGTATTTTTAGTACTTTCCTGAGAAATCTGTCAGGGTTCTTATTCGGTGCATACACATTTACAATCGTACACTTCATATTAAACAATTTTACTTTTATAAACAGATACCTTCCTTCTGGGTCCACCAGACGCTCCTCCACTTCAAACCTTGTTGTACTATTAAAACCAATCGCTACCCCCCTTGAGTGTGGTAAGGGTGTGTCTCCATAGAACCAAATTGGGAATTGATGTGATGCTAATATAACCCCTGACGTATGTGTGATATACGTCTCCTGTAGACATACCACACTAGCACCCAAAAATTGGAGTTCGTTGTTTATTTTGTACCTTTTTTTTTTGTATTTTAGCCCCTTACGTTATATGTTGTTGCCTTATGAGTTTATGTGTAATCTCCATTAATAGCTGTGAAATATTGTAATTATGAATATATCTCTTTTGGCTTGCAGCTATGATAGTGGTGCCAACCGCCTTCCTCCCAAGCTCTTGTTAATTGCAGACAATGCGGGCCGAGGCTTGTATATACAAACAATGGAGAGCCAATTCCATTGTTTGTCACCTATTCACTTTAAAAGAACCACATGCTGGGGTATATGCCATGAAGTGAGTCCCACCCCTGAATCAATTCTTAACTTCCCAGCAACATTCTCCTGCTCAGAATAATCACTAGGAGTTGCATTAAAGGGGGCTGGCTTAGACTAAGTATAGGAAAGATAACCAATCAGAAGTCACGCTATGCCAACCAATGAGACATCAGCATTAAGTGATATACTCAGAGGAAAAGGCGGCAACTTGCTCTTTCGGGGGAAACCAGACAGCATGATGGAGCCAGGGTAAGATAGCAGGTAGCAGGGAAAGGTGTGCCCTGCTACTTGTAACTAAATATGCTTGTAGATCACAGTCTGAAGGAATATACTCTATATATTTCTTCATGTATATATTTTATTTCAACCTAGTATTTTATTCCTTGATGTAAGACCATAGCTAGAGATTTGTGTATTAGCTAGACTTTTAACTACCTTTTAATAAATGCTATTATATTTAAAGCTTTTCCTCCTGGTCAATAGAACTCTTATTTAACCCATATTATATTTTGTGAGTAATAAATCAGAAATAGAGATTTTAGAGGTTAACAGTGGCGATCACGAAGGCCAGTGCAGGACTGAAACTATTGAATATAATATCAAAATCTGTATATTAGAGATTAAGGTTAGTAGGGGGAAGTTAGCTGAGTCAGTTTATCCCACCTATCTAGGGAAAAATATAGGTAAATATTTTTATTTTAGTTATTTTTTTAATATATTTTTTTGTGGTTTTGCTGAAAGTACATAGTAGGGGGGACTTAAACTGAGTCTGTTTATTCAATCTATCTAGGGAAAACTATAGGTAAATATTTTTTTTTTGTTGGTTTAATAAAAAAAAAAAAAAAAAAAGTGGGTATTAGATTAACTTTAAAAACGAGAGAGGATATAACACATATTTTGTTTTGCATAAATATCCCGTAATTTTAATTGAACAAGTTCTTTGGATGTACCATTTACAAACCAGTTTAATGTAAGGGGAAGTGGGGAGGAAGTGGGGAGGAAGTAACTTGGCGGGAAATTTTTTTTTTTTTCGTTTGTTTTTTTATTATTATGTTTTTTTTGTATGCTCACCAAGCTTAATTGCTCTCTCTAACCATTGTTTGAGAGTGCTGCATGGTGAGTACATGTGTTTCATTGGAAAGACACCAATTGAGTGGGGTCTTGGTTTTGTTGAAAAGTTTCAACAGATTTTTAATTTAAATGGTCTGTCCACTAAATGCATAATATTTGTGTATAGGACAGGAGAGCGGTTTTGTTTGTTTTAGCTGGGGAATTTTACAAGCAGTAATATTCTCATTATTGTCAGTTAAAGTACAGGACTGTGGAAGTCTTGTTGCTGAATGCTGAAGCTAATATCTGAGAAAGATTATTAGTATAGGATAAAATAAGGTGCATTTAGCATACTGTATTATACCCTGACATTTTTTATTAAGGCTGAAACCTTACCACAAATTTGATAATCTGATAAATTTGATAAGTTTGTGCTAGATTCATTATTTTTTATTTTTTTAAAACTGAATGGGGTTTAAAATTGGTGTAAACATGGATGTGTTTACCTTTCTATTGTAAACCGAGAGGGTTATTCACCCTATTTTGATACTTGTGGCCTTACTATTGTTCCTATTTAGGGATGAGCCGAACACGCCCGGGTTCGGTTTGCACCAGAACCTGCGAACGGACCAAAAGTTTGCGCGAATATTCGAACCCTATTAGTTACAATGGACGCGAACGTTCGAAATCTAAAGTGCTAATTATAACGGCCAATATGCATGTTAATGTCATAAAACAGGTTTGGGGACCCGGGTCCTGCCCCAGGGGACATGTATCAATGCAAAAAGAAGTTTTAAAAACTGACGTTTTTTAGGGAGCAGTCATTTTAATGATGCATAAAGTGAAAAAAAGTGAAATATTCCTTTAAATATGGTATCTGTGGGGTGTCTAAAGTATGCCTGTGAAGTGGCATGTGTTTCCCGTGTTTAGAACTGTCCCTGCAAAAAATGCACTTGCGGCTTTAATGTCATGTCTTGTCCTGGCAATATGGATGAAAATCTTTGAGAAAAATGGCATGGCTACCCCATCACCCCCCCCCACCCCAGCCCATTACCAGCCCCTTTGGGTCTTGTATGGATATTAAGGGGAACCCCGCACCCAAAATAAAACCCTATACCTACAACCCTATATATTCTGAGCAGCAGTATACAGGCGGTGCAAACAAGACAGGGACTGTAGGTTTGTTATTATCTTAAGTAGAATCTGTTTGTAATTTTGAACAGGTACATTTTTAAGTGTAGCTCCATCCAAAAAAATCTATTTTTAAGCTTTTTGGAGAACATAGGGAAGGGTTATCACTCCTGTAACATTTGTTTTGCTGTCTGTGCATCTGTTCAGAACATTTCACCTCACTTTCTGTCGCAATGACAAATGTTTTTGGAAAAGTGGGTTTTTTATTGAAACAAGGATTGGTGATAAAGCATCAGTAGAGAGGAGATACCTTTTTCCCAAATTAAATCTAACAGGATAGAATTTCTCTTCCTAGGGGTAGATTTCCTCTCACTTCCTGTTTTCTCCGTCCGTTTGCAAGTAGGAGTCGTTTGTAAGTGGGATGTTTGAAAGTAGGGGCCTGCCCTATATACTCTGCAGAAATTTGCCCCATTAGATGTTGGTGTTGCCAAAAGACTGTAAGCCCTCACAGTTACTCTTGGTGGGCACAGGAATGGGCCCTGCTGTGAATTATTAGATCAAAAATTGTAATTGCATGCACCTGTTGAACAGGGCCAGGAAAATTGGGCCTTTGGTGGTGGACGGTGTTGCCACAACACTGTAAGCCCTCACAGTTACTCTTGGTGGGCACAGGAATGGGCCCTGCTGTGAATTATTAGATCAAGAATTGTAATTGCATGCACCTGTTGAACAGGGTAGAAAAATTGGGCCTTTGGTGGTTGTGGTGGATGGTGTTGCCGCAACACTGTAAGCCCTCACAGTTACTCTTGGTGGGCGCAAAAATGGGCCCTGCTGAGAATTATTAGATCAAGATTTGTAATTACATGCCCCTGTTAAACAGGGGCTGAAAAATTGGGCCTTTGGTAGTGGTGGTGAATGGTGTTGCCACAAGACTGTAAGCCCTCACAGTTACTCTTGGTGGGCGCAGGAATGGGCCCTGCTGTGAACTATTAGATCAAGATTAGTAATTACACGTCCCTGTTAAACAGGGGCTGAAAAATTGTGCCTTAGGCACTGGTGCTGGTGCCACAACACTGCAACCCCTCACAGATACTGTACTTGGAGCACAGCAGTCAGACCTTTTGCGAAGCATTGCTTAAAAAATTGTAACTACACGCCCCTGTTAAACAGGGGCTGAAAAATTGGGCCTTAGGCACTGGTGCTGGTGCCACAACACTGCAACCCCTCACAGATACTGTACTCTGAGGACAGCAATGAGACCTGTTGCGAAGCATTGCTTAAAAAATTGTAATTACACGCCCCTGTTAAACAGGGGCTGAAAAATTGGGCCTTAGGCACTGGTGCTGGTGCCACAACAGACAACACTGCAACCCCTCACAGATACTGTACTTGGAGCACAGCAGTCAGACCTGTTGTTAAACAGGGGCTGAAAAATTGGGCCTTAGCCACTGGTGGTGGCACCCAGAAACAAAAATGTTCTTCCAAGCTATCATCAGGATCATTGAGGAGGAAGAGGATAGTCAGTCAACATAACAGGACAGTCACTCAGCATCAGCATAGGCAGTCTTAAAGGGATGTGACATTATAAATTATTTAGTTATATCAGCTTCAGGTGCCTGGTAGCTGGTGGTGATCCAAGAAGGTCAGTCGATCAACCGAGTCGGTGGACAGGCGCACCCTGTGATCGGTGACAAAGCCTCCAGCAGCACTGAATGTGCGTTCGGAAAGAAAGCTGGATGCAGGACAGGCCAGTAGCTCAATTGCATACTGTGCAAGCTCTGGCCAGTGATCCATCCTCAAGACCCAGTAAGCCAGAGGATTTTCGGTGGGAAAGGTGTCCAAGTCTGACCTTGCCCCTAAGTATTCCTGCACCATGTATATCAGACGCTGGCGATGGTTGCTGGAACCGATCATACCTTGGGGCTGCGGACTAAAAAATTGTCTGAACGCATCGGTCAGACGTCCACCTTCCCCACCGCTCTTTCTGCTACTGACCGAAGCCTAAGCAACTCGTCGTCCAGGACCAGGAGTTTGTAACCTCCCAGTCTCTGGGAACGCGTTGCACAGACCTTTCTGCAAGGCCTCCCAGAGATGTCTCATCCTCTGCTCCCTCTGCAATGGCAAGATAAGGTCCGCAGCCTTACCCTTGTACCGTGGATTAAGGAGAGTGGCCAGCCAGTAATAATCCCTGGTTTGTTTGGACTGTACATCATCCCTAAAAGACTGCGGCTGCTGATGCTGAGTGCCAGGCTCCACCTCCATGCTGACACAACCCTCCCCCTCCTCCTCCTCATCCTCTTCCTGTGTGATGGGTGGGAGAGAAGGAACACTGTCTGGATAAAGGGGGCCTTGAGAGGCAAGGAAGTCCTCCTCTTCCTGCCTCTGTTCTGCCTCAAGTGCCCTGTCCATTATCCCACGCAGCGTATGCTCCAACAGGTGGACAAGAGGTACAGTGTCACTGATGCATGCACTGTCACTGCTCACCATTCTCGTGGCCTCCTCAAATGGTGACAGGACAGTGCATGCATCCCTGATCATGCTCCACTGGCGTGGGGAAAAAAATCCGAGCTCCCCTGACCCTGTCCTGGTGCCATAGTCACATACTCATTGATGGCCCTCTGCTGTGTGTGCAGTCGCTGAAGCATGGCCAACGTTGAGTTCCACCTGGTGGGCATGTCACATATAAGGCGGTTCTTGGGCAGGTTCAACTCCTTTTGCAGCTCAGCCAGCCGAGCACTGGCATTATATGATCGGCGGAAATACACACAGACTTTCCTGGCCTGTCTCAGGGCATCCTGTAAGCCTGGGTACCTGCCCAAGAACCATTGCACCACCAGGTTAAGGACGTGAGCCATACAGGGCACATGGGTCAGCTGTCCCTGTCGCAGGGCAGAGAGGAGGTTGGTGCCAGTGTCATAAACCACCATTCCTGGCTTAAGCTGGCGTGGCGTCAACCACCTCTTGGCCTGCCCCTGCAGAGCTGAAGGAACCTCTGCCCCAGTGTGGCTCCTGTCCCCCAAACACACCAGCGCAAGCACAGCATGGCATCTTTTTGCCTGCGTACTTGCGTAGCCCCTTGGACGCCTACGGAGCACCACTGCTTCCGAGGACAGAGCACTCGAAGAGGCCATGGAGGATGAAGGAGAGGAGGGGTGGAGGAGAGAGGTGTGTCACAACCAGTAGTAGCATTTTGGAGGCGTGGTGGCGGAACAACCTCCAACACTACTACACCTTGTCCTGCATCCTTCCCAGCTGCCAAAAGAGTGACCCAATGGGCCATGAAAGACAGGTAACGTCCCTGTCCATGCCTGCTAGACCATGAGTCAGCGGTAATATGCACCTTACCGCTGACCGCCCTGTCCAGCGAGGCATGGACATTGCCTTCCACATGCCGGCAGAGAGCCGGAATCGCCTTCCGTGAGAAAAAGTGGCGTTTGGGAACCTGCCACTGAGGTACCGCACATTGAACAAACTCACGGAAGGGGGCTGAGTCTACCAACTGAAAAGGCAGCAGTTGAAGTGCTAGCAATTTAGCCCAGCTAGCATTCAACCACTGGGCATGTGGATGGCTGGGAGTAAACTTCTTTCGACGGTCCAGCAGCTGGGGCAGGGAAATTTGCCTGGTAGAATCGGACGTCGGTGTACTGCTAACAGAGTGCCCGCAAGTACTTGGCTGTGACACACCTAATTCTACACCTTCATTCCTCTCAGTGCAGCTTTCAGAGAGGACTGAAGGTATAGTGGGGTTGGAGATCCCAGCTGATGAGGAGCAAGGAGAGGTCCGCTTTGTTCTTTGGTGTGGGTCTTTAATGTGCGCTTGCCAACGAGCTGTATGACAGGTCGACATATGTCTGGTCATGCTTGTGGTGCCCAAGCGTCTGATGTTTTGGCCAATGCGAGATACGCTTGAGACATATGTTGCAAATAGCAGTGGTGCAATCTGATGCACTTGTCTCAAAAAAGGCCCACACCAAATAACTTTTGTAATAACGTGCAGAGGCAGCGCCCTGCACAGGCGGAGCTCTGCGGTGTGATTCAGTTGGTGTGCTGGCCTCAAGCTGGCCCCCGGAGGGCATCCTGCCTCGTTGGACATGTGCCACCTCCTCCTCCTCCTCTCTCCCTTCAGGCACCCACGTGGAGTCAGTGACCTCATCATCCCCTCCCTCTTCTCCACTGGAGCAAACCTGGCAGTAAGCTGCAGCTGGTGGAACATGACTGCCAGATTGCTGTCCTTGGGCATCCCCTCTCTCTGCGCTCACGCTACTGCCTTCCTCTAGCTGGGTATCATCATCCGAGCCTTCAAAACGCTGGGCATTCTCATGGAGCATGTACCCAACACTGTGCTTAAACAGTTCGGGGGACTCCTCAGGAGGACATGGTGGGTCTAGGGAAGGGGTACCTGATGATGCCATTGAGTACGCTTTGGCAGCTGACTTGCCAGTACCCTGAGCCTGGGTGAGAGAGGATGAGGAGGATGAGGAGGGCTTGGTCATCCACTCTACCAAGCCTTCGGCATGATGCAGCTCAACATGTCCAGCTGCCGAAAAGAAGGACAAGCGTGTCCCATGGCCACCTGCTGATGGCGATGCACCACGTCCACGACCAGCACTGTTGTCTCTAGACACAGAGCCTGCTTGCCCTGTTTTATTGCCTCGGGGCTGTCTGCCTCTCCTTGTCGGTCTTCCAGGCATTGTAGTGGGTAGTGTATATTGTGCTGGAGTCACACAGCACACACACTAACTCCTGCAGATGGCTGCCTTAGATGACAACAACAGGGCCTTAGGACAGATAGAGGCTGAGGTGGTGGCTGCCTTAGATGACAACAACAGGGCCTTATGGCAGATATAGGCTGAGGTGGTTTATTGTGTGCTGTGCTCTACTCACACAGCACACACACACGCTAGCTCCTGCAAATGCCTGGCTGCCTTAGATGACAACAGGGCCTTACGGCAGATAGAGGCTGAGGTGGTTTATTGTGTGCTGTGCTCTACTCACACAGCACACACACACACGCTAGCTCCTGCAAATGCCTGGCTGCCTTAGATGACAACCACAGGGCCTTACGGCAGATAGAGGCTGAGGTGGTTTATTGTGTGCTGTGCTCTACTCACACAGCACACACACACGCTAGCTCCTGCAAATGCCTGGCTGCCTTAGATGGCAACAACAGGGCCTTAGGGCAGATAGAGGCTGAGGTGGTTTATTGTGTGCTGTGCTCTACTCACACAGCACACAAACACACACGCTAGCTCCTGCAAATGCCTGGCTGCCTTAGATGACAACAACAGGGCCTTACGGCAGATAGAGGCTGAGGTGGTTTATTGTGTGCTGTGCTCTACTCACACAGCACACACACACACACACACACACGCTAGCTCCTGCAAATGCCTGGCTGGCTGCCTTAGATGACAACAGGCCAGAAGGGTAAAGGTAATGTGATACTTCAATGCTGTACTAACAGCACGCACACACTAGACTAATCCCCAGAATCACAGCAGATAATGTCAGACTCAGCACTCAGCAGATAATGTCACCACTCAGCAGTCAGCACAGCAGAATGTATAACACAGCAGATACTGTCAGCAGCAGTGCACTCAGCAGAATGAATACAGCAGATGCTCAGCAATGCAGAATGAATCACAGCAGCTAATGTGACTGACACAGTCACTCACAAAAGCCAGAACACACTACACTAGGCCGCCAGAGCGGCGGCCTTTTATAGTGTGGGGCGTGTACTAAACCCCCTGAGCTATAATTGGCCACAGGCATCCTGCCTGTGGCCAATTATTGCTCTCCTCGCCACTGGCTCTATGATTGGCCAAGCATGCGGGGTCACAGTGCATGCTTGGCCAATCATCAGCCAGCAATGCACTGCGACTGGCGCAGTCCATTGTGGGCCGTTCGCATCACACGAATTTGATGCGAACGGCCCAAATAGTTCTGGGCTCGCCGAGCGGTCGAACGCCCGATGTTCGATTCGAACGTGGGTTTGAATCGAACACCGGGCCCATCCCTATTCCTATTGTCCCCCGGGTCTATTGTGTTGTGGGTGTAGACTCAGACAAGGTAAACTACAGGCTATTGTGAGTAGATTTGGTGTGTCTGCAGTAATCTAAAAGATTGTTTTATTGAAAGCTGAAAATATATAGATAGATATATAATTTTTTTTCCCCAACTCCACTTTTCTGCATTTTATTTGATTTGAGCTTCTGTTCGTTTTCCCTACTTATTTACAGTAATCTCAAAATGACTGTATAGTACAGGGCAACATTTAACTTAAACTAGCTTACAAATTGTGCATATTATTTGTTGGTAATGGCAGCCATGTCCCGTCTAGAAAAGTTTGTAGCAACTTATACTCTTAAACAAAAGAGCAAGGAATTTGCCTGTGATGCAAAGTTAAAAGCATCTCCTTGGAGTTATGTCCAGGAGTTATTTGAGAAACAAGCTAAAACAACCAAAAAAATAAGCTCAAAGATCTAGCCTTGGCAGGCATGTATGCGGCTTGCATGGCCATGAATGCTCAAATACAGCAATTTGAAGATATAGTCGACAATAAAAATATTACAGGTCACAGTTGCTACAAACAATTTCAATTCTTAAAGGACAGGCGGCTGTGGCCAGCAGATATGCGAACATGATAATGCTACGGCATCTACTTGTACCTATGAAATTGGGGACAATAACGTATATAAAAAGTATGGGGAAAAGGAGGATATGGATCCTAATTCTACTTTTCCTGTGGCAATTGGAGAAATCTCAGAGCCACAGGAAAATTGAGAATTCACCATGGTCACATAAGAATGTAGTAAAGTTATTCCTGCGCTACCGTGGAGAGAGGGGGGGTTAGAGGGGAGGGTGGGGAAAGAGAAGAAGGTGGGGGGACTGCTGCAAGCACCGAATGTAGGTCAAACCGTACCTACCGGAAAGAAATATGTTAGAGTGGGGGTGGTGCTGCGCTGTTCCCCAGGGAAATGGGCAGAACTGCTGCTAAATAGCAGTATGGGGGTAAGCAGAGATCCCCCTGTTCAAGATGGTTGGATGGAAGACAGCTATCTGTGAGCTATCTGAAAATGATATCCTAATTAGGGTGTAATACTCCCAATATATAAATGATGTGTATACAGTGCAATACTAAAATATAGCAATAATAAATAGTGATAGAGGTACGAGAGTGTTTAAAAAACTAATAGCACCTAAAATAGCAATCACAGTCTAAAATCACCATAGGAGAGGTACAATTAAATGTAAAAATGTATGTAAAAGTATATATATTCGATGCTAAAAAAACATATAAAAAATATATATATATACAGTGGTGTGAAAAAGTGTTTGCCCCTTCCTCATTTCCTGTTCCTTTGCATGTTTGTCACACTTAAGTGTTTCAGAACATCAAACCAATTTAAACAATAGTCAAGGACAACACAAGTAAACACAAAATGCAATTTGTAAATGAAGGTGTTTATTATTAAAGGTGAAAAAAAATCCAAACCATCATGGCCCTGTGTGAAAAAGTGATTGCCCCCTTGTTAAAACATACTATAACTGTGGTTGTCCACACCTGAGTTCAATTTCTCTAGCCACACCCAGGCCTGATTATTGCCACACCTGTTCACAATCAAGGCATCACTTAAATAGGAGCTGCTTGACACAGTAAGGTCCACCAGAAGATCCTTAAAAGCTACACATCATGCCGAGACCCAAAGAAATTCAAGAACAATTGAGAAAGAAAGTAATTGAGATCTATCAGTCTGGAAAGGGTTATAAAGCCATTTCCAAAGCTTTGGGAATCCAGCGAACCACAGTGAGAGCCATTATCCACAAATGGCGAAGACATGGAACAGTGGTGAACCTTCCCAGGAGTGGCCGGCCGCCCAAAATTACCCCAAGAGCACAGCGACGACTCATCCAAGAGGTCACAAAAGACCCCACAACAACGTCCAAGGAACTGCAGGCCTCACTTGCCTCAGTTAAGGTCAGCGTTCATGCCTCCACCATCAGGAAAAGACTGGGCAAAAATGGCCTGCATGGCAGAGTTCCAAGGAGAAAACCACTGCTGAGCAAAAAGAACATCAAAGCTCGTCTCAATTTCTCCACAACACTTCTTGATGATCCCCAAGACTTTTGGGACAACATTCTGTGGACTGATGAGACAAAAGTGGAACTCTTTGGAAGGTGTGTGTCCAAGTATATCTGGCGTAGAAGGAACACTGCATTTCAGAAAAAGAACATTATACCAACAGTAAAATATGGTGGTGGTAGTGTGATGGTCTGGGGCTGTTTTGCTGCTTCAGGACCTGGAAGACTTGCCGTGATAAAAGGAACTATGAATTCTGCTGTCTACCAAGAGATCCTGAAGGAGAATGTCCGACCATCTGTTCGTGTACTCAAGCTGAAACGAACTTGGGTTCTGCAGCAGGACAATGATCCTAAACACACCAGCAAGTCCACCACCGAATGGCTGAAGAAAAACAAAATGAAGACTTTGGAGTGGCCTAGCCAAAGTCCAGACCTGAATCCTATTGAGATGTTGTGGTATGACCTTAAAAAGGCCGTTCATGCTCGAAAACCCTCTAATGTAACTGAATTAGGACAATTCTGCAAAGATGAGTGGGCCAAAATTCCTCCAGGACGCTGTAAAAGCCTCATTGCACGTTATCGCAAACGCTTGGTTGCAGTTGTTGCTGCTAAGGGTGGCCCAACCAGTTATTAGGTTTAGGGGGCAATCACTTTTTCACACAGGGCCATGATGGTTTGGATTTTTTTTTCACCTTAAATAATAAACACCTTCATTTACAAATTGCATTTTCTGTTTACTTGTGTTGTCCTTGACTATTGTTTAAATTGGTTTGATGTTCCGAAACACTTAAGTGTGACAAACATGCAAAGGAACAGGAAATGAGGAAGGGGGCAAACACTTTTTCACACCACTGTATATATATATATATATATATATATATATATATCAATAAATATGTGCAAACAGTAATCCAAAGTGCATATAGATAGTGCATAAAAGTAATATCTTAAAGAAGTGCTTGTGCAAACGTGCACAGCGTACTACGTAAAGCTGCGCGATGAAGTGAAAATAAACGATTGTTGCAATCACACTATAAGGTGTGTGATGAGTGATAAACGAAAAGAATCAAATGTGCAAATAATGCAATAAAGTGAGAGAGAATAAAGAATTCCTTGATACAGAAATCAACAAAGTGCAAATGCAAAAAATTGCTAGATGAAACTAGTCTGTGTGACCAAAAAAACAAACGTATACAAATCAACTGAATGCAAAGTCAAGGACAACACAAGTAAACACAAAATGCAATTTGTAAATGAAGGTGTTTATTATTAAAGGTGAAAAAAAATCCAAACCATCATGGCCCTGTGTGAAAAAGTGATTGCCCCCTTGTTAAAACATACTATAACTGTGGTTGTCCACACCTGAGTTCAATTTCTCTAGCCACACCCAGGCCTGATTATTGCCACACCTGTTCACAATCAAGGCATCACTTAAATAGGAGCTGCTTGACACAGTAAGGTCCACCAGAAGATCCTTAAAAGCTACACATCATGCCGAGACCCAAAGAAATTCAAGAACAATTGAGAAAGAAAGTAATTGAGATCTATCAGTCTGGAAAGGGTTATAAAGCCATTTCCAAAGCTTTGGGAATCCAGCGAACCACAGTGAGAGCCATTATCCACAAATGGCGAAGACATGGAACAGTGGTGAACCTTCCCAGGAGTGGCCGGCCGCCCAAAATTACCCCAAGAGCACAGCGACGACTCATCCAAGAGGTCACAAAAGACCCCACAACAACGTCCAAGGAACTGCAGGCCTCACTTGCCTCAGTTAAGGTCAGCGTTCATGCCTCCACCATCAGGAAAAGACTGGGCAAAAATGGCCTGCATGGCAGAGTTCCAAGGAGAAAACCACTGCTGAGCAAAAAGAACATCAAAGCTCGTCTCAATTTCTCCACAACACTTCTTGATGATCCCCAAGACTTTTGGGACAACATTCTGTGGACTGATGAGACAAAAGTGGAACTCTTTGGAAGGTGTGTGTCCAAGTATATCTGGCGTAGAAGGAACACTGCATTTCAGAAAAAGAACATTATACCAACAGTAAAATATGGTGGTGGTAGTGTGATGGTCTGGGGCTGTTTTGCTGCTTCAGGACCTGGAAGACTTGCCGTGATAAAAGGAACTATGAATTCTGCTGTCTACCAAGAGATCCTGAAGGAGAATGTCCGACCATCTGTTCGTGTACTCAAGCTGAAACGAACTTGGGTTCTGCAGCAGGACAATGATCCTAAACACACCAGCAAGTCCACCACCGAATGGCTGAAGAAAAACAAAATGAAGACTTTGGAGTGGCCTAGCCAAAGTCCAGACCTGAATCCTATTGAGATGTTGTGGTATGACCTTAAAAAGGCCGTTCATGCTCGAAAACCCTCTAATGTAACTGAATTAGGACAATTCTGCAAAGATGAGTGGGCCAAAATTCCTCCAGGACGCTGTAAAAGCCTCATTGCACGTTATCGCAAACGCTTGGTTGCAGTTGTTGCTGCTAAGGGTGGCCCAACCAGTTATTAGGTTTAGGGGGCAATCACTTTTTCACACAGGGCCATGATGGTTTGGATTTTTTTTCACCTTAAATAATAAACACCTTCATTTACAAATTGCATTTTCTGTTTACTTGTGTTGTCCTTGACTATTGTTTAAATTGGTTTGATGTTCCGAAACACTTAAGTGTGACAAACATGCAAAGGAACAGGAAATGAGGAAGGGGGCAAACACTTTTTCACACCACTGTATATATATATATATATATATATATATATATCAATAAATATGTGCAAACAGTAATCCAAAGTGCATATAGATAGTGCATAAAAGTAATATCTTAAAGAAGTGCTTGTGCAAACGTGCACAGCGTACTACGTAAAGCTGCGCGATGAAGTGAAAATAAACGATTGTTGCAATCACACTATAAGGTGTGTGATGAGTGATAAACGAAAAGAATCAAATGTGCAAATAATGCAATAAAGTGAGAGAGAATAAAGAATTCCTTGATACAGAAATCAACAAAGTGCAAATGCAAAAAATTGCTAGATGAAACTAGTCTGTGTGACCAAAAAAACAAACGTATACAAATCAACTGAATGCAAAGTGCAAACGTATTAGGCTGAATGCAGGTGCAAACGTATAGCACAATGGTAGTGAGAAAAAAATGTCAAATGGTCATCATAAATATGCTGCATGCAAATCCGTGGTATAAGAGGTAATGCAATAAACAGTCTATAATGTGACTTTCTTCTGGTGAATAGGCATACAGGTGTGCAAGCACTGGGCAAAAGAAATCTGTGCGGTGAAGGTGTCCTTAACAGAGGGGATAAATCCTCTTTGTGTAAGTGCACTTAAGTGGGTAATGGACCCTTACCTTGAGGCAAAGGGTTAACCGCATGAAAGAAATTGTAACGTCAGCTTCCTTCTCCCTCTGTCACTGCGCCTGCCTGGGTGGATGGGTTTCCTATCCCTGGGTCCAGGTGTATCTTCCCTTATCCTCAGGGCCAATGCCGGAGTGTACGAAAGAAATGAGGGGTAGCCGTATAGTGCAGTAGTTGTAAAACAGGTAATGTGTTTATTAATAACAGTAAAGCCCCATACACACGGTCGGACTTTTTCATGGATTTGGTCCGATCGGACAAGGTTGTTGAAAAATCAGACCGTGTGTATGCACCATCGGACAGTGTTCGTCGGTTTGTCCGTCGGACAAAGTCTTATCTCCTGCTGGAAAGATTTGCCGTCAACCCGGTCCGATCACACCAAATCCGAGCGTGTGTACGCTTGTCCGACGGACAAAGTGCTACGCATGCTCAGAAGAAATTCTGTGACGGAAGCGCTCGGTCAGGTAAAACTACCTTTCCTAATCGACACAGCACATTCGTCACGCTGCAATGTTAAAATGTCTTTAATGCAGCGCATTCTCTTTTTCTTTACAATGCAACAAGAATGACATCTTTTAGCTGCTCCTATTCACCCGCACTTCTCACAAACTTACTTCTTTATTACTTTGCAGCATTTATACACTACATGTTTATTTTTACTCAGATCGTAATACAATCTTTGTTATTTTTTTACCATGATTTTTTTTTTTTTTTTTTTTTTGGGGACTACATATTTGAAGGAGATTTTTTTTGTTTTTTGGAGGGGGTTTGTATGTCTCAACTTAGCAAAACCACATTATTAACATTTGTATTTCTTGCTTAAATTTACTAGGAGTTTGTTGGTTGTTGGTGCCCCTTGTTAATTCTACTTTAGGATTAGTGAAATGTACTTGCCTACTCAAAGAAAAACTGTCATTGTAGAAAAGTAAAACACAATAGTCAATGATTATTTCAAATCAAAAAAACCTTTATTTAGGTCTTAGCAACAAACCAAAGAGGAACGCAGCCATGGTGAAACTTGGGGAATTTGCAAAGCCTTGGACACCCATGGCAACCATCATTTTACAGACTTAAACAATTGGGGGCATGAAGAGTACCTATCTAAATAATAAGGGAGCGCAATCTGGTCCTGAAGTCCAAAACATCCGGAACTGCAGCAGATGCCATCTAGGTCCCCAGGCTCTGGTCCTACGAGAGGCTCCATCTTCTCTCAGACCAGACTGAGTCCAGGTCGTCACTCTCTTGTCTTCCTTGTACGCTTCCTTCCACGCCGTGGTGCTGGTGCTGGTGGGGTGGCAGAAGGAGGAGGAGGAGGCGGAGCAAGGTCACTCTCGCAAACATGTGTGAGGGGAGTCATCTCCCCAGCCATCCCCTCATTTAGTATTTTGAGGATGACCTCCTCACACATGCTGCGTTGCCCCGCCTCCATACCCGTAAATTTACTGGTAACCAAGGAGGCAAAGGCCTCCTCGTAGGTGGGTGTGGCATAGAGGGAGGCTGAGGCATCTCTGATCAGCTGGAGCGCTGACTCTCCCACCTCCCCCATGTTTTTCGCCCTTCTGTAGGGAAGGCGGAGGGGAGAGACTTGGGAGACAGTCAGGCTCCTACGCCTACCCCCCTCTTGGCTGCCACTACCCCCTGCCTCCTCCTGACTGCCACCTTCCACAGCCACCTCCTGGCTGAGGTCTTCCTGTGTATGAAAAAGGGACATAGTTTCAGTTATTTGTTCATCAAACACACACAATTCTCATCTAGTGACTGTTGCAAAATGTTTTCAAATACAAAACCATACAATTCTCTGCCTTGCAGTTTAGATTCTTCCCAAAAATGTCTCCCACACCACTGTCTGTTGATATGTCAATCACGTTAGGAAATAAGCAATTGGGGATCCTGAATTAACTGAACATCATTCATTATTCCCCAAACTGGTTACAAAACTACTATACCTGGAACAAGCTGGGCACCTGCACATCTTCCATACTGGAAGGCCCAGGTTGGTCCTCGGAAGCCTCACGCGGGGTGGCGTGCGTGGAAGTACGCGTGCAAGGAAGAGTCGAGAGTGACTTCCTGACAGTAGCCTGGTCTTTGAGAAAGTGGAGCCTCTCATAGTACCAGAGCGTGGGGACATGGACATCAGCTGCTGCAGCTCCAGATGCTTGTGACTTCAGGACCTTATTGCGCTCCCGGAAATAGGTAGTCTTCATGTTGGTGATCTTAACTTTTAAGTTTGCGACGGTTGCCATGGGCAGGGTAGGCTTTACAAATGCCACAAGTTTCAGCAGGGCTGCGTACCTCTTTGGTCTGTTGCTATAATCCCTGTGTTTCGCCTGCCATAAGAGGGGGAATTGCCGGTATTTATCAATGAAGTGGGGTAGAAAGCTCACGTCGTAGAAGGCATCCATCACCTCTGCAAGACACAACGCCACACAAAACAATATAAATAATGTCAGCCTAAACTCTCCTAATCTTCTCCATAAAGAAGCCTCAAGTTCTAATCAGTCTAGGCTAGTTATGTACCAACGTCAAATTGTACCTTCGTTTGTAGCGATCGTCTCGTGCGTGAGCTTTCTATCCCCTCGTCTCCCAGATCGTGGCTACGACACAGGCGTGTGACGTTTTATATACAGTGCGCATGCGTCAAACTCCGCCCGCCCCTGACGATCTTTCTCGTCTATTCCCCACCCCTTCTCTTTACGGCGCAGTGGGGAGAGCACATGGCGGGGACACAGCAGGTGCGCCCCAAATATCCCCCCAACGAGGAGGTGGACGAGGAAAGTCCGGAGGCACAAACGTCCCGATCCCGGAGCCTGAAATTCAAGGCCTCCAATATGTCATTTGGAGAAATGTTGGAGATGGTGGACATATTGAAGAGGAGCGACTATGATGGGAAGTATGGGCCTTACCTCAACCCCAATGTCCGCAAGGCCAAGATCATGTCTAAAGTTGTGAGGAGGCTGTACAATCATTTTGGGGTACAACGATCCAAGGAGCAACTGAGGAAACGCTGGTCAGACCTGAAACTGAGGGAGGCCGATCAGTACAGAAAGATCAAGCGAATTCTTCAAAAAAGTAAGTAGTTGTGTTTTGTGTTTGATTTCTTGCTTGCATACTGCTCCATGTGGTTTGATTTTTACAAAGTTGTACATTCCAAAATGGCCACTTTCATGTTCGTCTGTGCATTCGATCGTCCTCAGCCTCGATCTTTCTGCCACTGTCATGGTCGTGTGTGTGTCCATTCGATCGTACGCAACCTCGAACGTTCGGCCACTTATAATACGATGTTTGGTGTTTTTTTTGGGGGAAAGGAAGTTTGTTCTCCCTAGAAATGTCATCCAGAATGTAAAGCCAATTTATTCAATGTAAAGGAGAGGTCACCCAGTAGCTGTTTACCCATCTGGACTCGAGAGCACTAGTGCTGGGACACCCAAACCCCCTTTTTAGTAGGCTTTTCCACACATGTGCTCCAGTGGATACTAGAGGGGGGTCTCCATCACACAAACTTCTACCAAAAAGCTAGTCAGTTTAGCACCTTTACAAAGTGACTACATTCATGTAGTTGACATTTGTAACTGGCCAAACTAAAATAGTGTCCGTCACTTTCAAGCAATGTTTGTCATTTCCTATTTCTGCCCTCAATAGATTGTGTTGCTAAATCTTCCTTTTGTACATTCTCATAGGGGAGAGAAAACTTGGGCCGTCTGAGGAAACCCCCAAACCAACACCTCCCAAAAAAGGGGAAAGAGCAGAAGCAGAGGAGGAGGAGGAGGAAGGAGAGATCATCGAACTTGGAGAAATTGTCACCACAACAGGTGAGTGTTGGAGAACACAGCTACTGGTAAGCTAATCCATGTATGGCTGCCTCATTTCCAACACCCCATTTTTGTTTGTTTGTGGTTTTTAGGTGACGTGGATGTTGTGGAAGAAAAATCGCACTTTACCACAGAGAGTGCCCACGTACTCATCGGAGAGATAATGGTCTGCAATCGAGATCTAGATTACATAAAGCAAAACATCAATGATGTTCAACAAAAATTGAAGAACATCATTGATGTTTTAGGAAAAATATGAAAACGCACCAAGTAATTAACACACATTTGTGCCAGCTTCTGAACACATTTGCAACTTAAAAACTGTGTGAAATTTGGAACATGCACACATTGTGTCCACATGTGCTAGCTCCCATCATGGTGGATGAATGCCAACGTTTTTTTTGGGGGTGCAAACACTTTACGAACTACGAAAGTGGTTGTGGTGAAGGGGTTGCACCCCCAAAAAACGTCCATTCATACCCATGATGGAAAATTGCACTTTTGAAGCTTCTAGGCATGTGTTTTACCATCTAATGACCATTTTCAGACCCAAATTGTGTGCATGTTCCAAATTTCCACTTTTCGGGGGTGACCCCCCCATGTGATGAAGGCAAGATCAAACACACTTTGAACATATAGTCATGTCTGATCTTGTCTTCACTTTACAAAGTTGAACTTTCCTAGTTCATAGGTTCTGGTTAGCTCCATGCCTGGTTTTAACAATTGCGTAATCTTTGTAAACAATGTTGTAAATAACCAAGATGTTGTCAGTTTTGGCGTGAAGATTGTAAACGCACTTGTGAATGTTTTCCAAGTAAACTTTTTTATTTTTCTAAATGTGTGGCTTCCTTATTTAAAAAACACAATGCATTATGTATGTAAAATGTAAAGGATATGGGGGGCAATGGGTGTTATTTACTAAAGGCAAATCCACTTGGCACTGCAAATTCCTTTCCCAGGGAACTTTTTCAATGCGCTTGTAGAGCATAGCGGATTTGACTTATGTAAATGACACCCACAGTGCTTTGTACGAAAACACGGAGCACAGCATTTTTGAGAATACACACATGTAAGACCTGGTGCTGAAAAGGAGTATTTTGGGGGTCAGTTATGCAGGACAAACCTTCTCTAGACCAAAGATTAGGTAGCAAACACACAACATGAGAATAATCTTTTTGGGAAGAAGAGACTGTTACCTCCTTTTGCCCAGAAAGTGCATTCCCACTGTCGAAGGCAAAGGGAAAAAATGTCAAGGTAAAATAAGCTAAAAAGAAGACTGAAATGACAAGAAATCATAGGTTGGTTAAAATATCTGATTTATTAAAAAATGCCTCTCACACATCGTCAGGCAGAGCAATGGCCCCCCTACCCACAAAGTACTCCATATATTGGTCCCGGACCACACGGGCATTTAGAGGGGGCAAGCCTGGACGTGCCACTCGAAGGGCTGTGAGTTCCGCATTTGGAGGGCCCTCCACATCTGGGCCAACGGGCACCACATAGTTCCTGTTATGTCTTTTGAGGAAGTTGTGCAATATGCAACAGGCAAGAACTATGTGGTTCAGTTTGTATTCCGCCAAGTTAAATGCCGTCAGGAACAGGCGGAAGCGGCTGGCCAGGATGCCAAAAGTGTTCTCCACCACTCTTCTGGCTCTGGACAGCCTGTAGTTGAAGACCCTCTGGTCCGGGGTGAGGGTCCTCATCGGGAACGGCCTCATCACATGGGGAGTCAACGCAAACGCTTCATCTGCGACAAAGACGAAGGGGAGTCCTTCGGCATTCTCCTCTGGAGGTGGCAAGCACAGACTGCCACTTTGGAGACGCCAGTAGAACTCCGTGTGCGTAATGGCCCCACCATCCGATATCCGGCCGTTCATCCCCACGTCCACATACATAAACTCGTATGTGGCCGACACCACCGCCAACATCACTACACTATTAAACCCTTTATAATTATAATAGTAGGACCCCGAGTTGGGCGGTGGGACGATGCGGACGTGTTTCCCATCAATTGCCCCTCCGCAGTTAGGAAAGTCCCAACGGCTGGCAAAGTGGGAGGCCACAGTCTGCCATTCCTGTGGCGTGGAAGGGAACTGTGGAGTGAAACAAGAAAAAAAAATTAGTCACTTTGCACCTAAACATTGCAAGCAGATTAGACAATCAACATCTTGGAACAAGAGCATTGTATAAAATTTGAGGCTGGAAAGTATTTGCACAGAAAAGTAGAGGCTCCCCTTCACAGATTACTCACCCCCCATCAATCCCCCCACTTCTGATGGGACATTGGCAATAACTAGGGTTTTGGGGGGGGGGGTGGTGGACAGGTAACCCTCTGCACTTCATTGATTGGCAAATGGCTCAAAAATGTGGGCTAGTTTGCCCAGACCCTCTGTACTTAACACTATTGGCAGGCCACAGGAAAGATCAAATAACATTTCAACCCCCCCCCCAAAAAAGGCAGGCACAGCGTGACATTATTAAATTACCAAGCAAGCTAATAGGAGGGAAAGAAGACAAAAAAATAGGAAATGGAAAGTATGGAGGCAGCCCCTTGCACTACATGCTTTGCTGAATTCATCCCTAAAGATGCGCACTATAAAGAGGTAGGTATATAGTGTGTATGGACCTTGGGAAAGCCAGCAGATAAAGGATTGGTACCATCTGACAGAGCAGTTGGGGGAGGGGGTTCCTAATGAGGTTGCCCCCCCCCCCACCAAAATAAAAAAAAAGGGGGCTCTACATGAAGTAAACCACACAGCAAACATTTGTGCATATTTTAGGGGGTGTTTTGGGGCAAACAATACTATGCAGCAGACAAAAGACATTGCTTAAGTGACTAGGCCATAGGTGTCTATTGGGCCAGAAGAGCATACTGGGGAGGTAAGTGAAGGGAAAAATGCATGAAGGAGAAAAGGGGCACAGCATATTAGAACATATTGCAATCATGGTAATTAGGGAAGGAGGTCAAAAATAGAAGACATTAGCAAACAGAGCATACATAGAAGGGAATAGTAAAGTAGAAATGTTACCTTAATATAGTCCTCCTGCAGGACCTGAATGATGGCAGAACAGGTCTCTGGAATAATGAGTCCCAGGGCCTGGGGAGAGATACCTGAAGAGAACTTCAAATCCTGAAGACTTCTCCCTGTCGCCAAGTACCTCAACGTGGCAACAAGCCTCTGCTCCGGAGTAATGGCTTGTCTCATGCAGGTATCCTGCCGGCTGATAAAGGGGGTCAGCAAAGCCAAAAGACGGTGAAAATCGGGGTCCGTCATCCTGAGAAAGTTCCTGAAATCATCAGGATTATTCTCCCGGATCTCACGAAGCAAAGGCATGTGCGAGAACTGGTCACGCTGAAGCAACCAATTCTTGGTCCACATACTCCTCGTCACTCTGTTCATGGACGGGTCTTGGGTCAAAGCTAAAAGCCCGACACCAATTCCGCGTACAGCACGAACTCGGCGACGAGTACGCACGGAAAACATCGCTCAGAAGGTCACAAAAGGTCGGCTGGTCAGAACGGACAAACAGAAAGCACCGATAAACAGCAAGGCCTGAAAGAACGAAATGAATACCAGCAACGAGCAGACAATAAGCAGTGCAAATCAAAGCGTCCTATATCAAGATATAGGCCGCAATGACCAACAAATGCGAACTGACTACACGCACTAATAAACAGATACGCACGACAAGCACAAACTGAAGAGCAGTAACGATCTGAGTCAGAAAACTGAGAAGCGCGAATCTTAAGTCACCAAACTTCCACTAACTCTCGATAAACACGGGATCAGCAGAAGGAGCCCAACGGGTGCCTGACGTGGTGCTGAACTTCCCTTTTGTAATCTCGTGGACGACGACTTACGTCACGACGTTCTTCCAGACCGGATATTCCGACAACGTAGTCCGACCGTGTGTACGCAACACCAACATCGGACAAAGTACGTCGGACAAAATCCGACCGACCTGGTCCGCGGATTGTCCGAGCGTGTGTATGGGGCTTAAGAGCGGTACTCACAAACATATAATAAAAACGTGCTTATCTGATACGAGCGCCGAGTTCGTTGCCTCCGTCGGTATGAGTGCCTTTCCTTGTCCCTACGCGTGACATCACACCACGTGACATCACACCATGTGACTTCATCAGGGGATACTAGGAGGGCACTATAATGATGTTTAAATAGTCTTCTCTAATGGAGGTTGTGACGGAACGTCCCTACACTCCTCTTGAGTGCGTTCGTCATATATGACTTCCTTCCAGTCTGGATACAGATATCAGATATTCCAACCCCTTCCAAGCACCAAACGAGACGAGACTCGCTTAGTACCAACATGGACTGATTTATTACAAAACTAAAGATGACATTTATATACAGTAGAAGAGGAGATCCCCCCTCCTGCTCATATTACTCTAACAATACACTTGTAACAACTTAACATAAACTCATTAACTAATCCCTTTAAGCAGCCGATGTGACTTCCTTCCAGAGTTCGCAGCGAATAGAATCAAACCATCCCAGCAGGACCTGCTCTGATACTGGTCCTCTGTGCTGTAGCTGCATCTCTCGCAACCTCCTCCTGAATTCCTCTTCCATGGCGGCTGGTATCTGTACCTCTCCTCCTCTCCTGCTATCTGGACCTTGGATCCAGGTGGAGGTTTGGATGTCTCAGACTGCAGGAAGCATGATCCCACTGCTTGCCAACAATGTGACGGAACGTCCCTACACTCCTCTTGAGTGCGTTCGTCATATATGACTTCCTTCCAGTCTGGATACAGATATCAGATATTCCAACCGCTCCCAAGCACCAAACGAGACGAGACTCGCTTAGTACCAACATGGACTGATTTATTACAAAACTAAAGATGACATTTATATACAGTAGAAGAGGAGATCCCCCCCTCCTGCTCATATTACTCTAACAATACACTTGTAACAACTTAACATAAACTAATTAACTAATCCCTTTAAGCAGCCGATGTGACTAGTACCTATTATAAATTAGCATGAGCTAATTATCTAATCAACACTGGACTCCTTCATTCAATTGCAGAGTTAATTAGCACACACAACAATAGGTGAAACACTCCTCCACAAGCCAGACTATACTCATTTACACAACAGACAGGATGGCTGGAGTTCATGACATTAGCATCTGACAGCTTGTGTCCCAACAGTCATTCAGTCTCTTGCTAATATGCCAAATACATATACAGAGTGTGTCTTGGGGGGCCAGCATGGACCTGAATCCAAGTAAAACCAGCCCAGGCATTCAGCTCACAAAGAGCACCGTTGCCCCAAATGCCAGGGCCCGTAATCACAAGGCAATAGGCTTGCATTCAGTGCCCTCCAACAGCCTCTGTCCCAGCTAGGTCTGTCACAGAGGTGATCGGCAGCCATTTTCTTGTAGCCTATACATTGCATAGCATGGCGGCCATTTTCTCGGCTATCGCAGACGCGGCCATTTTCTTGGTTATCTGTTGTATTATAGAACTATTAGTGGCTCTGTCATAGGCACGGCCATGTTTTAGGTTATAATTAAGTTGCGGTCACGGCCATCGGTATTTGCAATAACAAGAATGGAACTATTAGGTGTATGGGGAATAGATTGCACGACTGGAAAGCACCATATAATACAAATGCAATATAGTGTTGGGAAGATGTATAAATATACCCAAATAGACAGGGTGAGGCTTCCATACCGATGTATGCAATATGCACAAACTACAGTATGTTTGCTCATATGTAAATACATAAAACGAATGAAGATATAAAAAAAATATATATATGTATATATATATATATATATATGCCTATTAGAATCTCTATGATAATAGCAAGTCAGGCATATTAAAACATAAAATAGACAAGTTAGGCATATTAAACCATAAATAGACAATATATATAGTCCCTATATTATAGGTTAATTATATATAAATCAATGCTAATTTAAAAGAAGGCATGGTCATCTACTAAAATATTAAAATACGTGAAGCTGCGATAAGAACAAAGGGATGTTTCTGATAAAATATGGACAATAAAATGGAGCCAGAATGAGATGGTCTAGCGACCTTCAACTCGCTGCGGGAGGGTCAGAAACTACCGGCTGAGACCCTGTTAGCACACATAGTGGTAATTCCAAAGGAGGGGAAGGATCCATCTCAGTGTTCCAGCTACAGGCCGATATCCTTATTGAATGTGGACCTAAACATTTTTTCCAAGATCTTAGCCATTAGGCTAGCGGAATATATTCCATCACTGATAAATCCCGACCAAGTAGGGTTCACTGCAGGGAGGGAGGGGAGGGAGGATACACAAAGGGTAGTGAACGCTATATAATGGTCGCAGAGCCAACAGAAACCCCTAATATTAATCTCAGCAGATGCGGAAAAAGCATTCGATAGGGTTGACTGGATATTTCTGAGGGCCACTCTGCAACATATCGGTCTGGGGGAGGGAATGCTGAGATGGTTCCTAAATCTATACTCAATACCAACAGCAAGGGTGAAGGTTAACGACAGAATCTCGGAGCCATTTTGTATCCGAAATGGAACACGCCAGGGATGCCCACTGTCCTCTATTATTTTCATACTCACAATGGAGCCAATTCTTAGGAAGATACGTGCCAACTCCAATATTAGAGGAATAAAGACAAAAACTGAAGATTTTAAGTTGGCAGCGTATGCCGACGACTTGATTTTTTTTATAACCTCCCCAGTTATATCTCTCCCATCTTTTTTGTAGAGTTACAGCATTATGGGAAGATAGCAAATTTTAAGGTGAATTACAGTAAATCGGAGGCTATGGGGCTGGAAATGAATGCATCGTTGTCATATCAAATAAAGACACAGTTTAATTTCAGGTGGACAGAATATTTTATAAGCTACTTGGGCATAAGAATACCAAAGAAATTAAATAGGATTTTCAAATTAAATTATGCACCAATGCTAAAGCAATTTAAACTAGATTTTCAAAGATGGGACAGAGAAGTCTTTACCTGGTTTGGGAGGACAAATATAATAAAGATGAACATAATGCCAAGACTTCTCTATCTGATCCAAACTATACCAATAAAGATCCCCCCAAGTTTTATGCGTGAACTTCGCTCAGGGTTCCTGAGGTTTATCTGGGCCGGAAAGCCAGCAAGAATACGAAGAGCTATTTTAGCTCTCCCGAAAGATAAAGGAGGAATTGGCTTCCCGGACCAAGTTAGATACCAGGAAGCTTCACACTTAGCTAGAATAACAGGGTGGTGCGCTAAAGAGAAGAAGCCATGGGTTAAAATTGAACAAATGACGAGTGAGATTCCCCTAGAGGGGTTGGCATGGATAGCAGGTAAGGATATCCCAAAGGCAATAAGAAAACACCCACTAATAGGTGCAACTATAAGTATAGCCATGAAACTCTTCAAAAAAACGAACATATCTGTATACCCAAGCCCTATGACTCCGGTATTAGGTACGCCCGAATTTCAACCAGGTATGTCAGACCGAAGATTTGAGGAAGTAAGACGGGAGGGGAGATCTAGGCTTATACACTTCACAAAGGAAAATCGTTTCATGACACGAGGTGAGATAGAAAGAGAAATTTCAGCAGATTTAGACTATTTTAGGGTGATGAAGCTAGGAGCTTACATATGCTCAAAAAGTAGACTTTATCCAGGTATACGGAGCTTATCGGGCTTTGAACAGATATGCCTGGACGGAGAGAAACTGAAACATTCCTTATCATATTTCTACGAAGTATTAACAGGGCTGGAGGCACCTCAGGACCTGTATTTCATACAAGCATGGGAAAAGGAGTTGAAGACAGAGTTCTCCCAAAGGCAGAAGGATAAGATACTAAAATCCATACATAAAACATCTGTAGAAAGCAGGTACCAAGAGGGAGGATATAAGATCCTCAACAGATGGTATAGAACTCCAAGTATGATACATAAAATATTCCCACAGATACCGGATGCATGCTGGCGTTGTTCAAAGTCTGAGGGCACGATGCTCCATATCTTCTGGGAATGTGAAAAAGTCAGGGAATTCTGGAAAATGGTAGAGGAAACAGTGAATAATATTGCAGGGATCTCCCTTGGGGAGGCTCCGGCAGCATTCTTATTAAACGATGTCCCACTATCAATATAAAAATATAAAAAATCTTTGTTGAAACATCTCCTTACGGCAGCGAGGGCCTGTATCCCGGCCTTGTGGAAAAGTGAAACATCACCGTCTGAGGCACAGTGGTGGGCCAAAATTGTAGAAATACAGCAAATGGAAAATTTGACTTGGATGCTGAAAGAGCAGGAGGAGAAATACTGGAATAGTTGGTCCCCTTACTTTGCATATATAAGGGGAGAGGAGAGGTGAGGTATCTGATATCTGATTGAGGGGGAGACAACCCCGTTTTTTATTTTATTTTTTATTATTGTGTATTATTTATTTATTTTATTTTTTTGTGTTTTTTTTTTTTTCTTTTTTTTTTAGGGGGGAGGGGGTGGGTAAGGCAGGAGCCTAGGTAAAGGGGAAAAGGATAATATAAAGGTTGGCAGCGGAGACGGAACAATTCACAATGAATATGGATATTAAGGAGATAAAACAATTATATGATATGCTATTTAGAACTAATTGGATAAAGAGATGAAATGCAAAGATGATGGATGTTAAATGTGAAATGTAATGTAAAGTAAAAAATAAAGAATTATAAAAAAGAATGAGATGGTGGAATATTAAAAGAAATATTGTATATTAGGTCATATGTATGTTAAAAATCACTTAAAAAACTGTTGAGGTCAAATTCTATATTCATACCTCTGGGCCAGAATGTGTCTAGTGTGAATATCCATTTAGATTCTATTTGACTGAGGGTCCTTACTTTGTGCCCTCCTAGCCAGTGTTTTACACAAGGTTCTATTCCCCAAAATTTTAGGTCAGTGGGGTCTTTATTGTGGCATAAAAAAAATGCTTGGATACACTGTGTTAGTCGTAACCCTTCAGTATATTTTGAACATGCTCTTTAATACGTACTCTTATGCCCCGTACACACGAAGGGACTATACCGCGGGATTATCCCCTGGACTCAAGTCCAGCGGACAATCCCCTCGTGTGTGGGCCTTCGACTGACTTTTTTCCAAAAAATCCGGCGGACTAAAGTTTTAAGTTTTGTTTTAAAAGTATCCGCTGGACTTGGCAGTCCGGCGGACAATCCCGCCGTTAGTAGGCTAGTCCGGCGGACTTTTGAAATGAACGGACTTGCCGCTCATCGGAAAGTCTGTTCATTTAGCACGTGACTTCAGGTACGTAGCTAGCGTAGGCAGTAAATGCCGGCGCGCTAGCTCCGTCACCTGGCATGGATTTAAAGGGACTCCCCACCCTGAAAAATGGCGTGGGGGTCCCCCCCAAATCCATCTCAGACCCTTATCCGAGCACGCAGCCCTGCAGGCCAGGAAAGGGGTGGGGACGCTCTTTTTTGTTTATAGTGCAAAAAATAAAAACCGCAGGGGCAATCAAATACCACCAAAAGAAAGCTCTATTTGTGGGAAAAAAAGGACGTCAATTTTGTTTGGGAGCCACGTCGCACGGCCGCGCAATTGTCAGTTAAAGCGACGCAGTGCCGAATCGCAAAAAGGGGCCTGGTCCTTTGGCTGCAATTCGGTCCGGTCTGAAAGTGGTTAATGAACAAACCATCATATCCTTTTCTGGTGAACCTTAGTCCCATGGTTTCTGCTTGGTCTAAAGAGCTTTCTATTTTGGTGCAATTGCGTCTGAGCCGCATGAATTGTCCTTTTGGTACATTAAATAGCCAATTTTTATGGTGGCAGCTTTCAATCGGGAGGTAGCTGTTCCTATCTATATTTTTGAAATGTGTTTGTGACCTCACGTTTGTCTCTTCTTGAATAATCTCTAAATCTAGGAACGTAACCACATTTTTTCGCTGATTTCCCACGATTTCCAACGACAGTTCCCGAGCGTAGCTGGTCTGTTCATGGCCAGTGGGAAGAAAATAATGTTTTTAATGACAAACCTGATGAACTAGTGATATACAGAAGATATATTGATGGCATTTTTATCCTCTGGAAAGGAGACCCTGAGCAACTGACAACTTTTTTAGAAAAACTCAATCGGAATGACAGAAACATAAAACTATCGTGGGAAATCAGCGAACAAATGGTTACATTCCTAGATTTAGAGATTATTCAAGAAGAGTCAAACGTGAGGTCACAAACACATTTCAAAAATATAGATAGGAACAGCTACCTCTGATTGAAAGCTGCCACCATAAAAATTGGCTATTTAATGTACCAAAAGGACAATTCATGCGGCTCAGATGCAATTGCACCAAAATAGAAAGCTTTTTAGACCAAGCAGAAACCATGGGACTAATGCCGCGTACACACGAAGGGACAATCCCGCGGGATTATCCTCTGGACTGAAGTCCAGCGGATAATCCCCTCGTGTGTGGGCGCCGGCGGACTTTTTGGCGCCAAAGTCCGGCGGACCAAAGTTTTAAGTTTGGTTTTAAAATTATCCGCTGGACTTGGCAGTCCAGCGGACATTCCCGCCGTTAGTGGGCAAGTCCGCGGGACTTTTGAAATGAACGGACTTGCCGCTCATCGGCAAGTCCGTTCATTTAGCACGTGACTTCAGGTTACGTAGCTAGCGTAGGCAGTTACTGCCGCCGCGCTAGCTCCGTGACCTGGCATGGATTTAAAGGGACTCCCCACGCCGAAAAAAACGGCGTGGGGGTTCCCCCCAAATCCATGTCAGACCCTCATCCGAGCACGCAGCCTGGCAGGCCAGGAAAGGGGTGGGGACGAACGAGCGCCCCCCCCTCCTGAGCCGTACCAGGCCGCGTGCCCTCAACATGGGGGGTGCCCTGGGGAAAGGGGGGCCGTGCGGCCCCCCCCCACCCCAAAGCACCTTGTCCCCATGTTGATGAGGACAAGGGCCTCTTCCCGACAACCCTGGCCGTTGGTTGTCGGGGTCTGCGGGCGGGGGCTTATATGAATCTGGGAGCCCCCTTTAATAAGGGGGCCCCCAGATCCCGGCCCCCCACCCTATGTGAATGAGTATGGGGTACGATGTACCCCTACCCATTCACCTAAGGTGTAAAATGTAAAGTACAAAAACACACACACTTTTGAAAAAATATTTTATTGCACTGCTCCGGGGGTCTTCTTCCGTCTTGGGGGTCTTCTCGCCGGACTCCCCCGCTCTCTTCTGCTCTTTTACCTAGCTCTTTCACGAGGGGGGGAGTCCGGCTACCTTCTTCGTCGTCGCCGCCGTCGTCTGGGGGTCTCGATCCGCCTTCGGGGGTCTTCCGGGGGTCTCTTCTGTTCTTGCGGCGGTCGTCGTCTTCCGTGCCGCCGGCGCCTTCTTCTTCTTCTTGTCCTTCTTCTTGTCCTTCTTCTTGTTCTTCTTCTTCCGATGTTGACCCGACGCTCTCTCTGCCCGGATCGCCTGTGCCGCTCTACGCTGAGACTTATATAGGGGAATGGGGACAGGGTCACATGCACATGTCACATGGTGACCCCGCCCCCTTGTGTTGTCACAGTCCCAGCATCCTCCGGCGGCGACGACGAAGAAGGTAGCCGGACTCCCCCCCTCGTGAAAGAGCTAGGTAAAAGAGCAGAAGAGAGCGGGGGAGTCCGGCGAGAAGACCCCCAAGACGGAAGAAGACCCCGGAGCAGTGCAATAAATATTTTTTCAAAAGTGTGTGTGTTTTTGTACTTTACATTTTACACCTTAGGTGAATGGGTAGGGGTACATCGTACCCCATACTCATTCACATAGGGTGGGGGGCCGGGATCTGGGGGCCCCCTTATTAAAGGGGGCTCCCAGATTCATATAAGCCCCCGCCCGCAGACCCCGACAACCAACGGCCAGGGTTGTCGGGAAGAGGCCCTTGTCCTCATCAACATGGGGACAAGGTGCTTTGGGGGGGGGGGGCCGCACGGCCCCCCTTTCCCCAGGGCACCCCCCATGTTGAGGGCACGCGGCCTGGTACGGCTCAGGAGGGGGGGGGGCGCTCGTTCGTCCCCACCCCTTTCCTGGCCTGCCAGGCTGCGTGCTCGGATGAGGGTCTGACATGGATTTGGGGGGAACCCCCACACCGTTTTTTCGGCGTGGGGATTCCCTTTAAATCCATGCCAGCTTGCGGAGCTAGCGCGGCGGCATTTACTGCCTACGCTAGCTACGTAACCTGAAGTTACGTTCGAAATGAACGGACTGCTCCGTGTGTGGGCAAGTCCGTTCATTTTCAAAAGTCCCGCGGACTTTTGGCCGGCGGATTATCCGCTGGAGAAGTCCGTGCGTGTGTGGGCAAGTCCACACCCTCGGAAAGTCCAGCGGACCTAGCTGGAAAGTCCCACGGGATTGTCCGCTGGACTAGGTCCGCCGGCAAAAGTCCGCACGTGTGTACGCGGCATAAGGTTCACCAGAAAAGGATATGATGGTTTGTTCATTAAGAATATCATAGAAGAAGTAAGAGAAATGGATCAGAGCAAATTAATCCAAGACAAAAATAAACAGGAAATTATACCAATGGGAGTAACTATAATCTTGAATTACAACATACAGCACAAAAAGATTGAAAATATCGTTAAACGACATTGGCATATATTACTGGCGGATAAACAACTACAAGTGACCCTAACTACCCATCCGAAATTCATATACAAAAGAGCACCCGCTATTAGAGATAAAGTAGTAAAAAGTGTACTTGATCCACCAAAGAAACCATTTACCTTCTTCACGGTAAAGGGTTTCTACCCATGCAAAAGATGTTTTGCGTGCACAAGAACTAAGCGCCCGAACAAAAAGAAATTTGAATTTACATCTACAAGTACAGGAAATACGTACGAGGTGAAAGATTTTATTTGTTGCAACACAGAAGGAGCAGTGTACGCCCTAGAATGCAGTTGCGGTTTACAATATGTGGGACGCACTAAACGACCACTAAGAGTACGTATTAAAGAGCATGTTCAAAATATACTGAAGGGTTACGACAAACACAGCGTATCCAAGCATTTTTTATTATGCCACAATAAAGACCCCACTGACCTAAAATTTTGGGGAATAGAACCTTATGTAAAACACTGGTGAGGAGGGCACAAAGTAAGGACCCTCAGTCAAATAGAATCTAAATGGATATTCACACTAGATACATTCTTGCCCAGAGGTATGAATATAGAATTTGACCTCAACTGTTTTTTAAGTGATTTTTAACATACATATGACTTAATATACAATATTTCTTTTAATATTCCACCATCTCATTCTGGCTCCATTTTATTGTCCATATTTTATCAGAAACATCCCTTTGTTCTTATCGCAGCTTCACGTATTTTCATATTTTAGTAGATGACCGTTGATTTTAGTCTTGGTTTCATTTCTGTCACTTATTACGTTCCGATTCTAATCCGGTCGCATCCGCAGATGCACCGACCGATTAGATCTGGTGCGCCCAGCTGCTCGGCCTAATTTCAGTACATGCGCTAGAGACAGTTTCTTTAGTTGGTTCCAGTCTCAGTCATTTGATTCTAGTCTTTGTCATGGCATCATTTCTGTCACTTATTACGTTCCGTTTCGAATCCAGTCGCATTCACAAGATGCACCGACCGATTCGATTCGGTGCGCCCAGCTGCTCGGCCTCATTTCGATACATGCGCCAGGGACAGAATCACTTTGTAGGTTTCGGTCGTTTCTCGATTCTCGTCCTTGTCATGGTATATCATTTCTGTGTCACTTTACCATGTTCCGACACAAATTTAGTAATTTCCCCGCACTAATTCGTCTCGGCGTGCCCAGGACCGGCCCCATTTCAGTACATGCTCCAGAGTCCGATAGTGCTCAGTCGCTAAACAAGTGGCATGGTGATTCAGGCTCTGTCATGAGAGTTCAATCATTTCACCTCACGTAGTTGCGCTCGGATTCGAATTCCGTGGCATCTACGATGTTACAATTCATCCCAGTGCGCCCCAGGTATTGGGCCTCATTTCACCGTTGTCTCATTTCAGTATGTGCTCCAGAGTCCGGTTCGCAGTCACTCACTATGCGGTACGACCGGGCCAGGCCTCTGTCATGGGAGTGTCATTTCATTAAAGGCAACATGTAATTTCATTTCATTTGTATTGTTGTCTGTCATTTCATTCCATAGCGTTTATACCATTCAATCAACTCCTAAGTCACTGACGCCTGTTGTTGTCATCAAATTCTGAACCGTCGCACAGGACGGCAACGATACAAACTCTTAAATGAGTGCCTTCTCTCACATTTTTCTCAGGTCAGTCGGATTCAGTAGGATCACCTGAACCAACTTGAACGGTGCTCCAGCAGGTAAAAAAAACAAAAAAACAAAGAGGGGGGGTACATGGATTCTCACCTTACCTACGTATATGGTAGGAAACACGTACAAGACTCATTTTGTGTCACCTCTTTATAGGCCCAGTCTGCAGACACGCAACCTCACTGCCCCCCTGTCTCTGGCTTCAGTCTCCGCGAGTGCCCAGTCTCTTAGGGCATGGACGATCCCCAGACTGACCGCGGAGCTGAGGCGCAGAGGGATACCCTTCCCTACCACAGCCAGGAAGGCTGAGCTGTTCAGGCTCCTCTTTCCCCCACCTGCCGAGGCCGGGTCCAGCAGCCAGCAGGCGTCGCCAGAGTCAATTTCAGCCGCCATTGCCCAGCTGCATACCCTCGTGTCATCCCTGTCCTCTTCGGTCGTCGAGGTGCAGAACAGGGTGACATGCTTGGAGACCAGCCCGGCCATCACAACCCCTGACCCTGCTGTAGTCCAAGCCACCGACACTCCTGCCACAGGTATCGTTGTAGCTACTTCAGCCATACACCCCTCCCACCTGGTGCCACCCAACGTGAGGAAGGACATATTAGAGGGCAAGGATATCAACCTGGTCTCACTCTTGATCTCAGTGCACGATCTAGCTGAGAACAAGGCATACACCTGGGGGGACGTCTCAGTGGTTCTGAAGGCGAAAGAGACTGAACAGGAAACTCTCTGTGCCAGAGTTCACCCTGGCGTTCGGCATGTTTAGGGATGTGGTGTGCTCAGCCTCCCCCGGCAGACGGGAGGAACTGGACCTCTACATCCACTTAGTCGTAGACCTGGGCTACAAATACGGTGGCTAAAGAAAAAGGGTTGGGACTTTAAATGAGGCCTAAGACAATGACGTCAAAATAGCCTCCATCCCTATCAGCACGATAAATAGAAAAGAGTTGGGACTTTGGCGAAGCATGCAATTTGGAAGCAAAAAAAGAGCAATGGAAATCAAATAATATGGATTTATTGCATAGGGCAAATACGGTGGCTCAGCCTTCTACGACTACCATCAGTCTTTCTCGGCCAAAGCCGCAGCCAGGTTCCTCCAGTTCCACTTGACTACTGACTGGAGTGTGGTGGATACGGAGCTATTCTGCCGCCACTTTGCGGGCTTACGTCTCCTCTGTGCGCCATTTGCCAGTCAGCGACCCCCACCGCTGTCTGGTGTGCCAACATAGCCTCCGTCCACCAGCTAGCCAGCACGGCCTCTACCAGCACGGGTCAGGCTCAGCAGGCCCCGGCACAAGGGCCAAAGACGGATAAGCTAGGACGACCAGTGCGGTTGGTCGGGGAGAGGCAATTTGCAACAATTTTAACTACGGCTCCTGCAATTTTAGCCAGTGCCACTTGCTACACGTGTGCACCCTATGCCAGAGGGCGCACCCCAGGATCCTATGTGAGGTCAAGCAGAAGAAGACATGACTAAGCCGGGTCAATGTCGTTTGGCTCGACGTCTACTTGACCTCACACCCCACTCCATCCCTCGCCATCTACCTCATCCGAGGCTTCACAGACGGGTTTCATACCGGGCTCATCACCCTGCCCCACACCATCCACGAGTGCACAAACCTACGGTCAGCAGCTACGGATGAACGAGCCAACGATCAACTTCTCCAGACTGTGCTGGACCGGGACTTCATGATAGGCCCGTTCAGCCAGCCTCCCTTCAGCACCTGGAGGGTTAGCCCTATCGGGCTTGTACAAGGGAAGTTCTCAAATAAAGAACGTCTGGTTTATGATTTGTCAGCGCCTCATTCCTCCGCCATTCCCAGTCTCAACTCTCTCATCCCCTCCGAAGAGTTCTCCCTGAAGTATGCTTCCGTGGATATGGCCATCCAAGCCATACTTAAGGCAGGTGTAGGTACTTGGCTTTCTAAGGCTGACATATCCGACGCTTTCAAGTTGTTGCCCATACATCCCTCCCTGTGGTGCTGGCATGGCATCAAGTGGAGGAAGGTATATTATTTCGCTACCAAGTTGACATTGGGGTTTAAAAGTAGCCCTTGGTTGTTTAATAAGTTTGCTGAGACCCTCACGTGGATCCTCCTGCATGAGGCACAGTGCCAAGAGGTCATCCATTATTTGGATGACTTCCTGCTGATAGAGCCACCCGGGGCCACCCCGGGGGACCTAAACAAATTTAGGGTAGTTTTTAACAACTTAAACATCCCCATCGCAGAAAACAAGGTCGACGGCCCAGCACGTAAGATCACATTCTTGGGTGTCGACCTGGACACCCAGGTCATGCAAGCCAGCATTCCCCCAGACAAACTGGACCGTATCAGAGCGGTTCTTAAAGAGTTCACCCGTGCCGGGGGATGTACTCAGAAGCAACTTCAGTCCCTTCTCGGGATGCTGAATTTTGCAATGAGGATCATCCCCCAGGGCCGCTCGTTCGTGTCCCGGCTGTTGGTATACCTGTCCCACACCCAGGATCCAGATCAGGTTATCAGACTTGACGTGGCAGCCATAGCAGATCTGGCCATGTGGGAAGACTTCCTTTCTAATTGGAACGGTGTGTCCCTCTTCTTCCCCGTAGTGTCCTCCCTGTCACCACAGGTGGTGACAGACGCGGCGGCTTCCACAGGGTGTGCCGCCATTTTTGACCATTTATAGTTCGCAGCCCCCTGGCCTCCACAGGCTCTAGCCACACCTGGCTTCACCACTGCGTCTGCCCTCTTCGAGCTCTACCCCATCGTGGCAGCCGCCCACCTGTGGGGTCACTGCTGGTCCGGACAGACGGTAGCATTTACAACTGACAACCTGGCCACAGCCGAGATCACCAGTAAAGGCAGGTCCAAGTCCAGACCCGTCATGTCCTTCCTTCGCAGGCTGGTCCAGTTGTCCCTTCAACATCAATTTAACGTTTACTGTTCATTCATTCCGGGGAAGCGCAACTCAGCAGCGGATGCGCTCTCCCGTTTTAACTATGTCTCCTTCTTTGAACAGATGCCTGGAGCCAGTCCCCTGTCGGCCACTATCCCGGACTGGTCACAACTGACCCTGGATTAGCTCTGCACTTACAGGCAGCTACTGACCTCATCAATACTTCACTCTCCCGCAATACCCGCAAGGCCTATCAGACAGACTGGAGGGCATTCAATAAGTTCCTGCCCCAACACCCCCGTGAACCTTCCAGCGTCAAACAGGTCCTTGCCTTTATCTCTTACTGCCACTCACACCTGCCATTATCGCACAGTACGATACGGCTGTACGTGGCTGGTGTACAGCACTACCTGTCCCTTCTGGACCCCACAAGGCCTTCCGTGTTCCCATGCCACGCAGTACGGGCTCTCCTGCGCGGAATTCAGAAACGCCAGCCTGTAGTCGGCCCCAAGCGACTACCGATAACCGGTGAGATCTTCAGGGACATGTCCACCATCTTGGACAGGTCCCCGTTCAGTCTTCTTCCCAGTACGGTCCTACAGGCCGCCATACATTTGGCATTTTATGGGTTCCTACGACCCAGCAAGTTCACCTGCAACCACCGGGCTGGTCTAGGGTTGCACAAAAGTAACCTGCTCCGCCACCAGGATCATTTCGTCCTACACCTGACAGTGTCCAAGACTCAGCAGCGAGGTACAGGAACGGACATTCACTTCTTCAAAACCCACAATAACTGGTGCCCAGTCGCCACATTGAGCTGGTTGATGGCACTGCTGTCCGATCGCCCAGACACCAGCCCACTTCTGCTTTTTCCAGTGAAACCTCTCAACTCGTCCCAGTTCGTGGAACATACACAGATTTTTCTCGGCAACCTACACCTGGACCCCAGTCAGTACTCCGGGCATTCGTTCCGGATTGGGGCAGCCACGACAGCATCTCGGCAGGGCATCCCGGACCACGTCATCAAAAAGCTAGGTCGATGGAAATCAGCCTGCTTCTCCCACTATATACCTGACCCACAAGTGGAAATGACCAAGGCATTTGCCAAGCTCACTCAGTGACTTGTCCCTTCAATAAAAGCTATTCCCTACCTGAAGGTTTTTTCCCCCTTATTTTGGTGTACCATACGATAGACCAAGGCACGCTTTCAGGTCTGTTTCATGTTGGTAAGTTTGTGTTAAACCTGTATGTCATCGTCACTCATATCGGCCATAGGGCTTTAGACCATAAATTGGAAGGCCAGTATGGTGGCCTGAAGTTATGGGAAGAGCCCGGAGGGTATTTAACCAGCCCACAGGCTGCCGGTCTTTGTCGGTTTCCTGTGGGAGATACCCATCCTCCCTTCCCCTTTTAAGGGCATTTCTCAAGTATTCTTACTCCAAACAGAATACTCATTTCACATCATTTCATAGCTACTCTCATTTCATCATTCCTTATCTAGGGTATGCCCCCTTATTTTGGTGTACCATACGATACACCAAGGCACGCTTTCAGGTCTGTTTCATGTTGGTAAGTTTGTGTTAAACCTGTATGTCATCGTCACTCATATCGGCCATAGGGCTCTAGACCATAAATATATATATATATTTTTTATATCTTCATTCGTTTTAAGTATTTACATATGAGCAAACATACTGTAGTTTGTGCATATTGCATACATCGGTATGGAAGCCTCACCATGTCTATTCGGGTATATTTATACATCTTCCCAACACTATATTGCATTTGTATTATATGGTGCTTTCCAGTCGTGCAATCTATTCCCCATACACCTAATAGTTCCGTTCTTGTTATTGCATATACCGATGGCCGTGACCGTAACTTAATTATAACCTAAAACATGGCCACGCCTATGGCAGAGCCACTAATAGTTCTATAATACAACAGATAACCAAGAAAATGTCCGCGCCCACGATAGCCGAGAAAATGGCCGCCATGCTATGCAATGTATAGGCTACAAGAAAATGGCCGCCGATTACCTCTATTAGAGAAGACTATTTAAACATCATTATAGTGCCCTCCTAGTATCCCCTGATGAAGTCACGTGGTGTGGCGTCACACGTAGGGAAAAGGAAAGGCACTCATACCGACGAAGGCAACGAGCTTGGCGCTCGTATCAGATAAGCACGTTTTTATTATATGTTTGTGAGTACCGCATCTTACTATTATTAATAAACACATTACCTGTTTTAAAACTACTACACTATACGGCTACCCCTCATTTCTTTCATACACTCCAGCATTGGCCGTGAGGATAAGGGAGGATACACCTGGACCCAGGGATAGGAAACCCATCCACCCAGGCAGGTGCAGTGACAGAGGGAGAAGGAAGCTGACATTACCATTTCTTTCATGCGGTTAACCCTTTGCCACAAGGTAAGGGTCCATTACCCACTTAAGTGTACTTACACAAAGAGGATTTATCCCCACTGTTAAGGACACTTTCACCGCACAGATTTCTTTTGCCCAGTGCTTGCACACCTGTATGCCTATTCACCAGAAGGAAGTCACATTATAGACTGTTTATTGCATTACCTCTTATACCACGGACTTGCATGCAGCTTATTTATGATTACCATTTGACTTGGCATTTTTTTCTCACTACTATTGTGCTATATGTTTGCACCTGCATTCAGCCTAATACGTTTGCACTTTGCATTCAGTTTATTTGTATACGTTTGTTTTTTTGGTCACACATACTAGTTTCATCTAGCAATTTTTTGCATTTGCACTTTATTGTTGATTTCTATATCAAGGAATTCTTTATTCTCTCTCACTTTATTGCATTATTTGCACATTTGATTCTTTTCGTTTATCACTCGCAAACAATCACTCGCAACAATCGTTTATTTTCACTTCATCGCGCAGCTTTACCTAGTACGCTGTGCACGTTTGCACAAGCACTTCTTTAAAATATTACTTTTATGCACTATCTATATGAACTTTGGATTACTGTTTATATATATATATATATATATATATATATATATATATATATATATATATATATGTTTATTTATAATTTTTATATGTTTTTTTAGCATCGAATATATATACTTTTACATCAATTTTTACATTTAATTGCACCTCTCCTATTTATTATTGCTATCTTTTAGTATTGTATGCACTGTATACACATCATTTATATATTGGGAGTATTACCCCCTAATTAGGATATAATTTTCAGATAGCTCACAGATAGCTGTCTTCCATCCCACCATCTTGAGCAGGGGATCTCTGCTTACCCCCATACTGTTATTTAGCAGCAGTTCTGCCCATTTCCCTGGGGAACAGTGCAGCACCACCCCCACTCTACCAGGTTTACAAATGAGGAGCAAGACAAGTTCCCCAACATTGTTAAAATTAAAAATAATGCACACATAGGTGTGAGAAGTCTTGGTGACCCGTTTAAGGCATCTTCTAGCCCAGGGCAGCGTGGGCAATCTACACATACCATAGATTGTAATGCAACCATTTTCAGTATTTCTAGAGACAACAGGAAATTATCTCCGTCTGGAGTAGGTGTTAATTTTAACAACTCATTGAAAGGTGATGCTGTGGCTTGTGGGAGGTGGAGCCATGACGTAGGAGCGCGCAGGACGCTCTCCGGGTGAACGCTCTCCGGAACCCTCGCTCCAGCTTGTCAGTGCCAAGCACACCGCTACTTGAGACCCGCCGGGCGAGCCATGAGTGAGCCCTGCGAGAGCGGCAACATCAGCAGTAACATCACCCGGCGCATGGGCTAAGCGGGTTGTTGCTTCCCCGCTCCCCCCCGCTGATCATCTGTACGGGCAAGCTCTGTTCCCCCCTGCCACCTGCACGGGACATCCAAGCGGGGCATCCGAGTGGGACTTCCGAGCGGTGAGACTGCATACGGATCTAGGCTCGGTCACCCCCCCATGTGGAGACATGAATGGACGGGCAGGACAGACAACAGAGAGAGGAAGGTAGACTCCGGAGGCCCTGTGTAACACAGGAAAGCAAAGTACCGCCGCAGTAAGAGGCTGCACACTGGAAAAGAAACCTCCAGGAACCAGGTAACAAGGGAAGTTTATGTGCACAGCACTGGCAAGTTCTGTTATATCTGAGACGATCGAAGGTAAACTGCAATTAGCATTGCTAGGTGCCTGTGCTTATACTGCTATGTCTGGCATGCTGTTTGATGTAATCAAAGTGGCCATTTAAAGCTGCTGGAGTAATAAGGTGACAGAAGTTTGCAGCATAAGATATGGTACAAGTGGTACAGCAAACAGGTTCTATCTTTCTATTTTACACAACCTACTGTGGAGATTACTTGGAAGCAAATGTAACTGGCAAAATGACATTTTCTGTGATTACTGCTTTATCCAGCATGCATTTTGAGGATGTAATTTAAGCTATCGGGTATAGCGGTTGGTGTAACAAGGGCAATAATATTTGAAAAGGAAGGAAAGCCCCTTGTTTTATTCCTGGCTGGCTGGCTGACCACTGACTACTGAACTTTGGATCTGAATTTATTGGGAAGCTGAAAAGTGTGGTAACAGCAGCAGCAATCAGTAAAACCTCCATCCTGTATGGTAGGGCTGCAGGCTCTGACCCCGCAATGCCCACGGCTACATGTAACAGACACTGTGTCGGCACAATTAACAATGGATAGAACATAATAGGAACAGGTTCTACATTTTTGTTACGTTTTCTGTGGGTTTTTTTTTGGTACCAAAACAGAAATCAATTGATAATTGCGGCAGACGGGGACATCCTGTGGTTCGCACCGTCGGTCTGCTCAACTGTGGCCGTTAAAGGGTACCCTGTCGTAGGAATAATCCCCTCAGCCTGATCTTTCTTCTTTCCTTCTCCTTTATTTCCCCTACGGAAAGCACCGGGGCGAAGTAACCGTAACCGAGTGAAGGGGCCTAAACTAGCGGTAAAACCCCCTGACATATAGTGCTGGAGGAGAGTGGCAGGGGGGTGCACTGGTGCATTGCATGTCATCCCCGGAGATCCTAAAACTGATAGACAGACTGTCGCTAATATACGGCTTCTGGAATGGCAAACATATTTAAATTCAACAGGACATCACCCCCCCCCCCTTTTTTTTTTTTGTTCCTCCCCTAATTAGCCCCCCTACTACAATTAGCCATGGCTATCATTATTAGTTGTGGCAGGACTTTGATGTTCAGGTTCTGTTACATATATGTTAGTGGGCCTTGCTGGCTCCTGTTGTGATTTGGTGTGGTTTGGGCTGTCTCTTACTATTTGGGCCTCCGCTCTTACTGTCCAGTTAAGACTGAAGAGGTAGAGGGGGATAGAAAAGGAGCAATTTGAAAAAGAAACCCCCCCTGGTCGCTGCCCGTTAAGGTGCTATTATGAGGGGTAAACCCATAAAACAAGTAAAAGTGTTCAGCCTACGGCAAGTCCGGGAGGGATTCAGAGGTACATGGCGAACAATACTAGCATAGTAGAAGAAGTACAGGGAAGCCCCAGATCAGGGGTGCCCCTACGCTCAGGGTTAAATAGACAGAAAACAACAGAAGAAAATAAAGAAGCCAATGTAAATGGAGGGAAAACAGGGGGATTAAAGGGGGAAGGAAATAGCGCACAGGGCAGTGATAAAGGGAAAGCAGTAGATCAGGCGAGGAGGGAGGAAAATAGATCAATAGAAGCAGGTTCAACAGGGGAAAGTGGCCCAGAACGAAGAACACAGGAGGATACGTCTCAAATAAAGGACATGCTGGCAGAGATGTTTGCAAAAATTTAGGTTAGAAGATCAAGTGAATAGATGCAGGAGGAAGAACGTGCATATTGAAGGCTTGCCAGAGACCCACAGTAACATAGAGCTGAGGAAAATAACACAACAACTACAGTGCTGTGAAAAAGTGTTTGCCCCCTTCCTCATTTCCTGTTCCTTTGCATGTTTGTCACACTTAAGTGTTTCGGAACATCAAACCAATTTAAACAATAGTCAAGGACAACACAAGTAAACACAAAATGCAATTTGTAAATGAAGGTGTTTATTATTAAAGGTGAAAAAAATCCAAACCATCATGGCCCTGTGTGAAAAAGTGATTGCCCCCCTTGTTAAAACATACTATAACTGTGGTTGTCCACACCTGAGTTCAATTTCTCTAGCCACACCCAGGCCTGATTATTGCCACACCTGTTCACAATCAAGGCATCACTTAAATAGGAGCTGCTTGACACAGTAAGGTCCACCAGAAGATCCTTAAAAGCTACACATCATGCCGAGACCCAAAGAAATTCAGGAACAATTGAGAAAAGAAAGTAATTGAGATCTATCAGTCTGGAAAGGGTTATAAAGCCATTTCCAAAGCTTTGGGAATCCAGCGAACCACAGTGAGAGCCATTATCCACAAATGGCGAAGACATGGAACAGTGGTGAACCTTCCCAGGAGTGGCCGGCCGCCCAAAATTACCCCAAGAGCGCAGCGACGACTCATCCAAGAGGTCACAAAAGACCCCACAACAACGTCCAAGGAACTGCAGGCCTCACTTGCCTCAGTTAAGGTCAGCGTTCATGCCTCCACCATCAGGAAAAGACTGGGCAAAAATGGCCTGCATGGCAGAGTTCCAAGGAGAAAACCACTGCTGAGCAAAAAGAACATCAAAGCTCGTCTCAATTTCTCCACAACACATCTTTTTGGGACAACATTCTGTGGACCGATGAGACAAAAGTGGAACTTTTTGGAAGGTGTGTGTCCAAGTATATCTGGCGTAGAAGGAACACTGCATTTCAGAAAAAGAACATTATACCAACAGTAAAATATGGTGGTGGTAGTGTGATGGTCTGGGGCTGTTTTGCTGCTTCAGGACCTGGAAGACTTGCCGTGATAAAAGGAACTATGAATTCTGCTGTCTACCAAGAGATCCTGAAGGAGAATGTCCGACCTTCTGTTCGTGTACTCAAGCTGAAACGAACTTGGGTTCTGCAGCAGGACAATAATCTTAAACTAAAAAGGCCGTTCATGCTCGAAAACCCTCTAATGTAACTGAATTAGGACAATTCTGCAAAGATTAATGGGCCAAAATTCCTCCAGGACGCTGTAAAAGCCTCATTGCACGTTATCGCAAACGCTTGGTTGCAGTTGTTGCTGCTAAGGGTGGCCCAACCAGTTATTAGGTTTAGGGGGCAATCACTTTTTCACACAGGGCCATGATGGTTTGGATTTTTTTCACCTTTAATAATAAACACCTTCATTTACAAATTGCATTTTGTGTTTACTTGACTATTGTTTAAATTGGTTTGATGTTCCGAAACACTTAAGTGTGACAAACATGCAAAGGAACAGGAAATGAGGAAGGGGGCAAACACTTTTTCACACCACTGTATTTAATCCCTTTTTAGACAGAGAAGCTACAGAGAACTTAAAGATAGATAGAATACATAGGGTGGCACATGGCGCACAGTCACGGGGTCAGAAAAACCGAGAGATGTAATAGCGAGGTTTCATTATGCCGAAGAAAAGGCCCAAATAATGAAGAAGTTAAGGACGGTCCAATGGGTGACATATGAGGGCGCAGAGCTGCAGGTTTACTCAGACTTTGGGGGGGAAACACTGGTGAGAAGGATACGGTTAAAACCGCTGACTGAGGCATTGAGAGCAGTGGAGATATCATATCAGTGGGGTTTCCCCACCTGTCTGATAGGGAAAAAAGATGGTCGTACTGTGGTACTGCGCTTTCCAGAAGATTTGACAGACTTCTGTGACCGCTTAGATATACAACCTCCCTCGCTCCCAGGGTGGGAACAAGATGGAACTCAGCCAGCGCAGAAGATGTGAAAATGGAATAGAACCGGAGGGAGGGTTAAGCAGAGTTAAATAACACCAGGGGATGAAAAGGTGAGCGAGCTGGGGGGGCGAGGGAGGGAGGACACAGGGAGGGGTCTGGGCGCCCTGGGGGGAGAGCCACCTGGGAACTATGGAAAAGAGACGACACCAGGAAGGTGTCGACGCACTCCATAGAATAAACAAAAATAGACTGTCCAGCCGATTAGGCGTGTTGTTTCAGATGGGGGGGGGGGGGTTGGGAGGGGGATGGTGGGTTGGATGTCATCAAATGGGTGGGGGCTTATTTATTTATTTATTTCGTTTATTTTTTTTCCTTTTTTTTCGTCTCGCTCGCTCCTCCCCCAGCATCAGTATAGGATAATCCTGGGTCCCACGAGAGGCTCCTAATGACCAAATTGAAAATTAAGATATGGTAGTGGTTAATTTGATCACATACAATGTAAGGGGTTTAAATACAACAAAAAAAATATATAATTTAAATAAGGAGCTGCAATATTTAAAAGCAAGTATAGTGTGCCTCCAGGAGACACACATAACTCAAATATCAGGGATTAAATTGGCCACACACCAATTCCCTGTATGGTTCTATGGAGATACTCTATCTCCTCACTCAAGAGGTATAGCAATTGGCCTTAGTAAGGTGTTAAAGTTTGAGGTTGAGGAGCATCTCGTAGACCCAGAGGGAAGATATTTGTTTTTAAAAGGAAATATGTTTAATATGAAATGTACGATTGTAAATGTTTATGCACCGAATAAAAACCCAGACAAATTTGTTATTAAAACTTTGAAAAATTAGAAGGCTTTAAAGAGGTTAAATTGATTGTAGCAGGAGATTTAAACTGGAGTATAGATCCAAGGGTAGATACCTCAGGAGGGTGAAAACATGTTACAGACCAAAGGCAGAATAAATGTATAAAAGCACTAGCAAACTGGCAATTACAAGATGCCTGGATGATCACCCATTTAGAGGAGCGGGATTATACCTGTTTCTCCCCGGTCCATAACTCCTACTCCAGGATTGATTACATCTTTATAGAGCACCAGTTAATGCCGGCCCTTAAAATGGCAGAAATAAAAACAATCACTTTATCAGATCATGCACCAGTGAAGATACAACTGGAGATAAAAGGGGATTCTGGACCGGGTTAAACTGGAGGCTAAACGATTCTCTGATCCATGATCAAGAATCAATAAATAGGATCGAGCAGGAATTGGTTAGTTTTTTTAAGGCCAATGAGACACCAGGAATATCATGTGCACTAGTATGGGAGACCCACAAGGTGGTAATCAGGGGGATTTTAATAGGAATTGGAGCAGGAAAGAAGAAGGCAAGGAAAAAGAGAAAAAAAGGACTTGTATAAAGAAATAAGCGAGCTAGAGCAAACAACAAGAACTAAAGGGATACCAGAAAGGGAGGAGCTGATCACAAAAAAGAGAGGACTAAAAGAATATTTAGATCAAGAGAGGAAAGCAGCATTCCATATTATAGATAAGGAAAGGTACCAGTGGGGAAATAGATCAGGTAAATGGATGGCCAGAAGGGTGAAGGAAAAACACAATAGGACTTTTATAGCAAAGGTTAGAGATGAAAGAGGTAGTATACAAATCCCATCCCCGGATATAGCAAAGACATTCCATAACTATTATAGTACCCTATATAATATCAACCAAAAGGGGGAAGAGAAGATAAAACAGAGAGAAGATATGAGGGAATACCTGCGGAACCTGGACCTCCCAAGGGGCGAGAAAGAAGAAATGGAGACCTTAGAGGCACCCATAGCAATAGAGTAAGTAGAAAGAGCAATTAAAAATACCGCTTCAGGAGGAAGCCCAGGCCCCGGCGGATTCCCCATTGGGTATTATAAAAAGTTCTGTAAGCAGTTAGCACCGAAATTATGTAATTATCTTAATACGGTAAGGGAAGGTGAGAATTTCAGAGAGGAGACCCTTTTGGCACACATTACCCTCATCTTAAAAGAGGGGAAAGACCCCACGGCAGTAGAGAGTTATAGGCCGATCTCGCTGTTAAATTCAGATATAAAGCTTTTTTCAAAAATAATAGCAGAAAGATTGAAGTCATGTTTGCCAAAATGGATCCATAATGACCAGGTGGGATTTGTACAGGGAAGGGAAGGAAGGGACAATTCACTGAAATCTATACTCCTGATGCAGGAAGCTATGAGGAGGGGTGTGCTCATGTCAATTGATGCCGAAAAGGCCTTTGACAGGGTTAAGTGGGAGTTCCTCTTTGAAATATTGAGATATATGGGATTGGGTGAGAAGATGATGAAGATGATAATAGCGTTGTACCACCACCTGATAGCTAGAATAAGAGTTAACGGCACCCTTTCCTGCCACCTTGAATTATTTAACGGGACAAAACAGGGTTGCCCACTCTCCCCGCTCCTATTTATAATTACGTTAGAACCCCTGATGGCTGCAATACGTAAAAATCAGGATATCCAGGGTATTCAGGTGGGAGAGAGGGAGTACAAGGCGTCTGCATTTGCGGACGACGTGCCTCTTTTATATATCGAGGCAGAGAATATCAATCCCAATGGTCCTGAAGGAGTTAAAACAATACGGTAAATTATCGAATTTCAAAGTAAACATGACAAAAAACAAAATATTAAATTTAACGCTATCAGCAGAAGAGCAGAGTGCAATTCGTGACAACCTTGCCTACTGCTGAAATCAGCTTTTGCTAGAGTTAACTAAAAGCGAAGATAGGGAATTAATGAGTGCCCAATATTGTGTGGCTGGATGTCACAAATGCCCCCTAGGGGCTCGAGCCTATGGGGAGGAAAGAGGGAAGGGGAACGGGTGGGAGGAGGTATAATCACTTATCTAGCCAATGCAACAAATATCCAGTTTGTATCATGTATCAATATATTATCAGAGGAAAGTCCTATGAGTTGTTTTTGTTAGTAGCCACTTCTTAACCGCTTCCCGACCGCCTCATGTAGATATACGTCTACAGAATGGCACGGGCAGGCAAAACGACGTACCTGTACGTCCCCTTTAAGTTGCCTGCCCGTGGGTCGCACTCGCGACCCGGTCGGGAGCTCTGTGACCCCGGCCGCGGAACCAGCGGACCCCATCGCCGCTGGTGTCCCACGATCGGGTTACGGAGCTTAAGAACGGGGAGAGGTTTGTGTAAACAAACCTCTCCCCGCGCTTCCTACTCTGCCTGTCATTGATTGGCTGTTCCCGGTCATCGGTAAAGCCGATCAATGACGTCAGACGCCAGCCCCGCCCCCTAATGTAAAAAAACACACACACGTCAGAGCCCATAACCCCTCCCCTCCCCCTAGTGGTTAACTCTTTCACTACAACTGTCATTTATACAGGAATCAATGCATTTAAATAGCATTGATTGCTGTATAAATGACAATGGTCCCAAAAATGTGTCAAAAATGTCTGATGTGTCCGCCATAATGTCGCAGTCACAATAAAAATCGCTGATCGCCACCATTACTAGTAAAAAAAAAAATATTAATAAAAATGCTATAATAAAACTATCCCCTATATTGTAAACGCTATAACTTTTGCGCAAACCAATGAATAATCGCTAATTGCGATTTTTTTTACCAAAAATATGTAGAAGAATACGTATCAGCCTAAACTGAGAAAAAAAAAAATGTTTTTTTTATATATTTTTTGGGGATATTTATTATAGCAAAAAGCAAAAAATATTGCATTTTTTCAAAATTGTCGCTCTATTTTTGTTTATAGCGCAAAAAAAAAACGCAGGGGCGATCAAATACCACCAAAAGAAAGCTCTATTTGTGGGAAAAAAAGGACGCCAATTTTGTTTTGGAGCCACGTCGCACGACCGCGCAATTGTCAGTTAAAGCGACGCAGTGCTGAATCGCAAAAAGGGACCTGGTCCTTTGGCTGCCAATTGGTCCGGGGCTGAAGTGGTTAAAATGGATATCATTATATAAATATAGTATTGCCAACACAGTGGTATCTTTCTGGTGTATATCAAAAAATTCTCTCAACCGAGAGCGTTGATTGTTTACTGAGACATCACAGTTTATACCGCTGGATTACATTGGTTATAGGCACCGTCACTATACTTTACCAGTCCAATGTGGATTAATGGTTGTCAGTCGGGGGCTGTAGATAGCCTGTAGAGCTCCTCCGAGATCCTTATGCAGCCGGTTGTCCTCCGTGTGTAGGGCTACATATGTAGTTTCCGTGCCATTGCTTTTTTTCACGACCGGGTTATTTGGTTAGCCGTTACGGAGTGCTGTTAGGGGGTGGAGGTGACAGTCAGGTTTTTGGCGCCTGGAGGTATGAATCCTTGCGATCGCTTCCGCATTGAATAGCCGTGGCGGTTGTAGCCATTCCTTCCTTATTCCGATTGCATCCCGGCTCGTGCGTTCACGTGGGGGATTGCGTCATGTCCTCAGGGCATGGCGTCCGTACAGAGATGATGTTGATGCGTTTCACAACAGGGGGAGTGTGTGTAGCTTCTTGACGTGATGACGACGTGGGGGGACTCCTTCTTATAGATGTCCTGTCCCCTCCTCCCTCAATCATTTAAAAGGGAAATTGTGGATTAGAAGGTATAGCCCCGTGTCACTGAAGCATACTTAACTTTATATACTGTTGTTGGTATTGAATATATATAATGACCAATAGTCATGTATTTTTTACTTTTGTCATATTCCTTGGATGACGGTAGATTTTAATTTTGGAGCCATGTCAGTAGATCACTGCGTATAGACAGATTGATTCTCACATAGAAAATAAATTCTGTTGAGCACTGTAAATTAATGATTTCCTTGTTGTGCAGTCATATATGGATGCAGTTACTGTGCCCCTTAAGTAATTTTAATAATCACAGTGTAGCATTGTACGTCTATAGGGACCAGTAGCTGCATGCTGAGCAATCATCTATATTTTAATCTCAAGGGGGTTTTAATAGGGAGAGGGGGGAACGGAAAGAACACATAGATAGACACATAGAAATATAAAGGTGTAAATGTAGATGTAGAGGCCAGGTGAAAGGGCCCCTAGAGCCTGAAATATGGCCGACTTAAATCATTGGACCAGCTGGTACAAGTTGGTCACCCTCAGTATATGTCAACTGTTAACTGCAGTTTTTAAACTTTCATTTTTGAATTTTTAGGAAAGGGGAGAACAAAGAGAAGGGGGAGGGGTTAGGAGGTAATGGGTGAAGAGGAGGGTGAAATGACCAATAGTGTGGACGGATATCTATAAAGTTAAAGTAAATTATATGGGCATAGACAGCTTACAGTGTCAAGAAAGGCTGTAGGTTAAGTTCTGTGTTAGAAAGTAGAACAAATATAGGGAAAATGTTATGGATACCCCCACAATATCGAGATTTAAGCCCAAACACAAATATACTCACAAAAAATTCACTAAAGGTGTGGGATGCAATAAATAAGAGACACAAATGGGATCACAACTCACCTTTAATTCCCCTTCTGGACACAAATTTCTTCCCACCAGGTAAGGAAGAGTATATATACTTTAGCAGGTTGGCCAAGAAGGATAATTTAAAATTACAGGATATAATGGTAGGAAACAGAATATTCACTTATAATGAAATCACTCGGGAATGGGGACAGAAAGCACTAGATAAATGGAGATATACTCAGTTACAACACTTCACACAGAATCTACCAAGGCCACTACGAGGAAAGAAACAACTCAGACCCTTAGAGAAATTAGTAGAGTCCCCGCAAAGTTTAGAAAAAAGGATAGCAAAAATATATAAAATACTGTTACGGGAGGCAGACCATGAATACCCATCTTATCTAGAAAAATGGGAAAAAGAAATAGGCCCGTTAAGTAACGATGAGCATAGAAAAAAGATAATAAGGCTGGTCCATTCGGTAGCAAAGGATTCACAAACAGTGGAGATGGCATACAAGTTGTTGGCAAGGTGGTACGTAACCCCACAGAGAGCCAAAGCTTACAGTGAGGACAACTCGCCAACCTGTTGGCGAGGGTGTCAGGAGGTTGGGACATTCTCACATTTATGGTGGGAGTGCCCCAAAACAGGGGACTACTGGAGCCAAATAATAGAAGCAATTTATACTATATTAGGAGAAAGGGTTAAAAAACAACCATGGACATGTTTGTTCCATGATACAGAAATGGGAGTGAGACAATATGGCTCCACTTTAATCCCCTATCTATTGAACTCAGCCAAGGCCCTGATCCTCTGCCTGTGGAAGACTCCGAACACCCCATCTATGATAGAGTGGATTAAGAGGGTGGAATGGACAAGAAAGGTAGAAGAGTCAATCCACAAGGCAGAGGATACAGAGGGGATACATCATAAATTATGGAAGCAATGGGAGGAGTTTAGGAAAATAGAGGGATTCTTAAGGATTTGGGAAAGAGATTGTGGAGGGGAATAGAAGGAAGTGAACGAAACAGGGTAGGCCCTTTCTCGTTTTTTTTTTTTTTCCTTGGGGGGGGGGGGATTTAATGCTTTAAGGACTTGATTAAGCATGATTGTCTGGAATGTCTGTACAATTTTATAAAATGTAAAATAAAGAATATTAAAAAAAAACTCCTTGAAAGGTGAGAGCTCTTGTCTAAGTACCCTTAGATCTCTTAGGAAGACAGGAAAAGTGGTTAATCAGGTTGTAGCCACGGAAGATTCTCAGCCTAAAACCACACCAGTTATTAAGAGATGCTTTAATACTTTACAAAAGTGCTATACTTGTGAGGTACTAGGCCACATTTCTCAGTTTTGTTTGTCTTCTGGTGAAAAGATATTTAAACAGAAGCAATATACAACAAGGAGGCGTGACGTGGAAGTGTACTCACCACGCTGGGGGGAAGGGCCTAGGAGTAATAAATATGAAAATACAAAATCATACATCACTTCCTCAACTTTTAAGGCTGAGAAGGAGGCTGTACAGCAGGAGATTAGGCAAATTAAACAGGAACGGGATGAGTTGGTGAAACAATTCCAATCCTTTAAAAGAAATTAGGTTTAGAGGTCTATGGCATTCTAGTTTCACTAGGTCAAAGTGGGAATGTCATTGACCATTTACCAAGGTACACGTAACAATGATGTATCGTTTGCTTTAAAATAGGTTAGAAAAATTAGGGAAAAGATAAATAACTGTTTTCTATAATGTTATTTGTTTTCAGGTTAAGTGAATTCCAGAAATGATATGTGCATATAAAGTACATATGCGAAATACGCGCCTAACAAAGGTAAGGTATAAAGGCCCATTGTTTTTTTTCCCTCTCTCTCTTCTTTCCTTTGTATTCTCCCAGAGGCAAGAAACGCCTAGCAATTAATTTGCAATTACCAAAGCCTTATCCAGAATGTATGGGATGCAAACCAAATGAATGTGCATGTGTGAGCGATGAAATGCATGGGTATGAACGGTACACGTATAAACAAAGATTTTTTTTTTTTGATAGGGGGTGTACTCAACATTGTTTTATGACCATCAATAAGTGTGATCACACTAATGCGCATGCGTTGTACTGTTTATGATTATTTTATTAATATTTGTTTTTTTTTCCATTTATAATGAGCTCAATACTGGTACCAGTTTAAATTTATAACTTTTTTTTTACAAGTTCAACCACCTCACTACAGTGCATTTTCACCCCCTTCCTGACCAAGCCATTTTTCAGCTTTCAGCGCTGACGCACTTTGAATGACAATTGCGCAGTCATACGACACTGTACCCAAATTAAATTGTTATCATTTTTTCCCCACAAATAGAGCTTTCTTTTGGTGGTATTTGATCACCTCTGCGGTTTTTATTTTTTGCGCAATAAACAAAAGAAGAGCGACAAATTTAAAAAAAAAAACAATATTTTTTACTTTTTGCTATACTAAATATCCCCAAAAAATATATAAAAAAAAATTTTTTTTCCTCAGTTTAGGCCGATACGTATTCTTCTACATATTTTTGGTAAAAAAAAATTGCAATTAGCGATTATTGATTAGTTTTGCGCAAAAGTTATAGCGTTTACAAAATAGGGGATAGTTTTATAGCATTTTTATTAATATTTTTTTTTTTACTAGTAATGGCGGTGATCAGCGATTTTTATTGTGACTGCGACATTATGGCGGACACATTGGACATTTTTGACACATTTTTGGCACCATTGTCATTTATACAGCAATCAATGCTATTTAAATGCATTGATTCATGTAGAAATGACACTGGCAGTGAAGGGGTTAACCACTAGGGGTCGGGGAGGGGTTAATATGTTCCCTAAGAGTGATTCTTACTGTGGGGGGAGGGGACTCACAAGGGGAGGAGACCGATCGGTGTTTCTCTGTACAGAGAACACACCATCGACTCCTCTCCTCTGACAGGACCGTTGATCTGTGTGTTTACACACACAGATCCACGGTCCCGCTGTGTTACCGGGCAATCGCGGGTGCCCAGCGGACATCGCGGCCGCTGAGCACGCGCCCAGTGACACGGCGAGAGCGCGCGCGCGCTCCCGGCGGCGCGCACGCGCTCCCTTTAGTGCACAGAAAGGGAGGACGTCATATGACACCCTCCCTGAACGAGAGCTGCGCCGCCTGGCCGTCATTTGACAGCCGGCGGTCGCAAAGCGGTTAAATGTATTCACAAATAAATCACCTGTGCACAGATATGAGATCTCGATCCCTATAACTCTAAGGAACTGTAGGGATTTTGTGTTGATTTTTTTTTCTTTCCTTCGTTAGTTTTCTTTCCTTTCCGGTGGCTTAGAGTGAAGGTTCATTCACTCTGACACTTGGAAACTACATGATACATTACTTTTACCTTGTGGCATCTTATGAATTCAGTAGGTCTTGTGTTGTGTGTTGTTTTCCCTTCCAAATTGACTCATGTGAAGGTTATAGGTCTACATGTTGTATTCTTAGAATGTAAGTATTTACAAACCCTCCAGATTTTTCCTATACTTTTTGTCTGTCAGAGTATAGATATGGGGGTGGGTCCTGTACATTTTTGACTGTACTTACGGTTGATGGACTCATTACCTCTGCTGGAAGTCGGTTCCAAGCATCCACTACTAGTTAGGCCAGTATGAACCTCTCAGAGAGGTACAGTGAGATTTTATTAATGATTTTTAAGTTTTGTATTTTAGGATAAATGCACAAACAAGGACGGATGATTGGACCCAGACTGGGCAAAGTACTGTGAAACACACATAAGGACCTTAGAACATAATTTTTTTTTGTATGTTCTAAGGAGAAGCCTTGAATGGAATTAATTACAATCAGGCCTAGCTAAATTCTAAACACTGGTTTGGGGCGGTCTGTTTCAATAAACAGAGGTCCTACCCTCTCTAATACAACTTTTTATGGCCTTTTTGACTTGCAAATGAGTTTGCACTGAGAGTCAATTAATATGTTAATCACCACTGGGAGAGGGTGTTGCCTTTTGTATAGCTGCAATGTTTAAGGCAGTTTTAAAAAAAAAATTTGGTTTAACAAAATACAGATTCAAGGCTCTTTTAACAAAGTTAAAGGTTAAGGTTCAATCTGTATGTTTTTTTTTTATTTATTTTCATTTTCATTTTTATTTTTTTTTTTTTTTTTTTTTTTTCTTCACCCTTTTTTTCTCTTTTTTTTTTAATTCTTTATTTATTCAAATTTTTTACATACACAAGATAAAAATAAAAAGAATCAACAGATTATTCTTTACAAAATCATTGAGTTATTCCTCGCTCACTTTTCTGTTAAAACTTCTATCCTTATTACCCCCCCTCCCCCCATTCCCCCCCCCCCTCCCTCCCCAAGGGCATGGTTCCAGTCCTTATTCTCCTTCATTTCTCTACTTCCGTCCTTTCCCTCTTCTTTTATTGGGTCATTATTTCTACGTATTTCCACGTTTTTTTAAACGCTAACCAACTATCCCACTTATCTTTGTACGATCTCCCTTCTTCTTGTTTCCACTCCAGGTCTAATCTCTCCAATTCAAAACTATTGTTTACTCCTATTATCCAATCCTGCATTTTAGGGCTTTCCGTTTCCCGCCAGTTTTTTAGGTATAAGACTTTTAGCTACGTTTATCATGATGGAGACAACGGACTCTCTATATTGCTTACTTGAACTTTCAACTCCATGGAACAGGCATACCCAGGGGTCTTCCGGTATTTCTTTATTTGTAATATCTTTTATTAATTCAAGGATTTTTTTCCAGAATTGCTTAATGACCGGGGAAATCCCACCAAATGTGGGTCATTGTGCCAACTTCTTTACATCCCCTCCAACACTTTGGGGATTCCCCTGGTTGAAATTTGCCTTGCTAGGCATTTGAAATTCATCTCGGCCGTCTTAGAATCTTTAGCTGAATTATGTGTTAATTGATAAATTTTATCTAAAATGTGTTTATTTCTTTGTGTCCCTAATTCTAATTCCCATTTCTTAATGTATGGAGGGACCTCCTCTCCCACATTTTTTAAGACTTTGTATATTCGAGCTATGTTGTTACGGGACTTCCCCCTCTCGCAAAGTAGCTCGAGGGGTCTCAGCTCCTTCCTCTCCCTTCTCTCTATAAAATGCTTTAGTTGTAGGTACCTCCATTCATTTAGCTCAAATAACTCAGTATTCTTTTTTTAAATCAGTGTAAGTGCTTAGTTTACCTCTTGCCATTATGTCTTTTAACTGTGCGGTGTCTTTCTTAATCCAGTTCCCTGCTATTGCATTTTTCCCCGGTGGGAAATAGTCATTATTTTTTAAGTATATCAAGGGTGAATTGTGTGTCCAATTTTGCTGTCTATGCACTTTGTCCCAAACTCTAAACACATTGTGCGTCAAAATGTGTGTGTTTGCTCCCAGCCTCCTACACCGTGGTAGATTCTAAATTTCCTTACTTAACTGTGAACTACTCATTGTGATTTCTAGTTTTACCCATCTTTTTTCATTTCCTGCTATTACCCATTCCACCACCCATGAAAGTATGCATGCATTATAATATTTAATTATGTTTGGGGCAGCCAGTCCCCCCTGTTTTTTCTCCCTTTCTAAGACTGCGGACGCTATTCTTGATTTTTTGTTTTGCCATATGCACCCTTTTTTTCTCTTAAGGGAAAAGATTTTTTTTTTCTTTCTTTCCTATATCCCCTTATTTTTTATTTTTTTTGTTGGTGATTATTCAGTTTTTCTTGCCTATGGTCAAATAAAAAAAGGGGAGTATGGGGAACATTACATGGAGAACATTAAAGCGATTAGAAATGTTGATATAGAATATTAAAGCTTCCCTGTAGCAATGTGGGGATGGGTCAAGTTCCAACAGTTTGTGTTTTCCTCTTACGATAGGGGATAATCGTTTTATATGAATTTAGGTCATTGTAGCTATTATCATGACACTAGTAATATTAGGGTTTAACAACAGTCATGTGCCAATTTTCTGTGTAAATGTGACATAAAATCCTCTCTACAGTTCTAATATTGGGCAGTCATCAGATGTGGTCATTGATCATTTTTTTTTTTTATATTGGTCAGGTTTTCCTTTTTGTGCCATAATAAGTTCAAAGAGCATTGCGTGAATATCATATAGATATACTGGGACTGGTGAGACTCATAGTGATTGGCAAATAGCAGGGAGTATAGTAGAATTGTACTTAAAAGTATTTTAGTTTGATTGTTCCTGAAGCCACTAGTGACTGGTGACATCAAACTTATCCATATTCTGAAATCAAGTTATTTTTGTCTGCGTAGATGACACTGCCTAATCTGCACATAGAACTCTCAAAGTGGTGACCTCTTCTGTAGCCTGCTAAAGGCAGGACGGTACAGTAGCTACCCATGGTAGCCAAGGACGGAGCTATATGCCCAAATGTTTGGCACCAGCACTGAACATAGCTGCAGTAAAAGGAGTTAGTGGGGAGTTGCGATGGATGGCAACAAGATCCCCCTGGACACTTAAAGTGTCACACACACACAGTGGTATTCAGCAGAAGGTGGAGCAGTGTTACTTGCAGGCATATGACAATGGAGGAAGAAAGATGAGGGATGAAATCAGACACCTGGCTGAAGAACGTAAACTTTCAAATTGTTACACATGTCACTGGGAAAGGGGTCTCACTTTATGTTGCAGTATATCTATAGCAATTAAAAGGTCCTTATTGCTTAGACTTACCAGACAAGCATTCATTTGAATGCATATGTCTCCAATGTACTGTTTTTCTTTCTCTACCTCTGTCCACATTAATAAAGTATAATCTTAGAAAGCCCGGAAAGCTGTTCCAAAGGCCATTAGTGTATGCTGTATCCAACCGGAATCACCATGGAAGGCTGTCCCAGAAGCAAGGGCAACATGACCAGATTGACATTATTGACCTTCGCACTATTATTATTGGACAGTTGAGAACAAGGATCCTGATGTTTTTTCCCCCTTCGTTTTTTTTTGGGGTATATTTTTTTATTTTATTTATCGTATGATTTTTCTTCTATTATTATGGACTTATTACATCCAGAACAAGTGATGACTACAGATACTGGGATCCAGAAAGGTGAACTGTAGAGTAGGGATGAGCCGAACACCCCCGGGTTCGGTTCGCACCAGACCCCTTCGAACGGACCGAAAGTTTGCGCGAATTTTCGAACCCTATCCGTTACAATGGACGTGAACGTTCGAAATCAAAATTGCTAATTATAACGGCCAATATGCATGTTAATGTCATAAAACAGGTTTGGGGACCCGGGTCCTGCCCCAGGGGACATATATCAATGCAAAAAGAACTTTTAAAAACTTTTTTCGGGAGCAGTCATTTTAATGATGCATAAAGTGAAAAAAAAAAAGTGGAATATTCCTTTAAATATGGTACCTGGGGGGTGTCTAAAGTATGCCGGTGAAGTGGCATGTGTTTCCCGTGTTTAGAACTGTCCCTGAACAAAATGACATTTGTAAAGGAAAAAAAGAAGCCATTTAAAACCACTTGCGGCTTTAATGTCATGTCTTGTCCTGGTCATATGGCTGAAAATCCTTGAGAAAAATGGCATAGCTACCCCATCACCCCCCCCCACCCCAGCCCCTTTGGGTCTTGTATGGATATTAAGGGGGACCCCGCACCCAAAATAAAACCCTATACCTACAACCCTATATACTCTGAACAGTAGTATAAAAGCGGTGCAAACAAGAGAGGGACTGTAGGTTTGTTCTTAAGTAGAATCTGAACAGGTACATTATGAAGTGTAGCTCCATCCCAAAAAAATCTATTTTTAAGCTTTTTGGAGAACATAGGGAGGGGTTATCACCCCTGTAACATTTGCTGTCTTTGCACATCTGTTCAGAACATTTCACCTCACTTTCCGTCCCAATGACAAATGTTTTTGGAAAAGTGGGGTTTTAATTGAAACAAGGATTGGTGATAAAGCATCAGTAGAGAGGAGATACCTTTTTCCCAAATTAAATCTAACAGGATAGAATTTCCCTTCCTAGGGGTAGATTTCCTCTCACTTCCTGTTTTCTCCTTCCGTTTGCAAGTAGGAGTCGTTTGTAAGTTGGATGTTTGAAAGTAGGGGCCTGCCGTATATACTCTGCAGAAATTTGCCCCATTAGATGTTGGTGTAGCCACAACACCGTAAGCCCTCACAGTTACTCTTGGTGGGCACAGGAATTGGCCCTGCTGTGAGTTATTAGATCAAGATTTGTAATTGCATGCACCTGTTGAACAGGGCAGAAAAATTGGGCCTTTGGTGGTGGTGGTAGACGGTGTTGCCACAAGACTGTAAGCCCTCACAGTTACTCTTGGTGGGTGCAGGAATATGCCCTGCTGTGAGTTATTAGATAAAGATTTGTAATTGCATGCACCTGTTGAACAGGGCAGAAAAATTGGGCCTTTGGTGGTGGTGGTGGACGGTGTTGCCACAAGACTGTAAGCCCTCACAGTTACTCTTGGTGGGCGCAGGAATGGGCCCTGCTGTGAGTTATTAGATCAAGATTTGTAATTGCATGCACCTGTTGAACAGGGCAGAAAAATTGGGCCTTTGGTGGTGGTGGTGGACGGTGTTGCCACAAGACTGTAAGCCCTCACAGTTACTCTTGGTGGGCGCAGGAATGGGCCCTGCTGTGAGTTATTAGATCAAGATTTGTAATTACATGCACCTGTTGAACAGGGCAGAAAAATTGGGCCTTTGGTGGTGGTGGTGGACGGTGTTGCCACAAGACTGTAAGCCAGGGATCCTCAAACTACGGCCCTCCAGCTGTTGCAGAACTACACATCCCATGAGGCATTGTAAAACTCTGACAGTCACAGACATGACTGGGCATGATGGGAATTGTAGTTCCTGAACAACTGGAGGGCCGTAGTTTGAAGACCCCTGCTGTAAGCCCTCACAGTTACTCTTGGTGGGCGCAGGAATGGGCCCTGCTGTGAGTTATTAGATCAAGATTTGTAATTGCATGCACCTGTTGAACAGGGCAGAAAAATTGGGCCTTTGGTGGTGGTGGTGGACGGTGTTGCCACAAGACTGTAAGCCCTCACAGTTACTCTTGGTGGGCGCAGGAATGGGCCCTGCTGTGAACTATTAGATCGAGATTTGTAATTACACACCCCTGTTAAACAGGGGCTGAAAAATTGGGCCTTAGGCACTGGTGCTGGTGCCACGACACTGCAGCCCCTCACAGATACTGTACTTGGAGCACAGCAGTCAGACCTGTTGCGAAGCATTGCTTAAAAATTGTAATTACGCGCCCCTATTAAACAGGGGCTGAAAAATTGGGCCTTAGGCACCGATGGTCGTGCCACAACACTGCAACCCCTCACAGATACTGTACTTGGAGCACAGCAGTCAGACCTGTTGCGAAGCATTGCTTAAAAAATTTTAATTACACGCCCTGTTAAACAGGGGCTGAAAAATTGTGCCTTAGGCACTGGTGCTGGTGCCACAACACTGCAACCCCTCACAGATACTGTACTTGGAGCACAGCAGTCAGACCTGTTGCGAAGCATTTTTTAAAAAAAATGTAATTACACGCCCCTGTTATACAGGGGCTGAAAAATTGTGCCTTAGGCACTGGTGTGGTGGCACCCAGAAACAAAAATGTTCTTCCAAGCTATCAAGGAATGGATCATTGAGGAGGAGGAAGAGGATAGTCAGTGAACATGGGCGCCCTGGGGGGAGAGCCACCTGGGAACTATGGAAAAGAGACGACACCAGGAAGGTGTCGACGCACTCCATAGAATAAACAAAAATAGACTGTCCAGCCGATTAGGCGTGTTGTTTCAGATGGGGGGGGGGTTGGGAGGGGGATGGTGGGTTGGATGTCATCAAATGGGTGGGGGCTTATTTATTTATTTATTTCGTTTATTTTTTTTCCTTTTTTTTCGTCTCGCTCGCTCCTCCCCCAGCATCAGTATAGGATAATCCTGGGTCCCACGAGAGGCTCCTAATGACCAAATTGAAAATTAAGATATGGTAGTGGTTAATTTGATCACATACAATGTAAGGGGTTTAAATACAACAAAAAAAATATATAATTTAAATAAGGAGCTGCAATATTTAAAAGCAAGTATAGTGTGCCTCCAGGAGACACACATAACTCAAATATCAGGGATTAAATTGGCCACACACCAATTCCCTGTATGGTTCTATGGAGATACTCCATCTCCTCACTCAAGAGGTATAGCAATTGGCCTTAGTAAGGTGTTAAAGTTTGAGGTTGAGGAGCATCTCGTAGACCCAGAGGGAAGATATTTGTTTTTAAAAGGAAATATGTTTAATATGAAATGTACGATTGTAAATGTTTATGCACCGAATAAAAACCCAGACAAATTTGTTATTAAAACTTTGAAAAATTAGAAGGCTTTAAAGAGGTTAAATTGATTGTAGCAGGAGATTTAAACTGGAGTATAGATCCAAGGGTAGATACCTCAGGAGGGTGAAAACATGTTACAGACCAAAGGCAGAATAAATGTATAAAAGCACTAGCAAACTGGCAATTACAAGATGCCTGGATGATCACCCATTTAGAGGAGCGGGATTATACCTGTTTCTCCCCGGTCCATAACTCCTACTCCAGGATTGATTACATCTTTATAGAGCACCAGTTAATGCCGGCCCTTAAAATGGCAGAAATAAAAACAATCACTTTATCAGATCATGCACCAGTGAAGATACAACTGGAGATAAAAGGGGATTCTGGACCGGGTTAAACTGGAGGCTAAACGATTCTCTGATCCATGATCAAGAATCAATAAATAGGATCGAGCAGGAATTGGTTAGTTTTTTTAAGGCCAATGAGACACCAGGAATATCATGTGCACTAGTATGGGAGACCCACAAGGTGGTAATCAGGGGGATTTTAATAGGAATTGGAGCAGGAAAGAAGAAGGCAAGGAAAAAGAGAAAAAAAGGACTTGTATAAAGAAATAAGCGAGCTAGAGCAAACAACAAGAACTAAAGGGATACCAGAAAGGCAGGAGCCGATCACAAAAAAGAGAGAACTAGAAGAATGTTTAGATCAAGAGAGGAAAGCAGCATTCCATATTATAGATAAGGAAAGGTACCAGTGGGGAAATAGATCAGGTAAATGGATGGCCAGAAGGGTGAAGGAAAAACATAATAGGACTTTTATAACAAGGGTTAGAGATGAAAGAGGTAGTATACAAATCCCATCCCCGGAGATAGCAAAGACATTCCATACCTATTATAGTACCCTATATAATATCAACCAAAAGGGGGAAGAGAAGATAAAACAGAGAGAAGAGATGAGGGAATACCTGCGGAACCTGGACCTCCCAAGGGGCGAGAGGGAAGATATGGAGACCTTAGAGGCACCCATAGCAATAGAGGAAGTAAAAAGAGCAATTAAAAATACTGCTTCAGGAGGAAGCCCAGGCCCCGGCGGATTCCCCATTGGGTATTATAAAAAGTTCTGTAAGCAATTAGCACCGAAATTATGTAATTATCTTAATACGGTAAGGGAAGGTGAGAATTTCAGAGAGGAGACCCTTTTGGCACACATTACCCTCATCTTAAAAGAGGGGAAAGACCCCACGGCAGTAGAGAGTTATAGGCCGATCTCGCTGTTAAATTCAGATATAAAGCTTTTTTCAAAAATAATAGCAGAAAGATTGAAGTCATGTTTGCCAAAATGGATCCATAATGACCAGGTGGGATTTGTACAGGGAAGGGAAGGAAGGGACAATTCACTGAAATCTATACTCCTGATGCAGGAAGCTATGAGGAGGGGTGTGCTCATGTCAATTGATGCCGAAAAGGCCTTTGACAGGGTTAAGTGGGAGTTCCTCTTTGAAATATTGAGATATATGGGATTGGGTGAGAAGATGATGAAGATGATAATAGCGTTGTACCACCACCTGATAGCTAGAATAAGAGTTAACGGCACCCTTTCCTGCCACCTTGAATTATTTAACGGGACAAAACAGGGTTGCCCACTCTCCCCGCTCCTATTTATAATTACGTTAGAACCCCTGATGGCTGCAATACGTAAAAATCAGGATATCCAGGGTATTCAGGTGGGAGAGAGGGAGTACAAGGCGTCTGCATTTGCGGACGACGTGCCTCTTTTATATATCGAGGCAGAGAATATCAATCCCAATGGTCCTGAAGGAGTTAAAACAATACGGTAAATTATCGAATTTCAAAGTAAACATGACAAAAAACAAAATATTAAATTTAACGCTATCAGCAGAAGAGCAGAGTGCAATTCGTGACAACCTTGCCTACTGCTGAAATCAGCTTTTGCTAGAGTTAACTAAAAGCGAAGATAGGGAATTAATGAGTGCCCAATATTGTGTGGCTGGATGTCACAAATGCCCCCTAGGGGCTCGAGCCTATGGGGAGGAAAGAGGGAAGGGGAACGGGTGGGAGGAGGTATAATCACTTATCTAGCCAATGCAACAAATATCCAGTTTGTATCATGTATCGATATATTATCAGAGGAAAGTCCTATGAGTTGTTTTTGTTAGTAGCCACTTCTTAACCGCTTCCCGACCGCCTCATGTAGATATACGTCTACAGAATGGCACGGGCAGGCAAAACGACGTACCTGTACGTCCCCTTTAAGTTGCCTGCCCGTGGGTCGCACTCGCGACCCGGTCGGGAGCTCTGTGACCCCGGCCGCGGAACCAGCGGACCCCATCGCCGCTGGTGTCCCACGATCGGGTTACGGAGCTTAAGAACGGGGAGAGGTTTGTGTAAACAAACCTCTCCCCGCGCTTCCTACTCTGCCTGTCATTGATTGGCTGTTCCCGGTCATCGGTAAAGCCGATCAATGACGTCAGACGCCAGCCCCGCCCCCTAATGTAAAAAAACACACACACGTCAGAGCCCATAACCCCTCCCCTCCCCCTAGTGGTTAACTCTTTCACTACAACTGTCATTTATACAGGAATCAATGCATTTAAATAGCATTGATTGCTGTATAAATGACAATGGTCCCAAAAATGTGTCAAAAATGTCTGATGTGTCCGCCATAATGTCGCAGTCACAATAAAAATCGCTGATCGCCACCATTACTAGTAAAAAAAAATATTAATAAAAATGCTATAAAACTATCCCCTATATTGTAAACGCTATAACTTTTGCGCAAACCAATGAATAATCGCTAATTGCGATTTTTTTTACCAAAAATATGTAGAAGAATACGTATCAGCCTAAACTGAGGAAAAAAAAATGTTTTTTTTATATATTTTTTGGGGATATTTATTATAGCAAAAAAAGCAAAAAATATTGCATTTTTTCAAAATTGTCGCTCTATTTTTGTTTATAGCGCAAAAAAAAAAAACGCAGGGGCGATCAAATACCACCAAAAGAAAGCTCTATTTGTGGGAAAAAAAGGACGCCAATTTTGTTTTGGAGCCACGTCGCACGACCGCGCAATTGTCAGTTAAAGCGACGCAGTGCTGAATCGCAAAAAGGGACCTGGTCCTTTGGCTGCCAATTGGTCCGGGGCTGAAGTGGTTAAAATGGATATCATTATATAAATATAGTATTGCCAACACAGTGGTATCTTTCTGGTGTATATCAAAAAATTCTCTCAACCGAGAGCGTTGATTGTTTACTGAGACATCACAGTTTATACCGCTGGATTACATTGGTTATAGGCACCGTCACTATACTTTACCAGTCCAATGTGGATTAATGGTTGTCAGTCGGGGGCTGTAGATAGCCTGTAGAGCTCCTCCGAGATCCTTATGCAGCCGGTTGTCCTCCGTGTGTAGGGCTACATATGTAGTTTCCGTGCCATTGCTTTTTTTCACGACCGGGTTATTTGGTTAGCCGTTACGGAGTGCTGTTAGGGGGTGGAGGTGACAGTCAGGTTTTTGGCGCCTGGAGGTATGAATCCTTGCGATCGCTTCCGCATTGAATAGCCGTGGCGGTTGTAGCCATTCCTTCCTTATTCCGATTGCATCCCGGCTCGTGCGTTCACGTGGGGGATTGCGTCATGTCCTCAGGGCATGGCGTCCGTACAGAGATGATGTTGATGCGTTTCACAACAGGGGGAGTGTGTGTAGCTTCTTGACGTGATGACGGCGTGGGGGGACTCCTTCTTATAGATGTCCTGTCCCCTCCTCCCTCAATCATTTAAAAGGGAAATTGTGGATTAGAAGGTATAGCCCCGTGTCACTGAAGCATACTTAACTTTATATACTGTTGTTGGTATTGAATATATATAATGACCAATAGTCATGTATTTTTTACTTTTGTCATATTCCTTGGATGACGGTAGATTTTAATTTTGGAGCCATGTCAGTAGATCACTGCGTATAGACAGATTGATTCTCACATAGAAAATAAATTCTGTTGAGCACTGTAAATTAATGATTTCCTTGTTGTGCAGTCATATATGGATGCAGTTACTGTGCCCCTTAAGTAATTTTAATAATCACAGTGTAGCATTGTACGTCTATAGGGACCAGTAGCTGCATGCTGAGCAATCATCTATATTTTAATCTCAAGGGGGTTTTAATAGGGAGAGGGGGGAACGGAAAGAACACATAGATAGACACATAGAAATATAAAGGTGTAAATGTAGATGTAGAGGCCAGGTGAAAGGGCCCCTAGAGCCTGAAATATGGCCGACTTAAATCATTGGACCAGCTGGTACAAGTTGGTCACCCTCAGTATATGTCAACTGTTAACTGCAGTTTTTAAACTTTCATTTTTGAATTTTTAGGAAAGGGGAGAACAAAGAGAAGGGGGAGGGGTTAGGAGGTAATGGGTGAAGAGGAGGGTGAAATGACCAATAGTGTGGACGGATATCTATAAAGTTAAAGTAAATTATATGGGCATAGACAGCTTACAGTGTCAAGAAAGGCTGTAGGTTAAGTTCTGTGTTAGAAAGTAGAACAAATATAGGGAAAATGTTATGGATACCCCCACAATATCGAGATTTAAGCCCAAACACAAATATACTCACAAAAAATTCACTAAAGGTGTGGGATGCAATAAATAAGAGACACAAATGGGATCACAACTCACCTTTAATTCCCCTTCTGGACACAAATTTCTTCCCACCAGGTAAGGAAGAGTATATATACTTTAGCAGGTTGGCCAAGAAGGATAATTTAAAATTACAGGATATAATGGTAGGAAACAGAATATTCACTTATAATGAAATCACTCGGGAATGGGGACAGAAAGCACTAGATAAATGGAGATATACTCAGTTACAACACTTCACACAGAATCTACCAAGGCCACTACGAGGAAAGAAACAACTCAGACCCTTAGAGAAATTAGTAGAGTCCCCGCAAAGTTTAGAAAAAAGGATAGCAAAAATATATAAAATACTGTTACGGGAGGCAGACCATGAATACCCATCTTATCTAGAAAAATGGGAAAAAGAAATAGGCCCGTTAAGTAACGATGAGCATAGAAAAAAGATAATAAGGCTGGTCCATTCGGTAGCAAAGGATTCACAAACAGTGGAGATGGCATACAAGTTGTTGGCAAGGTGGTACGTAACCCCACAGAGAGCCAAAGCTTACAGTGAGGACAACTCGCCAACCTGTTGGCGAGGGTGTCAGGAGGTTGGGACATTCTCACATTTATGGTGGGAGTGCCCCAAAACAGGGGACTACTGGAGCCAAATAATAGAAGCAATTTATACTATATTAGGAGAAAGGGTTAAAAAACAACCATGGACATGTTTGTTCCATGATACAGAAATGGGAGTGAGACAATATGGCTCCACTTTAATCCCCTATCTATTGAACTCAGCCAAGGCCCTGATCCTCTGCCTGTGGAAGACTCCGAACACCCCATCTATGATAGAGTGGATTAAGAGGGTGGAATGGACAAGAAAGGTAGAAGAGTCAATCCACAAGGCAGAGGATACAGAGGGGATACATCATAAATTATGGAAGCAATGGGAGGAGTTTAGGAAAATAGAGGGATTCTTAAGGATTTGGGAAAGAGATTGTGGAGGGGAATAGAAGGAAGTGAACGAAACAGGGTAGGCCCTTTCTCGTTTTTTTTTTTTTTTCCTTGGGGGGGGGGGAGTTAATGCTTTAAGGACTTGATTAAGCATGATTGTCTGGAATGTCTGTACAATTTTATAAAATGTAAAATAAAGAATATTAAAAAAAAACTCCTTGAAAGGTGAGAGCTCTTGTCTAAGTACCCTTAGATCTCTTAGGAAGACAGGAAAAGTGGTTAATCAGGTTGTAGCCACGGAAGATTCTCAGCCTAAAACCACACCAGTTATTAAGAGATGCTTTAATACTTTACAAAAGTGCTATACTTGTGAGGTACTAGGCCACATTTCTCAGTTTTGTTTGTCTTCTGGTGAAAAGATATTTAAACAGAAGCAATATACAACAAGGAGGCGTGACGTGGAAGTGTACTCACCACGCTGGGGGGAAGGGCCTAGGAGTAATAAATATGAAAATACAAAATCATACATCACTTCCTCAACTTTTAAGGCTGAGAAGGAGGCTGTACAGCAGGAGATTAGGCAAATTAAACAGGAACGGGATGAGTTGGTGAAACAATTCCAATCCTTTAAAAGAAATTAGGTTTAGAGGTCTATGGCATTCTAGTTTCACTAGGTCAAAGTGGGAATGTCATTGACCATTTACCAAGGTACACGTAACAATGATGTATCGTTTGCTTTAAAATAGGTTAGAAAAATTAGGGAAAAGATAAATAACTGTTTTCTATAATGTTATTTGTTTTCAGGTTAAGTGAATTCCAGAAATGATATGTGCATATAAAGTACATATGCGAAATACGCGCCTAACAAAGGTAAGGTATAAAGGCCCATTGTTTTTTTTTTCCCTCTCTCTCTTCTTTCCTTTGTATTCTCCCAGAGGCAAGAAACGCCTAGCAATTAATTTGCAATTACCAAAGCCTTATCCAGAATGTATGGGATGCAAACCAAATGAATGTGCATGTGTGAGCGATGAAATGCATGGGTATGAACGGTACACGTATAAACAAAGATTTTTTTTTTTGATAGGGGGTGTACTCAACATTGTTTTATGACCATCAATAAGTGTGATCACACTAATGCGCATGCGTTGTACTGTTTATGATTATTTTATTAATATTTGTTTTTTTTTTTCCATTTATAATGAGCTCAATACTGGTACCAGTTTAAATTTATAACTTTTTTTTTACAAGTTCAACCACCTCACTACAGTGCATTTTCACCCCCTTCCTGACCAAGCCATTTTTCAGCTTTCAGCGCTGACGCACTTTGAATGACAATTGCGCAGTCATACGACACTGTACCCAAATTAAATTGTTATCATTTTTTCCCCACAAATAGAGCTTTCTTTTGGTGGTATTTGATCACCTCTGCGGTTTTTATTTTTTGCGCAATAAACAAAAGAAGAGCGACAAATTTAAAAAAAAAAACAATATTTTTTACTTTTTGCTATACTAAATATCCCCAAAAAATATCTTAAAAAAAAACATTTTTTTTTCCTCAGTTTAGGCCGATACGTATTCTTCTACATATTTTTGGTAAAAAAAATTGCAATTAGCGATTATTGATTAGTTTTGCGCAAAAGTTATAGCGTTTACAAAATAGGGGATAGTTTTATAGCATTTTTATTAATATTTTTTTTTTTACTAGTAATGGCGGTGATCAGCGATTTTTATTGTGACTGCGACATTATGGCGGACACATTGGACATTTTTGACACATTTTTGGCACCATTGTCATTTATACAGCAATCAATGCTATTTAAATGCATTGATTCATGTAGAAATGACACTGGCAGTGAAGGGGTTAACCACTAGGGGTCGGGGAGGGGTTAATATGTTCCCTAAGAGTGATTCTTACTGTGGGGGGAGGGGACTCACAAGGGGAGGAGACCGATCGGTGTTTCTCTGTACAGAGAACACACCATCGACTCCTCTCCTCTGACAGGACCGTTGATCTGTGTGTTTACACACACAGATCCACGGTCCCGCTGTGTTACCGGGCAATCGCGGGTGCCCAGCGGACATCGCGGCCGCTGAGCACGCGCCCAGTGACACGGCGAGAGAGCGCGCGCGCGCTCCCGGTGGCGCGCGCGCGCTCCCGGCGGCGCGCACGCGCTCCCTTTAGTGCACAGAAAGGGAGGACGTCATATGACACCCTCCCTGAACGAGAGCTGCGCCGCCTGGCCGTCATTTGACAGCCGGCGGTCGCAAAGCGGTTAAATGTATTCACAAATAAATCACCTGTGCACAGATATGAGATCTCGATCCCTATAACTCTAAGGAACTGTAGGGATTTTGTGTTGATTTTTTTTTCTTTCCTTCGTTAGTTTTCTTTCCTTTCCGGTGGCTTAGAGTGAAGGTTCATTCACTCTGACACTTGGAAACTACATGATACATTACTTTTACCTTGTGGCATCTTATGAATTCAGTAGGTCTTGTGTTGTGTGTTGTTTTCCCTTCCAAATTGACTCATGTGAAGGTTATAGGTCTACATGTTGTATTCTTAGAATGTAAGTATTTACAAACCCTCCAGATTTTTCCTATACTTTTTGTCTGTCAGAGTATAGATATGGGGGTGGGTCCTGTACATTTTTGACTGTACTTACGGTTGATGGACTCATTACCTCTGCTGGAAGTCGGTTCCAAGCATCCACTACTAGTTAGGCCAGTATGAACCTCTCAGAGAGGTACAGTGAGATTTTATTAATGATTTTTAAGTTTTGTATTTTAGGATAAATGCACAAACAAGGACGGATGATTGGACCCAGACTGGGCAAAGTACTGTGAAACACACATAAGGACCTTAGAACATAATTTTTTTTTGTATGTTCTAAGGAGAAGCCTTGAATGGAATTAATTACAATCAGGCCTAGCTAAATTCTAAACACTGGTTTGGGGCGGTCTGTTTCAATAAACAGAGGTCCTACCCTCTCTAATACAACTTTTTATGGCCTTTTTGACTTGCAAATGAGTTTGCACTGAGAGTCAATTAATATGTTAATCACCACTGGGAGAGGGTGTTGCCTTTTGTATAGCTGCAATGTTTAAGGCAGTTTTAAAAAAAAAATTTGGTTTAACAAAATACAGATTCAAGGCTCTTTTAACAAAGTTAAAGGTTAAGGTTCAATCTGTATGTTTTTTTTTTATTTATTTTCATTTTCATTTTTTTTTTTTTTTTTTTTATTTTCTTCACCCTTTTTTTCTCTTTTTTTTTTTAATTCTTTATTTATTCAAATTTTTTACATACACAAGATAAAAATAAAAAGAATCAACAGATTATTCTTTACAAAATCATTGAGTTATTCCTCGCTCACTTTTCTGTTAAAACTTCTATCCTTATTACCCCCCCTCCCCCCATTCCCCCCCCTCCCTCCCCAAGGGCATGGTTCCAGTCCTTATTCTCCTTCATTTCTCTACTTCCGTCCTTTCCCTCTTCTTTTATTGGGTCATTATTTCTACGTATTTCCACGTTTTTTTAAACGCTAACCAACTATCCCACTTATCTTTGTACGATCTCCCTTCTTCTTGTTTCCACTCCAGGTCTAATCTCTCCAATTCAAAACTATTGTTTACTCCTATTATCCAATCCTGCATTTTAGGGCTTTCCGTTTCCCGCCAGTTTTTTAGGTATAAGACTTTTAGCTACGTTTATCATGATGGAGACAACGGACTCTCTATATTGCTTACTTGAACTTTCAACTCCATGGAACAGGCATACCCAGGGGTCTTCCGGTATTTCTTTATTTGTAATATCTTTTATTAATTCAAGGATTTTTTTCCAGAATTGCTTAATGACCGGGGAAATCCCACCAAATGTGGGTCATTGTGCCAACTTCTTTACATCCCCTCCAACACTTTGGGGATTCCCCTGGTTGAAATTTGCCTTGCTAGGCATTTGAAATTCATCTCGGCCGTCTTAGAATCTTTAGCTGAATTATGTGTTAATTGATAAATTTTATCTAAAATGTGTTTATTTCTTTGTGTCCCTAATTCTAATTCCCATTTCTTAATGTATGGAGGGACCTCCTCTCCCACATTTTTTAAGACTTTGTATATTCGAGCTATGTTGTTACGGGACTTCCCCCTCTCGCAAAGTAGCTCGAGGGGTCTCAGCTCCTTCCTCTCCCTTCTCTCTATAAAATGCTTTAGTTGTAGGTACCTCCATTCATTTAGCTCAAATAACTCAGTATTCTTTTTTTAAATCAGTGTAAGTGCTTAGTTTACCTCTTGCCATTATGTCTTTTAACTGTGCGGTGTCTTTCTTAATCCAGTTCCCTGCTATTGCATTTTTCCCCGGTGGGAAATAGTCATTATTTTTTAAGTATATCAAGGGTGAATTGTGTGTCCAATTTTGCTGTCTATGCACTTTGTCCCAAACTCTAAACACATTGTGCGTCAAAATGTGTGTGTTTGCTCCCAGCCTCCTACACCGTGGTAGATTCTAAATTTCCTTACTTAACTGTGAACTACTCATTGTGATTTCTAGTTTTACCCATCTTTTTTCATTTCCTGCTATTACCCATTCCACCACCCATGAAAGTATGCATGCATTATAATATTTAATTATGTTTGGGGCAGCCAGTCCCCCCTGTTTTTTCTCCCTTTCTAAGACTGCGGACGCTATTCTTGATTTTTTGTTTTGCCATATGCACCCTTTTTTTCTCTTAAGGGAAAAGATTTTTTTTTTCTTTCTTTCCTATATCCCCTTATTTTTTATTTTTTTTGTTGGTGATTATTCAGTTTTTCTTGCCTATGGTCAAATAAAAAAAGGGGAGTATGGGGAACATTACATGGAGAACATTAAAGCGATTAGAAATGTTGATATAGAATATTAAAGCTTCCCTGTAGCAATGTGGGGATGGGTCAAGTTCCAACAGTTTGTGTTTTCCTCTTACGATAGGGGATAATCGTTTTATATGAATTTAGGTCATTGTAGCTATTATCATGACACTAGTAATATTAGGGTTTAACAACAGTCATGTGCCAATTTTCTGTGTAAATGTGACATAAAATCCTCTCTACAGTTCTAATATTGGGCAGTCATCAGATGTGGTCATTGATCATTTTTTTTTTTTATATTGGTCAGGTTTTCCTTTTTGTGCCATAATAAGTTCAAAGAGCATTGCGTGAATATCATATAGATATACTGGGACTGGTGAGACTCATAGTGATTGGCAAATAGCAGGGAGTATAGTAGAATTGTACTTAAAAGTATTTTAGTTTGATTGTTCCTGAAGCCACTAGTGACTGGTGACATCAAACTTATCCATATTCTGAAATCAAGTTATTTTTGTCTGCGTAGATGACACTGCCTAATCTGCACATAGAACTCTCAAAGTGGTGACCTCTTCTGTAGCCTGCTAAAGGCAGGACGGTACAGTAGCTACCCATGGTAGCCAAGGACGGAGCTATATGCCCAAATGTTTGGCACCAGCACTGAACATAGCTGCAGTAAAAGGAGTTAGTGGGGAGTTGCGATGGATGGCAACAAGATCCCCCTGGACACTTAAAGTGTCACACACACACAGTGGTATTCAGCAGAAGGTGGAGCAGTGTTACTTGCAGGCATATGACAATGGAGGAAGAAAGATGAGGGATGAAATCAGACACCTGGCTGAAGAACGTAAACTTTCAAATTGTTACACATGTCACTGGGAAAGGGGTCTCACTTTATGTTGCAGTATATCTATAGCAATTAAAAGGTCCTTATTGCTTAGACTTACCAGACAAGCATTCATTTGAATGCATATGTCTCCAATGTACTGTTTTTCTTTCTCTACCTCTGTCCACATTAATAAAGTATAATCTTAGAAAGCCCGGAAAGCTGTTCCAAAGGCCATTAGTGTATGCTGTATCCAACCGGAATCACCATGGAAGGCTGTCCCAGAAGCAAGGGCAACATGACCAGATTGACATTATTGACCTTCGCACTATTATTATTGGACAGTTGAGAACAAGGATCCTGATGTTTTTTCCCCCTTCGTTTTTTTTTGGGGTATATTTTTTTATTTTATTTATCGTATGATTTTTCTTCTATTATTATGGACTTATTACATCCAGAACAAGTGATGACTACAGATACTGGGATCCAGAAAGGTGAACTGTAGAGTAGGGATGAGCCGAACACCCCCGGGTTCGGTTCGCACCAGACCCCTTCGAACGGACCGAAAGTTTGCGCGAATTTTCGAACCCTATCCGTTACAATGGACGTGAACGTTCGAAATCAAAATTGCTAATTATAACGGCCAATATGCATGTTAATGTCATAAAACAGGTTTGGGGACCCGGGTCCTGCCCCAGGGGACATATATCAATGCAAAAAGAACTTTTAAAAACTTTTTTCGGGAGCAGTCATTTTAATGATGCATAAAGTGAAAAAAAAAAGTGAAATATTCCTTTAAATATGGTACCTGGGGGGTGTCTAAAGTATGCCTGTGAAGTGGCATGTGTTTCCCGTGTTTAGAACTGTCCCTGAACAAAATGACATTTGTAAAGGAAAAAAAGAAGCCATTTAAAACCACTTGCGGCTTTAATGTCATGTCTTGTCCTGGTCATATGGCTGAAAATCCTTGAGAAAAATGGCATAGCTACCCCATCACCCCCCCCCCCACCCCAGCCCCTTTGGGTCTTGTATGGATATTAAGGGGGACCCCGCACCCAAAATAAAACCCTATACCTACAACCCTATATACTCTGAACAGTAGTATAAAAGCGGTGCAAACAAGAGAGGGACTGTAGGTTTGTTCTTAAGTAGAATCTGAACAGGTACATTATGAAGTGTAGCTCCATCCCAAAAAAATCTATTTTTAAGCTTTTTGGAGAACATAGGGAGGGGTTATCACCCCTGTAACATTTGCTGTCTTTGCACATCTGTTCAGAACATTTCACCTCACTTTCCGTCCCAATGACAAATGTTTTTGGAAAAGTGGGGTTTTAATTGAAACAAGGATTGGTGATAAAGCATCAGTAGAGAGGAGATACCTTTTTCCCAAATTAAATCTAACAGGATAGAATTTCCCTTCCTAGGGGTAGATTTCCTCTCACTTCCTGTTTTCTCCTTCCGTTTGCAAGTAGGAGTCGTTTGTAAGTTGGATGTTTGAAAGTAGGGGCCTGCCGTATATACTCTGCAGAAATTTGCCCCATTAGATGTTGGTGTAGCCACAACACCGTAAGCCCTCACAGTTACTCTTGGTGGGCACAGGAATTGGCCCTGCTGTGAGTTATTAGATCAAGATTTGTAATTGCATGCACCTGTTGAACAGGGCAGAAAAATTGGGCCTTTGGTGGTGGTGGTAGACGGTGTTGCCACAAGACTGTAAGCCCTCACAGTTACTCTTGGTGGGTGCAGGAATATGCCCTGCTGTGAGTTATTAGATAAAGATTTGTAATTGCATGCACCTGTTGAACAGGGCAGAAAAATTGGGCCTTTGGTGGTGGTGGTGGACGGTGTTGCCACAAGACTGTAAGCCCTCACAGTTACTCTTGGTGGGCGCAGGAATGGGCCCTGCTGTGAGTTATTAGATCAAGATTTGTAATTGCATGCACCTGTTGAACAGGGCAGAAAAATTGGGCCTTTGGTGGTGGTGGTGGACGGTGTTGCCACAAGACTGTAAGCCCTCACAGTTACTCTTGGTGGGCGCAGGAATGGGCCCTGCTGTGAGTTATTAGATCAAGATTTGTAATTACATGCACCTGTTGAACAGGGCAGAAAAATTGGGCCTTTGGTGGTGGTGGTGGACGGTGTTGCCACAAGACTGTAAGCCAGGGATCCTCAAACTACGGCCCTCCAGCTGTTGCAGAACTACACATCCCATGAGGCATTGTAAAACTCTGACAGTCACAGACATGACTGGGCATGATGGGAATTGTAGTTCCTGAACAACTGGAGGGCCGTAGTTTGAAGACCCCTGCTGTAAGCCCTCACAGTTACTCTTGGTGGGCGCAGGAATGGGCCCTGCTGTGAGTTATTAGATCAAGATTTGTAATTGCATGCACCTGTTGAACAGGGCAGAAAAATTGGGCCTTTGGTGGTGGTGGTGGACGGTGTTGCCACAAGACTGTAAGCCCTCACAGTTACTCTTGGTGGGCGCAGGAATGGGCCCTGCTGTGAACTATTAGATCGAGATTTGTAATTACACACCCCTGTTAAACAGGGGCTGAAAAATTGGGCCTTAGGCACTGGTGCTGGTGCCACGACACTGCAGCCCCTCACAGATACTGTACTTGGAGCACAGCAGTCAGACCTGTTGCGAAGCATTGCTTAAAAATTGTAATTACGCGCCCCTATTAAACAGGGGCTGAAAAATTGGGCCTTAGGCACCGATGGTCGTGCTACAACACTGCAACCCCTCACAGATACTGTACTTGGAGCACAGCAGTCAGACCTGTTGCGAAGCATTGCTTAAAAAATTTTAATTACACGCCCCTGTTAAACAGGGGCTGAAAAATTGTGCCTTAGGCACTGGTGCTGGTGCCACAACACTGCAACCCCTCACAGATACTGTACTTGGAGCACAGCAGTCAGACCTGTTGCGAAGCATTTTTTAAAAAAAATGTAATTACACGCCCCTGTTATACAGGGGCTGAAAAATTGTGCCTTAGGCACTGGTGTGGTGGCACCCAGAAACAAAAATGTTCTTCCAAGCTATCAAGGAATGGATCATTGAGGAGGAGGAAGAGGATAGTCAGTGAACATAACAGGACAGTCACTCAGCATCAGCATAGGCAGTCTTGAAGGGATGTGACATTATAAATTATTCAGTTATATCCGCTTCAGGTGCCTGGTAGCTGGTGGTGATCCAAGACTGATTCATCTTTATGAAGGTCAGTCGATCAACCGAGTCGGTGGACAGGCGCACCCTGTGATCGGTGACAAATCCTCCAGCAGCACTGAATGTGCGTTCGGAAAGAACGCTGGATGCAGGACAGGCCAGTAGCTTAATTGCATACTGTGCAAGCTCTGGCCAGTGATCCATCCTCAAGACCCAGTAAGCCAGAGGATTTTTGGTGGGAAAGGTGTCCAAGTCTGACCTTGCCCCTAGGTATTCCTGCACCATGTATATCAGACGCTGGCGATGGTTGCTGGAACCGATCATACCATGGGGCTGCGGACTAAAAAAAATTCTGAACGCATCGGTCAGACGTCCACCTTCCCCACCGCTCCTTCTGCTACTGACCGACGCCTCAGCAACTCGTCGTCCAGGACCAGGAGTTTGTAACCTCCCAGTTTCTGGGAACGCGTTGCACAGACCTTTCTGCAAGGCCTCCCTGAGATGTCTCATCCTCTGCTCCCTCTGCGACGGCAAGATAAGGTCCGCAACCTTACCCTTGTACCGTGGATCAAGGAGAGTGGCCAGCCAGTAATGGTCCCTCTCCTTGATCCGAAGAATACGAGGATCCTTCCGCAGGCTTTGCAGGATCAGGGAGGCCATGCAGCGTAGGTTAGCTGAGGCATTCGGTCCGGAGTCTTCTGGGTCACTGAGGACGACATGATCGCCAGCCACCTCCTCCCAGCCACGTACAAGTCCACTGGTTTGTTGGGACTGTACATCATCCCTAAAAGACTGCTGCTGCTAATGCTGAGTGCCAGGCTCCACCTCCATGCTCACACAATCCTCCTCCTCTTCCTGTGTGATGGGTGGGACAGAAGGAACACGGTCTGGATAAAGGGGGCCTTGAGAGGCAAGGAAGTCCTCCTCTTCCTGCCTCTGTTCTGCCTCAAGTGCCCTGTCCATTATCCCACGCAGCGTATGCTCCAACAGGTGGACAAGAGGTACAGTGTCACTGATGCATGCACTGTCACTGCTCACCATCCTCGTGGCCTCCTCAAATGGTGACAGGACAGTGCATGCATCCCTGATCATGCTCAGACTGGCGTGGGGAAAAAAAGCCAAGCTCCCCTGACCCTGTCCTGGTGCCGTAGTCGCAAAGGTACTCATTGATGGCCCTCTGCTGCGTGTGCAGTCGCTGCAGCATGGCCAACGTTGAGTTCCACCTGGTGGGCATGTCACATATTAGGCGGTTCTTGGGCAGGTTCAACTCCTTTTGCAGCTCAGCCAGCCGAGCACTGGCATTATATGATCGGCGGAAATGCACACAGACTTTCCTGGCCTGCCTCAGGACATCCTGTAAGCCTGGGTACCTGCCCAAGAACCGCTGCATTACCAGGTTGAGGAAGTGAGCCATACAGGGCACATGGGTGAGCTGCCCCTGTCGCAGGGCGGAGAGGAGGTTGGTGCCATTGTCAGAAACCACCATTCCTGGCTTAAGCTGGCGTGGCGTCAACCACCTCTCGGCCTGCCCCTGCAGAGCTGACAGAACCTCTGCCCCAGTGTGGCTCCTGTCCCCCAAACACACCAGCGCAAGCACGGCATGGCATCTTTTTGCCTGCGTATTCGCGTAGCCCCTTGTACGCCTATGGAGCACTGCTGGTTCCGAGGACAGAGCACTCGAAGAGGCCATGGAGGAAGAAGAAGAGGAGGGGGGTGGAGGAGAGAGGTGTGTCACAACCAGTAGCATTTTGGAGGCGTGGTGGCGGAACAACCTCCAACACTACTGCACCTTGTCCTGCATCCCTCCCAGCTGCCAATAGAGTGACCCAATGGGCCGTGAAAGACAGATAACGTCCCTGTCCATGCCTGCTGGACCATGAGTCAGCGGTAATATGCACCTTACCGCTGACCGCCCTGTCCAGCGAGGCATGGACATTGCCTTCCACATGCCGGTAGAGAGCCGGAATCGCCTTCCGTGAGAAAAAGTGGCGTTTGGGAACCTGCCACTGAGGAACTGCACATTGAACAAACTCACGGAAGGGGGCCGAGTCTACCAACTGAAAAGGCAGCAGTTGAAGTGCTAGCAATTTAGCCAAGCTAGCATTCAACCGCTGGGCATGTGGATGGCTGGGAGCAAACTTCTTTTGACGGTCCAGCAGCTGGGGCAGGGAAATTTGCCTGCTACAATCGGACGTCGGTGTACAGCAAGTACTTGGTTGTGACACACCTAATTCTACACCTTCAGTCCTCTCAGAGCTGCTTTTAGAGAGAACTGAAGATATAGTGGGGTTGGAGATCCCAGCTGATGAGGAGCAAGGAGAGGTCCGCTTTGTTCTTTGGTGTGGGTCTTTAATGTGCGCTTGCCAGTGAGCTGCATGGCAGGTCGACATATGTCTGGTCATGCTTGTGGTGCCCAAGCGGCTGATGTTTTGGCCACGCGAGATACGCTTGAGACAAATATTGCAAATAGCAGTGGTGCGATCTGATGTACTCGTCTCAAAAAAGGCCCACACCAAAGAACTTTTGTGATAACGTGCAGAGGCAGCGCCCTGCACAGGCGGAGCTCTGCGGTGTGATTCAGTTGGTGTGCTGGCCTCTAGCTGGCCTCCGGAGGGCATCCTGCCTCGTTGGACATGTGCCGCCGCCTCCTCCTCCTCCTCTCTCCCTTCAGGCACCCACGTGGAGTCAGTGACCTCATCATCCCCTCCCTCTTCACCACTAGAGCAAACCTGGCAGTAAGCTGCAGCTGGTGGAACATGACTGCCAGATTGCTGTCCTTCAGCATCCCCTCTCTCTGTGCGCACACTAATGCCTTCCTCAAGCTGGGTATCATCATCCGAGCCTTCAAATCGTTGGGCATCCTCCTGGAGCATGTACCCAACACTGTGCTCATACAGTTCGGGGGACTCCTCAGGAGGACTTGGTGGGTCTAGGGAAGGAGTGCCTGATGATGCCATTGAGTACGCGTTGGCAGCTGCTCTGCCAGTACCCTGAGCCTGGGTGAGAGAGGATGAGGAGGATGAGGAGGGCTTGGTCATCCATTCTACCAAGCCTTCGGCATGATGCGGCCGAAAACAAGGACAAGCGCGTCCCATGGCCACGTGCTGATGACGATGTATGACCACGTCCACGACCAGCACTGTTGTCTCTAGAAACAGAGCCTGCTTGCCCTGTGTTCTTGCCTCGGGACTGTCTGCCTCTCCTTGGCGGTCTTCCAGGCATTGTAGTGGGTAGTGTATATTGTGCTGGAGTCACACAGCACACACACTAACTCCTGCAGATGGATGCCTTAGATGACAGCAACAGGGCCCTATGGCAGATAGAGGCTGCCTTAGATGACAAGAACTGGACTGACACACACACACACACACTAGCTCCTATGTGTGCTGACACACACACACACACTAGCTCCTATGTGTGCTGACACAACACACACTATAGCTCCTATGTGTGCTGACAAAAAAATATAGCTCCTATGTGTGCTGACAACACACTATAGCTCCTATGTGTGCTGACAACACACTATAGCTCCTATGTGTGCTGACAACACACTATAGCTCCTATGTGTGCTGACAAAAAAATATAGCTCCTATGTGTGCTGACAACACACTATAGCTCCTATGTGTGCTGACACAAACACACTATAGCTCCTATGTAGGGATGAGCCGAACACCCCTGGGTTCGGTTCGAACCAGAACCTTCGAACGGACCGAAAGTTTGCGCGAATTTTCGAACCCTATACGTTATAATGGACGCGAACGTTCGAAATCAAAAGTGCTAATTACAACGGCCAATATGCATGTTAATGTCATAAAACAGGTTTGGGGACCCGGGTCCTGCCCCAGGGGACATATATCAATGCAAAAAGAACTTTTAAAAACTAACGTTTTTTCGGGAGCAGTCATTTTAATGATGCATAAAGTGAAAAAAAAAAAGTGAAATTTTCCTTTAAATATGGTACCTGGGGGGTGTCTAAAGTATGCCTGTGAAGTGGCATGTGTTTCCCGTGTTTAGAACTGTCCTTGCACAAAATGACATTTGTAAAGGAAAAAAAGAAGCCATTTAAAACCACTTGCGGCTTTAATGTCATGTCTTGTCCTGGCCGCCATATGGCTGAAAATCCTTGAGAAAAATGGCATGGCTACCCCATCATCCCCCCCCCCCACCCCAGCCCCTTTGGGTCTTGTATGGATATTAAGGGGGACCCCGCACCCAAAATAAAACCCTATACCTACAACCCTATATACTCTGAACAGCAGTATATAGGTGGTGCAAACAAGACACGGACTGTAGGTTTGTTCTTAAGTAGAATCTGAACAGGTACATTATGAAGTGTAGCTCCATCCCAAAAAAATCTATTTTTAAGCTTTTTGGAGAACATAGGGAGGGGTTATCACCCCTGTAACATTTGCTGTCTTTGCACATCTGTTCAGAACATGTCACCTCACTTTCCGTCCCAATGACAAATGTTTTTGGAAAAGTGGGGTTTTAATTGAAACAAGGATTGGTGATAAAGTATCAGTAGAGAGGAGATACCTTTTTCCCAAATTAAATCTAACAGGATAGAATTTCCCTTCCTAGGGGTAGATTTCCTCTCACTTCCTGTTTTCTCTTTCCATTTGCAAGTAGGAGTCGTTTGTAAGTTGGATGTTTGAAAGTAGGGGCCTGGCGTATATACTCTGCAGAAATTTGCCCTATTAGATGTTGGTGTAGCCACAAGACTGGTGGGCACAGGAATGGGCCCTGCTGTGAGTTAATAGATCAAGATTTGTACTTGCATGCACCTGTTGAACCGGGCAGAAAAATTGGGCCTTTGGCGGTGGTGGTGGTGGTGGTGGTGGTGGTGGTGGACGGTGTTGCCACAAGACTGTAAGCTCTCACAGTTACTCATGGTGGGCGCAGGAATGGGCCCTGCTGTGAGTTATAAGATCAAGATTTGTAATTGCAAGCACCTGATGAACAGGGCAGAAAAATTGGGCCTTTGGCGGTGGTGGTGGTGGTGGTGGTGGTGGTGGTGGTGGTGGACGGTGTTGCCACAAGACTGTAAGCTCTCACAGTTACTCTTGGTGGGCGCAGGAATGGGCCCTGCTGTGAGTTATTAGATCAAGATTTGTAATTGCCAGCACCTGATGAACAGGGCAGAAAAATTGGGCCTTTGGCGGTGGTGGTGGACGGTGTTGCCACAAGACTGTAGGCCCTCATAGTTACTCTTGGTGGGCGCAGGAATGGGCCCTGCTGTGAACTATTAGATCAAGATTTGTAATTACACGCCCCTGTTAAACAGGGGCTGAAAAATTGTGCCTTAGACATTGGTGCTGGTGCCACAACACTGCAACCCCTCACAGATACTGTACTCTTAGCACAGCAATGAGACCTGTTGCAAAGCATTGCCTAAAAATTGTAATTACACGCCCCAACAGGGGCTGAAAAATTGTGCCTTAGGCACTGGTGCTGGTGCCACAACACTGCAACCCCTCACAGATACTGTACTTGGAGCACAGCAGTCACACGTGTTGCGAAGCATTTTTAAAAAAAATTGTAATTACACGCCCCTGTTAAACAGGGGCTGAAAAATTGTGCCTTAGGCACTGGTGCTGTTGCCACAACACTGCAACCCCTCACAGATACTGTACTTGGAGCACAGCAGTCACACGTGTTGCGAAGCATTTTTTTAAAAAATTGTAATTACACGCCCCTGTTAAACAGGGGCTGAAAAATTGTGCCTTAGGCACTGGTGCTGGTGCCACAACACTGCAACCCCTCACAGATACTGTACTTGGAGCACAGCAGTCACACGTGTTGCGAAGCATTTTTTTAAAAAATTGTAATTACACGCCCCTGTTAAACAGGGGCTGAAAAATTGTGCCTTAGGCACTGGTGCTGGTGCCACAACACTGCAACCCCTCACAGATACTGTACTTGGAGCACAGCAGTCACACGTGTTGCGAAGCATTTTTTAAAAAAATTGTAATTACACGCCCCTGTTATACAGGGGCTGAAAAATTGTGCCTTAGGCACTGGTGTGGTGGCATGGATCATTGAGGAGGAGGAAGAGGATAGTCAGTGAACATAACAGGACAGTCACTCAGCATCAGCATAGGCAGTCTTGAAGGGATGTGACATTATAAATTATTCCGTTATATCCGCTTCAGGTGCCTGGTAGCTGGTGGTGATCCAAGACTGATTCATTTTGATTAAGGTCAGTCGATCAACCGAGTCGGTGGACAGGCGCACCCTATGATCGGTGACAAATCCTCCAGCAGCACTGAATGTGCGTTCGGAAAGAACGCTGGAGGCAGGACAGGCCAGTAGCTCAATTGCATACTGTGCAAGCTCTGGCCAGTGATCCATCCTCAGGACCCAGTAAGCCAGAGGATTTTCGGTGGGAAAGGTGTCCAAGTCTGACCTTGCCCCAAGGTATTCCTGCACCATGTATATTAGACGGTGGCGATGGTTACTGGAACCGATCATACCTTGGGGCTGCGGACTAAAAAATTGTCTGAACGCATCGGTCAGACGTCCACCTTCCCCACCGCTCCTTCTGCTACTGACGGAAGCCTCAGCAACTCGTCGCCCAGGACCAGGAGTTTGTAACCTCCCAGTTTCTGGGAACGCGTTGCACAGACCTTTTTGCAAGGCCTCCCTGAGATGTCTCATCCTCTGCTCCCTCTGCGACGGCAAGATAAGGTCCGCAACCTTACCCTTGTACCGTGGATCAAGGAGAGTGGCCAGCCAGTAATGGTCCCTCTCCTTGATCCGAAGAACACGAGGATCCTTCCGCAGGCTTTGCAGGATCAGGGAGGCCATGCAGCGTAGGTTAGCTGAGGCATTCGGTCCGGAGTCTTCTGGGTCACTGAGGATGACATGATCGCCAGCCACCTCCTCCCAGCCACGTACAAGTCCACTGGTTTGTTGGGACTGTACATCATCCCTAAAAGACTGCTGCTGATGCTGAGTGCCAGGCTCCACCTCCATGCTCACACAATCTCCTCCTCCTCCTCCTCTCCTCCTCCTCCTCCTCATCCTCATCCTCTTCCTGTGTGATGGGTGGGACAGAAGGAACACTGTCCGGATAAAGGGGGCCTTGAGAGGCAAGGAAGTCCTCCTCTTCCTGCCTCTGTTCTGCCTCAAGTGCCCTATCCCACGCAGCGTATGCTCCAACAGGTGGACAAGAGGTACAGTGTCACTGATGCATGCACTGTCACTGCTCACCATCCTCGTGGCCTCCTCAAATGGTGAGAGGAAAGTGCATGCATCCCTGATCATGCTCCACTGACGTGGGGAAAAAAAAAACCAAGCTCCCCTGACCCTGTCCTGGTGCCGTAGTCGCAAAGGTACTCATTGATGGCCCTCTGCTGCGTGTGCAGTCGCTGCAGCATGGCCAACGTTGAGTTCCACCTGGTGGGCATGTCACATATTAGGCGGTTCTTGGGCAGGTTCAACTCCTTTTGCAGCTCAGCCAGCCGAGCACTGGCATTATATGATCGGCAGAAATGCACACAGACTTTCCTGGCCTGCCTCAGGACATCCTGTAAGCCTGGGAACCTGCCCAAGAACCGCTGCACCACCAGGTTGAGGACGTGAGCCATACAGGGCACATGGGTGAGCTGCCCCTGTCGCAGGGCGGAGAGGAGGTTGGTGCCATTGTCAGAAACGACCATTCCTGGCTTAAGCTGACGTGGCGTCAACCACCTCTCGGCCTGCCCCTGCAGAGCTGCCAGAACCTCTGGCCCAGTGTGGCTCCTGTCCCCCAAACACACCAGCGCAAGCACGGCATGGCATCTTTTTGCCTGCGTACTTGCGTAGCCCTTTGTACGCCTACGGAGCACCGCTGGTTCCGAGGACAGTGCACTGGAGGAAGAAGAAGAGGAGGGGGTGGAGGAGAGAGGTGTGTCACAACCAGTAGCAGTAGTAGCGTTTTGGAGGCGTGGTGGCGGAACAACCTCCAACACTACTGCACCTTGTCCTGCATCCCTCCCAGCTGCCAATAGAGTGACCCAATGGGCCGTGAAAGAAAGGTAACGTCCCTGTCCATGCCTGCTGGACCATGAGTCAGCGATAATATGCACCTTACCGCTGACCGCCCTGTCCAGCGAGGCATGGACATTGCCTTCCACATGCCGGTAGAGAGACGGAATCGCCTTCCGTGAGAAAAAGTGGCGTTTGGGAACCTGCCACTGAGGAACCGCACATTGAACAAACTCACGGAAGGGGGCCGAGTCTACCAACTGAAAAGGCAGCAGTTGAAGTGCTAGCAATTTAGCCAAGCTAGCATTCAACCGCTGGGCATGTGGATGGCTGGGAGTGTACTTCTTTCGACGGTCCAGCAGCTGGGGCAGGGAAATTTGCCTGCTACAATCGGACGTCGGTGTACTGCAAGTACTTGGTTGTGACACACCTAATTCTACACCTTCAGTCCTCTCACAGCAGCTTTCAGAGAGGACTGAAGATGTAGTGGGGATGGAGATCCCAGCTGATGAGGAGCAAGGAGAGGTCCGCTTAGTTCTTTGGTGTGGGTCTTTTATGTGTGCCTGCCAACGAGCTGCATGGCAGGTCGACATATGTCTGCTCATGCTTGTGGTGCCCAAGCGGCTGATGTTTTGGCCACGCGAGATACGCTTGAGACAAATATTGCAAATAGCAGTGGTACGATCTGATGCACTCGTCTCAAAAAAGGCCCACACCAAAGAACTTTTCTGATAACGTGCAGAGGCAGCGCCCTGCACAGGCGGAGCTCTGCGGTGTTGTACAGTTGCTGTGCTGGCCTCTAGCTGGCCTCCAGGGGGCATCCTGCCTCGTTGGACATGTGACGCCGCATCATCCTCCTCCTCCTCCTCCTCCTCATCCTCTCTCCCTCCAGGCACCCACGTGGCGTCAGTGACCTCATCATCCCCTCCCTCTTCACCACCAGAGCAAACCTGGCAGTAAGCTGCAGCTGGTGGAACAGTACTGCCAGATTGCTGTCCTTCAGCATCCCCTCTCTCTGCGCGCACACTACTGACTTCCTCAAGCTGGGTATCATCATCCGAGCCTTCGAATCGTTGGGCATCCTCCTGGAGCATGTACCCAACACTGTGCTCAAAGAGTTCGGGGGACTCCTCAGGAGGACATGGTGGGTCTAGGGAAGAGGTGGCTGATGATGCCATTGAGTACGCGTTGGCAGCTGCTCTGCCAGTACCCTGAGCCTGGGTGAGAGAGGATGAGGAGGATGAGGAGGGCTTGGTCATCCATTCTACCAAGCCTTCAGCATGATGCGGCTCCACATGTCCAGCTGCCGAAAACAAAGACGCGCGTGTCCCATGGCCACGTGCTGATGACGATGCACGACCACGTCCACGTCCATGGCCACATCCACTAGAAACAGAGCCTGCCTGCCCTGTGTTCTTGCCTCTGCACGCTCTGCCTCCCCTTGGCGGTCTTCCAGCCATTGTAGTCGGTAGTCCTGTGGGTGCTGCTGAGAAGAAAATATAGGAGCTCTGTGTGATGCCACTAACACACTAGAAGTCCTATGGTTGCTTCTGCAAAGAAAATATAGGAGCTCTGTGTGATGCCACTAACACACTAGAAGTCCTGTGGGTGCTGCTGAGAAGAAAATATAGGAGCTCTGTGTGATGCCACTAACACACTAGAAGTCCTATGGGTGCTTCTGCAAAGAAAATATAGGAGCTCTGTGTGATGCCACTAACACACTAGAAGTCCTGTGGGTGCTGCTGAGAAGAAAATATAGGAGCTCTGTGTGATGCCACTAACACACTAGAAGTCCTATGGGTGCTTCTGCAAAGAAAATATAGGAGCTCTGTGTGATGCCACTAACACACTAGAAGTCCTGTGGGTGCTGCTGAGAAGAAAATATAGGAGCTCTGTGTGATGCCACTAACACACTGGAAGTCCTATGGGTGCTTCTGCAAAGAAAATATAGGAGCTCTGTGTGATGCCACTAACACACTAGAAGTCCTGTGGGTGCTGCTGAGAAGAAAATATAGGAGCTCTGTGTGATGCCACTAACACACTAGAAGTCCTGTGGGTGCTGCTGAGAAGAAAATATAGGAGCTCTGTGTGATGCCACTAACACACTAGAAGTCCTATGGGTGCTTCTGCAAAGAAAATATAGGAGCTCTGTGTGATGCCACTAACACACTAGAAGTCCTGTGGGTGCTGCTGAGAAGAAAATATAGGAGCTCTGTGTGATGCCACTAACACACTAGAAGTCCTATGGGTGCTTCTGCAAAGAAAATATAGGAGCTCTGTGTGATGCCACTAACACGCTAGAAGTCCTGTGGGTGCTGCTGAGAAGAAAATATAGGAGCTCTGTGTGATGCCACTAACACACTAGAAGTCCTATGGGTGCTTCTGCAAAGAAAATATAGGAGCTCTGTGTGATGCCACTAACACACTAGAAGTCCTGTGGGTGCTGCTTAGAAGAAAATATAGGAGCTCTGTGTGATGCCACTAACACACTAGAAGTCCTATGGGTGCTTCTGCAAAGAAAATATAGGAGCTCTGTGTGATGCCACTAACACACTAGAAGTCCTGTGGGTGCTGCTGAGAAGAAAATATAGGAGCTCTGTGTGATGCCACTAACACACTAGAAGTCCTATGGGTGCTTCTGCAAAGAAAATATAGGAGCTCTGTGTGATGCCACTAACACACTAGAAGTCCTATGGGTGCTTCTGCAAAGAAAATATAGGAGCTCTGTGTGATGCCACTAACACACTAGAAGTCCTGTGGGTGCTGCTTAGAAGAAAATATAGGAGCTCTGTGTGATGCCACTAACACACTAGAAGTCCTATGGGTGCTTTTGCAAAGAAAATATAGGAGCTCTGTGTGATGCCACTAACACACTAGAAGTCCTGTGGGTGCTGCTTAGAAGAAAATATAGGAGCTCTGTGTGATGCCACTAACACACTAGAAGTCCTATGGGTGCTTCTGCAAAGAAAATATAGGAGCTCTGTGTGATGCCACTAACACACTAGAAGTCCTATGGGTGCTTCTGCAAAGAAAATATAGGAGCTCTGTGTGATGCCACTAACACACTAGAAGTCATATGGGTGCTTCTGCAAAGAAAAAATATAGGAGCTCTGTGTGATGCCACTAACACACTAGAAGTCCTGTGGGTGCTGCATAGAAGAAAATATAGGAGCTCTGTGTGATGCCACTAACCCACTAGAAGTCCTATGGGTGCTTCTGCAAAGAAAATATAGGAGCTCTGTGTGATGCCACTAACACACTAGAAGTCCTATGGGTGCTTTTGCAAAGAAAATATAGGAGCTCTGTGTGATGCCACTAACACACTAGAAGTCCTGTGGGTGCTGCTTAGAAGAAAATATAGGAGCTCTGTGTGATGCCACTAATACACTAGAAGTCCTATGGGTGCTTCTGCAAAGAAAATATAGGAGCTCTGTGTGATGCCACTAACACACTAGAAGTCCTATGGGTGCTTCTGCAAAGAAAATATAGGAGCTCTGTGTGATGCCACTAACACACTAGAAGTCACATGGGTGCTTCTGCAAAGAAAATATAGGAGCTCTGTGTGATGCCACTAACACACTAGAAGTCCTGTGGGTGCTGCTTAGAAGAAAATATAGGAGCTCTGTGTGATGCCACTAACCCACTAGAAGTCCTATGGGTGCTTCTGCAAAGAAAATATAGGAGCTCTGTGTGATTCCACTAACAAACTAGAAGTCCTATGGGTGCTTCTGCAAAGAAAATATAGGAGCTCTGTGTGATGCCACTAACACACTAGAAGTCCTATGGGTGCTTCTGCAAAGAAAATATAGGAGCTCTGTGTGATGCCACTAACACACTAGAAGTCCTGTGGGTGCTGCTGAGAAGAAAATATAGGAGCTCTGTGTGATGCCACTAACACACTAGAAGTCCTATGGGTGCTTCTGCAAAGAAAATATAGGAGCTCTGTGTGATGCCACTAACACACTAGAAGTCCTATGGGTGCTTCTGCAAAAAAATATAGGAGCTCTGTGTGATGCCACTAACACGCTAGAAGTCCTGTGGGTGCTGCTGAGAAGAAAATATAGGAGCTCTGTGTGATGCCACTAACACACTAGAAGTCCTATGGGTGCTTCTGCAAAGAAAATATAGGAGCTCTGTGTGATGCCACTAACACACTAGAAGTCCTGTGGGTGCTGCTTAGAAGAAAATATAGGAGCTCTGTGTGATGCCACTAACACACTAGAAGTCCTATGGGTGCTTCTGCAAAGAAAATATAGGAGCTCTGTGTGATGCCACTAACACACTAGAAGTCCTATGGGTGCTGCTGAGAAGAAAATATAGGAGCTCTGTGTGATGCCACTAACACACTAGAAGTCCTATGGGTGCTTCTGCAAAGAAAATATAGGAGCTCTGTGTGATGCCACTAACACACTAGAAGTCCTGTGGGTGCTGCTTAGAAGAAAATATAGGAGCTCTGTGTGATGCCACTAACACACTAGAAGTCCTATGGGTGCTTTTGCAAAGAAAATATAGGAGCTCTGTGTGATGCCACTAACACACTAGAAGTCCTGTGGGTGCTGCTTAGAAGACAATATAGGAGCTCTGTGTGATGCCACTAACACACTAGAAGTCCTATGGGTGCTTCTGCAAAGAAAATATAGGAGCTCTGTGTGATGCCACTAACACACTAGAAGTCCTATGGGTGCTTCTGCAAAGAAAATATAGGAGCTCTGTGTGATGCCACTAACACACTAGAAGTCATATGGGTGCTTCTGCAAAGAAAATATAGGAGCTCTGTGTGATGCCACTAACACACTAGAAGTCCTATGGGTGCTGCATAGAAGAAAATATAGGAGCTCTGTGTGATGCCACTAACCCACTAGAAGTCCTATGGGTGCTTCTGCAAAGAAAATATAGGAGCTCTGTGTGATGCCACTAACACACTAGAAGTCCTATGGGTGCTTTTGCAAAGAAAATATAGGAGCTCTGTGTGATGCCACTAACACACTAGAAGTCCTGTGGGTGCTGCTTAGAAGAAAATATAGGAGCTCTGTGTGATGCCACTAACACACTAGAAGTCCTGTGGGTGCTGCTGAGAAGAAAATATAGGAGCTCTGTGTGATGCCACTAACACACTAGAAGTCCTATGGGTGCTTCTGCAAAGAAAATATAGGAGCTCTGTGTGATGCCACTAACACACTAGAAGTCCTATGGGTGCTTCTGCAAAGAAAATATAGGAGCTCTGTGTGATGCCACTAACACGCTAGAAGTCCTGTGGGTGCTGCTGAGAAGAAAATATAGGAGCTCTGTGTGATGCCACTAACACACTAGAAGTCCTATGGGTGCTTCTGCAAAGAAAATATAGGAGCTCTGTGTGATGCCACTAACACACTAGAAGTCCTGTGGGTGCTGCTGAGAAGAAAATATAGGAGCTCTGTGTGATGCCACTAACACACTAGAAGTCCTATGGGTGCTTCTGCAAAGAAAATATAGGAGCTCTGTGTGATGCCACTAACACACTAGAAGTCCTGTGGGTGCTGCTTAGAAGAAAATATAGGAGCTCTGTGTGATGCCACTAACACACTAGAAGTCCTATGGGTGCTTCTGCAAAGAAAATATAGGAGCTCTGTGTGATGCCACTAACACACTAGAAGTCCTATGGGTGCTGCTGAGAAGAAAATATAGGAGCTCTGTGTGATGCCACTAACACACTAGAAGTCCTATGGGTGCTTCTGGGAAGAAAATATAGGAGCTCTGTGTGATGCCACTAACACACTAGAAGTCCTATGGGTGCTTCTGCAAAGAAAATATAGGAGCTCTGTGTGATGCCACTAACACACTAGAAGTCCTGTGGGTGCTGCTTAGAAGAAAATATAGGAGCTCTGTGTGATGCCACTAACACACTAGAAGTCCTATGGGTGCTTTTGCAAAGAAAATATAGGAGCTCTGTGTGATGCCACTAACACACTAGAAGTCCTGTGGGTGCTGCTTAGAAGAAAATATAGGAGCTCTGTGTGATGCCACTAACACACTAGAAGTCCTATGGGTGCTTCTGCAAAGAAAATATAGGAGCTCTGTGTGATGCCACTAACACACTAGAAGTCCTATGGGTGCTTCTGCAAAGAAAATATAGGAGCTCTGTGTGATGCCACTAACACACTAGAAGTCATATGGGTGCTTCTGCAAAGAAAATATAGGAGCTCTGTGTGATGCCACTAACACACTAGAAGTCCTGTGGGTGCTGCATAGAAGAAAATATAGGAGCTCTGTGTGATGCCACTAACCCACTAGAAGTCCTATGGGTGCTTCTGCAAAGAAAATATAGGAGCTCTGTGTGATGCCACTAACACACTAGAAGTCCTATGGGTGCTTTTGCAAAGAAAATATAGGAGCTCTGTGTGATGCCACTAACACACTAGAAGTCCTGTGGGTGCTGCTTAGAAGAAAATATAGGAGCTCTGTGTGATGCCACTAACACACTAGAAGTCCTATGGGTGCTTCTGCAAAGAAAATATAGGAGCTCTGTGTGATGCCACTAACACACTAGAAGTCCTATGGGTGCTTCTGCAAAGAAAATATAGGAGCTCTGTATGATGCCACTAACACACTAGAAGTCACATGGGTGCTTCTGCAAAGAAAATATAGGAGCTCTGTGTGATGCCACTAACACACTAGAAGTCCTGTGGGTGCTGCTTAGAAGAAAATATAGGAGCTCTGTGTGATGCCACTAACCCACTAGAAGTCCTATGGGTGCTTCTGCAAAGAAAATATAGGAGCTCTGTGTGATGCCACTAACACACTAGAAGTCCTATGGGTGCTTTTGCAAAGAAAATATAGGAGCTCTGTGTGATGCCACTAACACACTAGAAGTCCTATGGGTGCTGCTTAGAAGAAAATATAGGAGCTCTGTGTGATTCCACTAACAAACTAGAAGTCCTATGGGTGCTTCTGCAAAGAAAATATAGGAGCTCTGTGTGATGGGACTAACACACTACAAGTCCTATGGGTGCTTCTGCAAAGAAAATATAGGAGCTCTGTGTGATGCCACTAACACACTAGAAGTCCTGTGGGTGCTGCTGAGAAGAAAATATAGGAGCTCTGTGTGATGCCACTAACACACTAGAAGTCCTATGGGTGCTTCTGGGAAGAAAATATAGGAGCTCTGTGTGATGCCACTAACACACTAGAAGTCCTATGGGTGCTTCTGCAAAGAAAATATAGGAGCTCTGTGTGATGCCACTAACACGCTAGAAGTCCTGTGGGTGCTCTGAGAAGAAAATATAGGAGCTCTGTGTGATGCCACTAACACACTAGAAGTCCTATGGGTGCTTCTGCAAAGAAAATATAGGAGCTCTGTGTGATGCCACTAACACACTAGAAGTCCTGTGGGTGCTGCTTAGAAGAAAATATAGGAGCTCTGTGTGATGCCACTAACACACTAGAAGTCCTATGGGTGCTTCTGCAAAGAAAATATAGGAGCTCTGTGTGATGCCACTAACACACTAGAAGTCCTGTGGGTGCTGCTGAGAAGAAAATATAGGAGCTCTGTGTGATGCCACTAACACACTAGAAGTCCTATGGGTGCTTCTGGAAGAAAATATAGGAGCTCTGTGTGATGCCACTAACACACTAGAAGTCCTATGGGTGCTTCTGCAAAGAAAATATAGGAGCTCTGTGTGATGCCACTAACACACTAGAAGTCCTATGGGTGCTTCTTAGAAGAAAATATAGGAGCTCTGTGTGATGCCACTAACACACTAGAAGTCCTATGGGTGCTTCTGGAAGAAAATATAGGAGCTCTGTGTGATGCCACTAACACACTAGAAGTCCTGTGGGTGCTTCTGAGAAGAAAATATAGGAGCTCTGTGTGATGCCACTAACACACTAGAAGTCCTATGGGTGCTTCTGCAAAGAAAATATAGGAGCTCTGTGTGATGCCACTAACACACTAGAAGTCCTGTGGGTGCTGCTTAGAAGAAAATATAGGAGCTCTGTGTGATGCCACTAACACACTAGAAGTCCTATGGGTGCTTCTGCAAAGAAAATATAGGAGCTCTGTGTGATGCCACTAACACACTAGAAGTCCTATGGGTGCTTCTGCAAAGAAAATATAGGAGCTCTGTGTGATGCCACTAACACACTAGAAGTCTATGGGTGCTTCTGCAAAGAAAATATAGGAGCTCTGTGTGATGCCACTAACACACTAGAAGTCCTGTGGGTGCTGCTGAGAAGAAAATATAGGAGCTCTGTGTGATGCCACTAACACACTAGAAGTCCTATGGGTGCTTCTGGGAAGAAAATATAGGAGCTCTGTGTGATGCCACTAACACACTAGAAGTCCTATGGGTGCTTTTGCAAAGAAAATATAGGAGCTCTGTGTGATGCCACTAACACACTAGAAGTCCTATGGGTGCTGCTTAGAAGAAAATATAGGAGCTCTGTGTGATGCCACTAACACACTAGAAGTCCTGTGGGTGCTGCTGAGAAGAAAATATAGGAGCTCTGTGTGATGCCACTAACACACTAGAAGTCCTATGGGTGCTTCTGCAAAGAAAATATAGGAGCTCTGTGTGATGCCACTAACACACTAGAAGTCCTATGGGTGCTTCTGCAAAGAAAATATAGGAGCTCTGTGTGATGCCACTAACACACTAGAAGTCCTGTGGGTGCTGCTTAGAAGAAAATATAGGAGCTCTGTGTGATGCCACTAACACACTAGAAGTCCTATGGGTGCTTCTGCAAAGAAAATATAGGAGCTCTGTGTGATGCCACTAACACACTAGAAGTCCTATGGGTGCTGCTGAGAAGAAAATATAGGAGCTCTGTGTGATGCCACTAACACACTAGAAGTCCTATGGGTGCTTCTGCAAAGAAAATATAGGAGCTCTGTGTGATGCCACTAACACAGTAGAAGTCCTATGGGTGCTTCTGCAATGAAAATATAGGAGCTCTGTGTGATGCCACTAACACACTAGAAGTCCTGTGGGTGCTGCTTAGAAGAAAATATAGGAGCTCTGTGTGATGCCACTAACACACTAGAAGTCCTATGGGTGCTTTTGCAAAGAAAATATAGGAGCTCTGTGTGATGCCACTAACACACTAGAAGTCCTGTGGGTGCTGCTTAGAAGAAAATATAGGAGCTCTGTGTGATGCCACTAACACACTAGAAGTCCTATGGGTGCTTCTGCAAAGAAAATATAGGAGCTCTGTGTGATGCCACTAACACACTAGAAGTCCTATGGGTGCTTCTGGAAGAAAATATAGGAGCTCTGTGTGATGCCACTAACACACTAGAAGTCATATGGGTGCTTCTGCAAAGAAAATATAGGAGCTCTGTGTGATGCCACTAACACACTAGAAGTCCTGTGGGTGCTGCATAGAAGAAAATATAGGAGCTCTGTGTGATGCCACTAACACACTAGAAGTCCTATGGGTGCTTCTGCAAAGAAAATATAGGAGCTCTGTGTGATGCCACTAACACACTAGAAGTCCTGTGGGTGCTGCTGAGAAGAAAATATAGGAGCTCTGTGTGATGCCACTAACACACTAGAAGTCCTATGGGTGCTTCTGCAAAGAAAATATAGGAGCTCTGTGTGATGCCACTAACACACTAGAAGTCCTGTGGGTGCTGCTGAGAAGAAAATATAGGAGCTCTGTGTGATGCCACTAACACACTAGAAGTCCTATGGGTGCTTCTGCAAAGAAAATATAGGAGCTCTGTGTGATGCCACTAACACACTAGAAGTCCTATGGGTGCTGCTGAGAAGAAAATATAGGAGCTCTGTGTGATGCCACTAACACACTAGAAGTCCTGTGGGTGCTGCTGAGAAGAAAATATAGGAGCTCTGTGTGATGCCACTAACACACTAGAAGTCCTATGGGTGCTTCTGCAAAGAAAATATAGGAGCTCTGTGTGATGCCACTAACACACTAGAAGTCCTGTGGGTGCTTCTGAGAAGAAAATATAGGAGCTCTGTGTGATGCCACTAACACACTAGAAGTCCTATGGGTGCTTCTGCAAAGAAAATATAGGAGCTCTGTGTGATGCCACTAACACGCTAGAAGTCCTGTGGGTGCTGCTGAGAAGAAAATATAGGAGCTCTGTGTGATGCCACTAACACACTAGAAGTCCTATGGGTGCTTCTGCAAAGAAAATATAGGAGCTCTGTGTGATGCCACTAACACACTAGAAGTCCTGTGGGTGCTGCTTAGAAGAAAATATAGGAGCTCTGTGTGATGCCACTAACACACTAGAAGTCCTATGGGTGCTTCTGCAAAGAAAATATAGGAGCTCTGTGTGATGCCACTAACACACTAGAAGTCCTGTGGGTGCTGCTGAGAAGAAAATATAGGAGCTCTGTGTGATGCCACTAACACACTAGAAGTCCTATGGGTGCTTCTGCAAAGAAAATATAGGAGCTCTGTGTGATGCCACTAACACACTAGAAGTCCTATGGGTGCTTCTGCAAAGAAAATATAGGAGCTCTGTGTGATGCCACTAACACACTAGAAGTCCTGTGGGTGCTGCTTAGAAGAAAATATAGGAGCTCTGTGTGATGCCACTAACACACTAGAAGTCCTATGGGTGCTTTTGCAAAGAAAATATAGGAGCTCTGTGTGATGCCACTAACACACTAGAAGTCCTGTGGGTGCTGCTTAGAAGAAAATATAGGAGCTCTGTGTGATGCCACTAACACACTAGAAGTCCTATGGGTGCTTCTGCAAAGAAAATATAGGAGCTCTGTGTGATGCCACTAACACACTAGAAGTCCTATGGGTGCTTCTGCAAAGAAAATATAGGAGCTCTGTGTGATGCCACTAACACACTAGAAGTCCTATGGGTGCTTCTGCAAAGAAAATATAGGAGCTCTGTGTGATGCCACTAACACACTAGAAGTCCTGTGGGTGCTGCATAGAAGAAAATATAGGAGCTCTGTGTGATGCCACTAACCCACTAGAAGTCCTATGGGTGCTTCTGCAAAGAAAATATAGGAGCTCTGTGTGATGCCACTAACACACTAGAAGTCCTATGGGTGCTTTTGCAAAGAAAATATAGGAGCTCTGTGTGATGCCACTAACACACTAGAAGTCCTGTGGGTGCTGCTTAGAAGAAAATATAGGAGCTCTGTGTGATGCCACTAACACACTAGAAGTCCTATGGGTGCTTCTGCAAAGAAAATATAGGAGCTCTGTGTGATGCCACTAACACACTAGAAGTCCTATGGGTGCTTCTGAGAAGAAAATATAGGAGCTCTGTGTGATGCCACTAACACACTAGAAGTCCTATGGGTGCTTCTGCAAAGAAAATATAGGAGCTCTGTGTGATGCCACTAACACACTAGAAGTCCTGTGGGTGCTGCTTAGAAGAAAATATAGGAGCTCTGTGTGATGCCACTAACCCACTAGAAGTCCTATGGGTGCTTCTGCAAAGAAAATATAGGAGCTCTGTGTGATGCCACTAACACACTAGAAGTCCTATGGGTGCTTTTGCAAAGAAAATATAGGAGCTCTGTGTGATGCCACTAACACACTAGAAGTCCTGTGGGTGCTGCTGAGAAGAAAATATAGGAGCTCTGTGTGATGCCACTAACACACTAGAAGTCCTATGGGTGCTTCTGCAAAGAAAATATAGGAGCTCTGTGTGATGCCACTAACACACTAGAAGTCCTGTGGGTGCTGCTTAGAAGAAAATATAGGAGCTCTGTGTGATGCCACTAACACACTAGAAGTCCTATGGGTGCTTCTGCAAAGAAAATATAGGAGCTCTGTGTGATGCCACTAACACACTAGAAGTCCTGTGGGTGCTGCTGAGAAGAAAATATAGGAGCTCTGTGTGATGCCACTAACACACTAGAAGTCCTATGGGTGCTTCTGCAAAGAAAATATAGGAGCTCTGTGTGATGCCACTAACACACTAGAAGTCCTGTGGGTGCTGCTTAGAAGAAAATATAGGAGCTCTGTGTGATGCCACTAACACACTAGAAGTCCTATGGGTGCTCTGCAAAGAAAATATAGGAGCTCTGTGTGATGCCACTAACACACTAGAAGTCCTGTGGGTGCTGCTTAGAAGAAAATATAGGAGCTCTGTGTGATGCCACTAACACACTAGAAGTCCTATGGGTGCTTCTGCAAAGAAAATATAGGAGCTCTGTGTGATGCCACTAACACACTAGAAGTCCTATGGGTGCTTCTGCAAAGAAAATATAGGAGCTCTGTGTGATGCCACTAACACACTAGAAGTCCTATGGGTGCTTCTGCAAAGAAAATATAGGAGCTCTGTGTGATGCCACTAACACACTAGAAGTCCTGTGGGTGCTGCATAGAAGAAAATATAGGAGCTCTGTGTGATGCCACTAACACACTAGAAGTCCTATGGGTGCTTCTGCAAAGAAAATATAGGAGCTCTGTGTGATGCCACTAACACACTAGAAGTCCTATGGGTGCTTCTGCAAAGAAAATATAGGAGCTCTGTGTGATGCCACTAACACACTAGAAGTCCTGTGGGTGCTGCTTAGAAGAAAATATAGGAGCTCTGTGTGATGCCACTAACACACTAGAAGTCCTATGGGTGCTTCTGAAAGAAAATATAGGAGCTCTGTGTGATGCCACTAACACACTAGAAGTCCTGTGGGTGCTTCTGCAAAGAAAATATAGGAGCTCTGTGTGATGCCACTAACACACTAGAAGTCCTATGGGTGCTTCTGCAAAGAAAATATAGGAGCTCTGTGTGATGCCACTAACACACTAGAAGTCCTGTGGGTGCTGCTGAGAAGAAAATATAGGAGCTCTGTGTGATGCCACTAACACACTAGAAGTCCTATGGGTGCTTCTGCAAAGAAAATATAGGAGCTCTGTGTGATGCCACTAACACACTAGAAGTCCTGTGGGTGCTTCTGAGAAGAAAATATAGGAGCTCTGTGTGATGCCACTAACACACTAGAAGTCCTATGGGTGCTTCTGCAAAGAAAATATAGGAGCTCTGTGTGATGCCACTAACACACTAGAAGTCCTGTGGGTGCTGCTTAGAAGAAAATATAGGAGCTCTGTGTGATGCCACTAACACACTAGAAGTCCTATGGGTGCTTCTGCAAAGAAAATATAGGAGCTCTGTGTGATGCCACTAACACACTAGAAGTCCTGTGGGTGCTGCTGAGAAGAAAATATAGGAGCTCTGTGTGATGCCACTAACACACTAGAAGTCCTATGGGTGCTTCTGCAAAGAAAATATAGGAGCTCTGTGTGATGCCACTAACACACTAGAAGTCCTATGGGTGCTTCTGAGAAGAAAATATAGGAGCTCTGTGTGATGCCACTAACACACTAGAAGTCCTATGGGTGCTTCTTAGAAGAAAATATAGGAGCTCTGTGTGATGCCACTAACACACTAGAAGTCCTATGGGTGCTTCTGCAAAGAAAATATAGGAGCTCTGTGTGATGCCACTAACACACTAGAAGTCCTATGGGTGCTTCTGCAAAGAAAATATAGGAGCTCTGTGTGATGCCACTAACACACTAGAAGTCCTATGGGTGCTTCTGCAAAGAAAATATAGGAGCTCTGTGTGATGCCACTAACACACTAGAAGTCCTATGGGTGCTTCTGCAAAGAAAATATAGGAGCTCTGTGTGATGCCACTAACACACTAGAAGTCCTATGGGTGCTTCTGCAAAGAAAATATAGGAGCTCTGTGTGATGCCACTAACACACTAGAAGTCCTATGGGTGCTGCTTAGAAGAAAATATAGGAGCTCTGTGTGATGCCACTAACACACTAGAAGTCCTATGGGTGCTTCTGCAAAGAAAATATAGGAGCTCTGTGTGATGCCACTAACACACTAGAAGTCCTATGGGTGCTTCTGCAAAGAAAATATAGGAGCTCTGTGTGATGCCACTAACACACTAGAAGTCCTGTGGGTGCTGCGGAGAAGAAAATATAGGAGCTCTGTGTGATGCCACTAACACACTAGAAGTCCTATGGGTGCTTCTGCAAAGAAAATATAGGAGCTCTGTGTGATGCCACTAACACACTAGAAGTCCTATGGGTGCTTCTGCAAAGAAAATATAGGAGCTCTGTGTGATGCCACTAACACACTAGAAGTCCTATGGGTGCTTCTGCAAAGAAAATATAGGAGCTCTGTGTGATGCCACTAACACACTAGAAGTCCTGTGGGTGCTTCTTAGAAGAAAATATAGGAGCTCTGTGTGATGCCACTAACACACTAGAAGTCCTATGGGTGCTTCTGCAAAGAAAATATAGGAGCTCTGTGTGATGCCACTAACACACTAGAAGTCCTATGGGTGCTTCTGCAAAGAAAATATAGGAGCTCTGTGTGATGCCACTAACACACTAGAAGTCCTGTGGGTGCTGCTTAGAAGAAAATATAGGAGCTCTGTGTGATGCCACTAACACACTAGAAGTCCTATGGGTGCTTCTGCAAAGAAAATATAGGAGCTCTGTGTGATGCCACTAACACACTAGAAGTCCTATGGGTGCTTCTGCAAAGAAAATATAGGAGCTCTGTGTGATGCCACTAACACACTAGAAGTCCTATGGGTGCTGCTGCAAAGAAAATATAGGAGCTCTGTGTGATGCCACTAACACACTAGAAGTCCTATGGGTGCTTCTGCAAAGAAAATATAGGAGCTCTGTGTGATGCCACTAACACACTAGAAGTCCTATGGGTGCTTCTGCAAAGAAAATATAGGAGCTCTGTGTGATGCCACTAACACACTAGAAGTCCTATGGGTGCTTCTGCAAAGAAAATATAGGAGCTCTGTGTGATGCCACTAACACACTAGAAGTCCTATGGGTGCTTCTGCAAAGAAAATATAGGAGCTCTGTGTGATGCCACTAACACACTAGAAGTCCTATGGGTGCTTCTGCAAAGAAAATATAGGAGCTCTGTGTGATGCCACTAACACACTAGAAGTCCTATGGGTGCTTCTGCAAAGAAAATATAGGAGCTCTGTGTGATGCCACTAACACACTAGAAGTCCTGTGGGTGCTGCTTAGAAGAAAATATAGGAGCTCTGTGTGATGCCACTAACACACTAGAAGTCCTATGGGTGCTTCTGCAAAGAAAATATAGGAGCTCTGTGTGATGCCACTAACACACTAGAAGTCCTATGGGTGCTTCTGCAAAGAAAATATAGGAGCTCTGTGTGATGCCACTAACACACTAGAAGTCCTATGGGTGCTTCTGCAAAGAAAATATAGGAGCTCTGTGTGATGCCACTAACACACTAGAAGTCCTATGGGTGCTTCTGCAAAGAAAATATAGGAGCTCTGTGTGATGCCACTAACACACTAGAAGTCCTATGGGTGCTTCTGCAAAGAAAATATAGGAGCTCTGTGTGATGCCACTAACACACTAGAAGTCCTATGGGTGCTTCTGCAAAGAAAATATAGGAGCTCTGTGTGATGCCACTAACACACTAGAAGTCCTTTGGGTGCTTCTGAGAAGAAAATATAGGAGCTCTGTGTGATGCCACTAACACACTAGAAGTCCTATGGGTGCTTCTGCAAAGAAAATATAGGAGCTCTGTGTGATGCCACTAACACACTAGAAGTCCTATGGGTGCTTCTGATAAGAAAATATAGGAGCTCTGTGTGATGCCACTAACACACTAGAAGTCCTTTGGGTGCTGCTGAGAAGAAAATATAGGAGCTCTGTGTGATGCCACTAACACACTAGAAGTCCTATGGGTGCTTCTGGAAGAAAATATAGGAGCTCTGTGTGATGCCACTAACACACTAGAAGTCCTATGGGTGCTTCTGCAAAGAAAATATAGGAGCTCTGTGTGATGCCACTAACACACTAGAAGTCCTGTGGGTGCTGCTGAGAAGAAAATATAGGAGCTCTGTGTGATGCCACTAACACACTAGAAGTCCTATGGGTGCTTCTGCAAAGAAAATATAGGAGCTCTGTGTGATGCCACTAACACACTAGAAGTCCTGTGGGTGCTGCTTAGAAGAAAATATAGGAGCTCTGTGTGATGCCACTAACACACTAGAAGTCCTATGGGTGCTTCTGCAAAGAAAATATAGGAGCTCTGTGTGATGCCACTAACACACTAGAAGTCCTATGGGTGCTTCTGCAAAGAAAATATAGGAGCTCTGTGTGATGCCACTAACACACTAGAAGTCCTATGGGTGCTTCTGCAAAGAAAATATAGGAGCTCTGTGTGATGCCACTAACACACTAGAAGTCCTGTGGGTGCTGCTTAGAAGAAAATATAGGAGCTCTGTGTGATGCCACTAACACACTAGAAGTCCTATGGGTGCTTCTGCAAAGAAAATATAGGAGCTCTGTGTGATGCCACTAACACACTAGAAGTCCTATGGGTGCTTCTGCAAAGAAAATATAGGAGCTCTGTGTGATGCCACTAACACACTAGAAGTCCTGTGGGTGCTGCTTAGAAGAAAATATAGGAGCTCTGTGTGATGCCACTAACACACTAGAAGTCCTATGGGTGCTTCTGCAAAGAAAATATAGGAGCTCTGTGTGATGCCACTAACACACTAGAAGTCCTATGGGTGCTTCTGCAAAGAAAATATAGGAGCTCTGTGTGATGCCACTAACACACTAGAAGTCCTATGGGTGCTTCTGCAAAGAAAATATAGGAGCTCTGTGTGATGCCACTAACACACTAGAAGTCCTGTGGGTGCTGCTTAGAAGAAAATATAGGAGCTCTGTGTGATGCCACTAACACACTAGAAGTCCTATGGGTGCTTCTGCAAAGAAAATATAGGAGCTCTGTGTGATGCCACTAACACACTAGAAGTCCTATGGGTGCTTCTGCAAAGAAAATATAGGAGCTCTGTGTGATGCCACTAACACACTAGAAGTCCTGTGGGTGCTGCTGAGAAGAAAATATAGGAGCTCTGTGTGATGCCACTAACACACTAGAAGTCCTATGGGTGCTTCTGCAAAGAAAATATAGGAGCTCTGTGTGATGCCACTAACACACTAGAAGTCCTATGGGTGCTTCTGCAAAGAAAATATAGGAGCTCTGTGTGATGCCACTAACACACTAGAAGTCCTATGGGTGCTTCTGCAAAGAAAATATAGGAGCTCTGTGTGATGCCACTAACACACTAGAAGTCCTATGGGTGCTTCTGCAAAGAAAATATAGGAGCTCTGTGTGATGCCACTAACACACTAGAAGTCCTGTGGGTGCTGCAAAGAAAATATAGGAGCTCTGTGTGATGCCACTAACACACTAGAAGTCCTATGGGTGCTTCTGCAAAGAAAATATAGGAGCTCTGTGTGATGCCACTAACACACTAGAAGTCCTATGGGTGCTTCTGCAAAGAAAATATAGGAGCTCTGTGTGATGCCACTAACACACTAGAAGTCCTATGGGTGCTTCTGCAAAGAAAATATAGGAGCTCTGTGTGATGCCACTAACACACTAGAAGTCCTGTGGGTGCTTCTGAGAAGAAAATATAGGAGCTCTGTGTGATGCCACTAACACACTAGAAGTCCTATGGGTGCTTCTGCAAAGAAAATATAGGAGCTCTGTGTGATGCCACTAACACACTAGAAGTCCTATGGGTGCTTCTGCAAAGAAAATATAGGAGCTCTGTGTGATGCCACTAACACACTAGAAGTCCTATGGGTGCTTCTGCAAAGAAAATATAGGAGCTCTGTGTGATGCCACTAACACACTAGAAGTCCTATGGGTGCTTCTGCAAAGAAAATATAGGAGCTCTGTGTGATGCCACTAACACACTAGAAGTCCTGTGGGTGCTGCTGAGAAGAAAATATAGGAGCTCTGTGTGATGCCACTAACACACTAGAAGTCCTATGGGTGCTTCTGCAAAGAAAATATAGGAGCTCTGTGTGATGCCACTAAACACACTAGAAGTCCTGTGGGTGCTGCTGAGAAGAAAATATAGGAGCTCTGTGTGATGCCACTAACACACTAGAAGTCCTATGGGTGCTTCTGCAAAGAAAATATAGGAGCTCTGTGTGATGCCACTAACACACTAGAAGTCCTGTGGGTGCTTCTGAGAAGAAAATATAGGAGCTCTGTGTGATGCCACTAACACACTAGAAGTCCTATGGGTGCTTCTGCAAAGAAAATATAGGAGCTCTGTGTGATGCCACTAACACACTAGAAGTCCTGTGGGTGCTGCTGAGAAGAAAATATAGGAGCTCTGTGTGATGCCACTAACACACTAGAAGTCCTATGGGTGCTTCTGCAAAGAAAATATAGGAGCTCTGTGTGATGCCACTAACACACTAGAAGTCCTGTGGGTGCTGCTGAGAAGAAAATATAGGAGCTCTGTGTGATGCCACTAACACACTAGAAGTCCTATGGGTGCTTCTGCAAAGAAAATATAGGAGCTCTGTGTGATGCCACTAACACACTAGAAGTCCTGTGGGTGCTGCTTAGAAGAAAATATAGGAGCTCTGTGTGATGCCACTAACACACTAGAAGTCCTATGGGTGCTTCTGCAAAGAAAATATAGGAGCTCTGTGTGATGCCACTAACACACTAGAAGTCCTGTGGGTGCTTCTGAGAAGAAAATATAGGAGCTCTGTGTGATGCCACTAACACACTAGAAGTCCTATGGGTGCTTCTGCAAAGAAAATATAGGAGCTCTGTGTGATGCCACTAACACACTAGAAGTCCTATGGGTGCTTCTGCAAAGAAAATATAGGAGCTCTGTGTGATGCCACTAACACACTAGAAGTCCTATGGGTGCTTCTGCAAAGAAAATATAGGAGCTCTGTGTGATGCCACTAACACACTAGAAGTCCTATGGGTGCTTCTGCAAAGAAAATATAGGAGCTCTGTGTGATGCCACTAACACACTAGAAGTCCTGTGGGTGCTGCTGCATAGAAGAAAATATAGGAGCTCTGTGTGATGCCACTAACACACTAGAAGTCCTATGGGTGCTTCTGCAAAGAAAATATAGGAGCTCTGTGTGATGCCACTAACACACTAGAAGTCCTATGGGTGCTTTTGCAAAGAAAATATAGGAGCTCTGTGTGATGCCACTAACACACTAGAAGTCCTGTGGGTGCTGCTGAAAGAAAATATAGGAGCTCTGTGTGATGCCACTAACACACTAGAAGTCCTATGGGTGCTTCTGCAAAGAAAATATAGGAGCTCTGTGTGATGCCACTAACACACTAGAAGTCCTGGGGTGCTTCTGCAAAGAAAAAATAGGAGCTCTGTGTGATGCCACTAACACACTAGAAGTCCTATGGGTGCTTCTGCAAAGAAAATATAGGAGCTCTGTGTGATGCCACTAACACACTAGAAGTCCTGTGGGTGCTGCTGAGAAGAAAATATAGGAGCTCTGTGTGATGCCACTAACACACTAGAAGTCCTATGGGTGCTTCTGCAAAGAAAATATAGGAGCTCTGTGTGATAGGAGCTCTGTGTGATGCCACTAAACACACTAGAAGTCCTATGGGTGCTTCTGAGAAGAAAATATAGGAGCTCTGTGTGATGCCACTAACACTCTAGAAGTCCTATGGGTGCTTCTGCCAAGAAAATATAGGAGCTCTGTGGGATGCCACTAACACACTAGACGTCCTATGGGTGCTTCTTGAAAGAAAATATAGGAGCTCTGTGTGCTGCCACTAACACACTAGAAGTCCTGAGGGTGCTGCATAGAAGAAAATATAGGAGCTCTGCTTCCACTAACACACTTGAAGTCCTATGGGTGCTTCTGCAAAGAAAATATGAGCTCTGTGTGAGGCCACTAACACACTAGAAGTCCTATGGGTGCTTTTGCAAAGAAAATATAGGAGCTCTGTGTGATGCCACTAACACACTAATAGTCCTATGGGTGCTGCTGCCAATAACACACTAGAAGTCCTATGTGTGCTGCCACTAACACACTAGAAGTCCTGTTGGTGCTTCTGAGAAGAAAATATAGGAGCTCTGTGTGATGCAACTAACAAACTAGAAGTCATATGGGTGCTTCTGCAAAGAAAAAATAGGAGCTCTGTGTGATGCCCCTAACACACTAGAAGTCCTATGGGTGCTTCTGGAAATAAAATATAGGAGCTCTGTGTGATGCCACTAACACACAAGAAGTCCTATGGGTGCTGCTGCAACGAAAATATAGGAGCTCTGTGTGATGCCACTAACACACTAGAAGTCCGGTGGGTGCTGCATAGAAGAAAATATAGGAGCTCTGTGTGATGCCACTAACCCACTAGAAGTCCTCTGGGTGCTTCTGCAAAGAAAATATAGGAGCTCTGTGTGATGCCACTACACACTAGAAGTCCTATGGGTGCTTTGCAAAGAAAATATAGGAGCTCTGTGTGAATGCCACTAACACACTAAAGTCCTGTGGGTGCTGCTCAGAAGAAAATATAGGAGCTCTGTGTGATGCCCCACTCACACACTAGAAGTCCTATGGGTGCCTCTGCAAAGAAAATATAGGAGCTCTGTGTGATGCCACTAACACACTAGAAGTCCTATTGGTGCTTCCGCAAAGAAAATATAGGAGCTCTGTGTGAGCCACTAACACACTAGAAGTCATATGGGTGCTTCTGCAAAGAAAATATAGAGCTCTGTGTGATGCCACTAACACACTAGAAGTCCTGTGTGTGCTGCTTAGAAGAAAATATAGGAGCTCTGTGTGAAGCCACTAACACACTAGAAGTCCTATGGGTGCTTCTGCAAAGAAATATAGGAGCTCTGTGTGATGCCACTAACACACTGAAGTCCTATGGGTGCTTCTGAAAAGAAAATAGAGGAGCTCTGTGTGATTCCACAAACACACTAGAAGTCCTGTGGGTGCCTCTTAGAAGAAAATATAGGAGCTCTGTGTGATGCCACTAACAAACTAGAAGTCCTATGGGTGCTTCTGACAAGAAAATATAGGAGCTCTGTGTGATGGAACGAACACACTAGAAGTCCTATGGGTGCTTCTGCAAAGAAAATATAGGAGCTTTGTGTGATGCCACTAACACACTAGAAGTCCTGTGGGTGCTGCTGAGAAGAAAATATAGGAGCTCTGTGGGATGCCACTAACACACTAAGAAGTCCTATGGGTGCTTCTGCAAAGAAAAAATAGGAGCTCTGTGAGATGCCACTAACACACGAGAAGTCCTGTGGGTGCTGCTGAGAAGAAATTATAGGAGCTCTGTGTGATGCCACTAACACACTAGAAGTCCTATGGGTGCTTCTGCAAAGAAAATATAGGAGCTCTGTGTGATGACACTAACACACTAGAAGTCCTATGGGAGCTGCTGAGAAGAAATATAGGAGCTCTGTGTGATGCCACTAACACACTAAAGTCCTATGGGTGCTTCTGCAAAGAAAATATAGGAGCCTGTGTGATGCCACTAACACACTAGAAGTCCTATGGGTGCTTCTGAGAAGAAAATATAGGAGCTGTGTGATGCCACTAACACACTAGAAGTCCTATGGGTGCTTCTGAGAAGAAAATATAGGAGCTCTGTGTGATGCCACAAACACACTAGAAGTCCTGTGGGCGCTTCTGAGAAGAAAATATAGGAGCTCTGTGTGATGCCACTAACACACAAGAAGTCCTATGGGTGCTTCTGCAAAGAAAATATAGGAGCTCTGTGTGATGCCACTAACACACTAGAAGTCCTGTGGGTGTTTCTTTGAAGAAAATATAGGAGCTCTGTGTGATGCCACTAACACACTAGAAAGAAGTCCTATGGGTGCTTCTGAAAGAAAATATAGGAGCTCTGTGTGATGCCACTAACACACTAGAAGTCATTTGGGTGCTTCTGCAAAGAAAAATAGGAGCTCTGTGTGATGCCACTAACACACTAGAAGTCCTGTGGGTGCTTCTGCAAAGAAAATATAGGAGCTCTGTGTGATGCCACTAACACACTAGAAGTCCTGTGGGTGCTGCTGAGAAGAAAATATAGGAGCTCTGTGTGATGCCACTAACACACTAGAAGTCCTATGGGTGCTTCTGCAAAGAAAATATAGGAGCTCTGTGTGATGCCACTAACACACTAGAAGTCCTATGGGTGCTTCTGCAAAAAAAATATAGGAGCTCTGTGTGATGCCACTAACACACTAGAAGTCCTATGGGTGCTTCTGCAAAGAAAATATAGGAGCTCTGTGTGATGCCACTAACACACTAGAAGTCCTATGGGTGCTTCTGCAAAGAAAATATAGGAGCTCTGTGTGATGCCACTAACACACTAGAAGTCCTGTGGGTGCTTCTGAGAAGAAAATATAGGAGCTCTGTGTGATGCCACTAACACACTAGAAGTCCTATGGGTGCTTCTGCAAAGAAAATATAGGAGCTCTGTGTGATGCCACTAACACACTAGAAGTCCTGTGGGTGCTGCTTAGAAGAAAATATAGGAGCTCTGTGTGATGCCACTAACACACTAGAAGTCCTATGGGTGCTTCTGCAAAGAAAATATAGGAGCTCTGTGTGATGCCACTAACACACTAGAAGTCCTGTGGGTGCTTCTGCAAAGAAAATATAGGAGCTCTGTGTGATGCCACTAACACACTAGAAGTCCTATGGGTGCTTCTGCAAAGAAAATATAGGAGCTCTGTGTGATGCCACTAACACACTAGAAGTCCTGTGGGTGCTGCTGCAAAGAAAATATAGGAGCTCTGTGTGATGCCACTAAACACACTAGAAGTCCTATGGGTGCTTCTGCAAAGAAAATATAGGAGCTCTGTGTGATGCCACTAACACACTAGAAGTCCTATGGGTGCTTCTGCAAAGAAAATATAGGAGCTCTGTGTGATGCCACTAACACACTAGAAGTCCTATGGTGCTTCTGCAAAGAAAATATAGGAGCTCTGTGTGATGCCACTAACACACTAGAAGTCCTATGGGTGCTTCTGAGAAGAAAATATAGGAGCTCTGTGTGATGCCACTAACACACTAGAAGTCCTATGGGTGCTTCTGCGAAGAAAATATAGGAGCTCTGTGTGATGCCACTAACACACACTAGAAGTCCTATGGGTGCTTCTGAGAAGAAAATATAGGAGCTCTGTGTGATGCCACTAACACACTAGAAGTCCTATGGGTGCTTCTGCAAAGAAAATATAGGAGCTCTGTGTGATGCCACTAACACACTAGAAGTCCTGTGGGTGCTGCTTAGAAGAAAATATAGGAGCTCTGTGTGATGCCACTAACACACTAGAAGTCCTATGGGTGCTTCTGCAAAGAAAATATAGGAGCTCTGTGTGATGCCACTAACACACTAGAAGTCCTATGGGTGCTTCTGCAAAGAAAATATATAGGAGCTCTGTGTGATGCCACTAACACACTAGAAGTCCTATGGGTGCTTCTGAAAGAAAATATAGGAGCTCTGTGTGATGCCACTAACACACTAGAAGTCCTATGGGTGCTTCTGAGAAGAAAATATAGGAGCTCTGTGTGATGCCACTAACACACTAGAAGTCCTATGGGTGCTTCTGCAAAGAAAATATAGGAGCTCTGTGTGATGCCACTAACACACTAGAAGTCCTGTGGGTGCTGCATAGAAGAAAATATAGGAGCTCTGTGTGATGCCACTAACACACTAGAAGTCCTATGGGTGCGTCTGAGAAGAAAATATAGGAGCTCTGTGTGATGCCACTAACACACTAGAAGTCCTATGGGTGCTTCTGCAAAGAAAATATAGGAGCTCTGTGTGATGCCACTAACACACTAGAAGTCCTATGGGTGCTGCTTAGAAGAAAATATAGGAGCTCTGTGTGATGCCACTAACACACTAGAAGTCCTATGGGTGCTTCTGCAAAGAAAATATAGGAGCTCTGTGTGATGCCACTAACACACTAGAAGTCCTATGGGTGCTTCTGCAAAGAAAATATAGGAGCTCTGTGTGATGCCACTAACACACTAGAAGTCCTATGGGTGCTTCTGCAAAGAAAATATAGGAGCTCTGTGTGATGCCACTAACACACTAGAAGTCCTGTGGGTGCTTCTGAGAAGAAAATATAGGAGCTCTGTGTGATGCCACTAACACACTAGAAGTCCTATGGGTGCTTCTGAGAAAGAAAATATAGGAGCTCTGTGTGATGCCACTAACACACTAGAAGTCCTATGGGTGCTTCTGCAAAGAAAATATAGGAGCTCTGTGTGATGCCACTAACACACTAGAAGTCCTGTGGGTGCTGCTAGAAGAAAATATAGGAGCTCTGTGTGATGCCACTAACACACTAGAAGTCCTGTGGGTGCTGCTGCAAAGAAAATATAGGAGCTCTGTGTGATGCCACTAACACACTAGAAGTCCTATGGGTGCTTCTGCAAAGAAAATATAGGAGCTCTGTGTGTGCCACTAACACACTAGAAGTCCTATGGGTGCTTCTGAAAGAAAATATAGGAGCTCTGTGTGATGCCACTAACACACTAGAAGTCCAATGGGTGCTTCTGCAAAGAATATAGGAGCTCTGTGTGATGCCACTAACACACTAGAAGTCCTGTGGGTGCTTCTGAGAAGAAAATATAGGAGCTCTGTGTGATGCCACTAACACACTAGAAGTCCTATGGGTGCTTCTGCAAAGAAAAAATATAGGAGCTCTGTGTGATGCCACTAACACACTAGAAGTCCTGTGGGTGCTGCTGAAAGAAAATATAGGAGCTCTGTGTGATGCCACTAACACACTAGAAGTCCTATGGGGTGCTTCTGCAAAGAAAATATAGGAGCTCTGTGTGATGCCACTAACACACTAGAAGTCCTTTGGGTGCTTCTGCAAAGAAAATATAGGAGCTCTGTGTGATGCCACTAACACACTAGAAGTCCTATGGGTGCTTCTGCAAAGAAAATATAGGAGCTCTGTGTGATGCCACTAACACACTAGAAGTCCTATGGGTGCTTCTTAGAAGAAAATATAGGAGCTCTGTGTGATGCCACTACACTAGAAGTCCTATGGGTGCTTCTGCAAAGAAATATAGGAGCTCTGTGTGATGCCACTAACACACTAGAAGTCCTATGGGTGCTTCTGCAAAGAAAATATAGGAGCTCTGTGTGATGCCACTAACACACTAGAAGTCCTATGGGTGCTTCTGCAAAGAAAATATAGGAGCTCTGTGTGATGATGCCACTAACACACTAGAAGTCCTGTGGGTGCTGCTGCAAAGAAAATATAGGAGCTCTGTGTGATGCCACTAACACACTAGAAGTCCTATGGGTGCTTCTGCAAAGAAAATATAGGAGCTCTGTGTGATGCCACTAACACACTAGAAGTCCTATGGGTGCTTCTGCAAAGAAAATATTGGAGCTCTGTGTGATGCCACTAAACACACTAGAAGTCCTGTGGGTGCTGCTGAGAAGAAAATATAGGTGCTCTGTGTGATGCCACTAACACACTAGAAGTCCTATGGGAGCTTCTGCAAAGAAAATATAGGAGCTCTGTGTGATGCCACTAACACACTAGAAGTCCTATGGGTGCTTCTGCAAAGAAAATATAGGAGCTCTGTGTGATGCCACTAACACACTAGAAGTCCTATGGGTGCTTCTGCAAAGAAAATATAGGAGCTCTGTGTGATGCCACTAACACACAAGAAGTCCTGTGGGTGCTGCTGAGAAGAAAATATAGGAGCTCTGTGTGATGCCACTAACACACTAGAAGTCCTATGGGTGCTTTTGCAAAGAAAATATAGGAGCTCTGTGTGATGCCACTAACACACTAGAAGTCCTATGGGTGCTTCTAGAAAGAAAATATAGGAGCTAGGTGTGATGCCACTAACACACTAGATGTCCTGTGGGTGCTGCTGATAAGAAAATATAGGAGCTCTGTGTGATGCCACTAACACACTAGAAGTCCTGTGGGTGCTTTTGCAAAGAAAATATAGGAGCTCTGTGTGATGCCACTAACACACTAGAAGTCCTATGGGTGCTTCTTAGAAGAAAATATAGGAGCTCTGTGTGATGCCACTAACAACACTAGAAGTCCTATGGGTGCTTCTGCAAAGAAAATATAGGAGCTCTGTGTGCTTCCACAAACAAACTATAAGTCCTAAAGGTGCTTCTGCAAAGAAAATATAGGAGCTCTGTGTGATGCCACTAACACACTAGAAGTCATATGGGTGCTTCTGCAAAGAAAATATAGGAGCTCTGTGTGATGCCACTAACACACTAGAAGTCCTGTGGGTGCTGCATAGAAGAAAATATAGGAGCTCTGTGTGATGCCACTAACCCACTAGAAGTCCTATGGGTGCTTCTGCAAAGAAAATATAGGAGCTCTGTGTGATGCCACTAACACACTAGAAGTCCTATAGGTGCTTTTGCAAAGAAAATATAGGAGCTCTGTGTGATGCCACTAACACTCTAGAAGTCCTGTGGGTGCTGCTTAGAAGAAAATATAGGAGCTCTGTGTGATGCCACTAACACACTAGAAGTCCTATGGGTGCTTCTGCAAAGAAAATATAGGAGCTCTGTGTGATGCCACTAACACACTAGAAGTCCTATGGGTGCTTCTGCAAAGTAAATATAGGAGCTCTGTGTGAAGCCACTAACACACTAGAAGTCATATGGGTGCTTCTGCAAAGAAAATATAGGAGCTCTGTGTGATGCCACTAACACACTAGAAGTCCTGTGGGTGCTGCTTAGAAGAAAATATAGGAGCTCTGTGTGATGCCACTAACCCACTAGAAGTCCTATGGGTGCTTCTGCAAAGAAAATATAGGAGCTCTGTGTGATGCCACTAACACACTAGAAGTCCTATGGGTGCTTTTGCAAAGAAAATATAGGAGCTCTGTGTGATGCCACTAACACACTAGAAGTCCTGTGGGTGCTGCTTAGAAGAAAATATAGGAACTCTGTGTGATGCCACTAACAAACTAGAAGTCCTATGGCTGAGGGAAAAGACCCCACGGACCCCGCCTCATACCGCCCGATTTCCCTGCTGTGCACGGATGTAAAGATTCTGGCCAGGGTCTTAGCTGCTCGACTAAATAGGTGTATTCATATATCAACCAGCACAAACATACGCAGAACTTACCTGAACATACAATTGCCAGTTGACAACAAAGGCCCCAGGGCCATTATGGCCTTGGATGCTGCTAAGGCATTTGATAGCCTAGAATGGGGTTATCTGTTCAAGGTATTGCTCAGATTTGGTTTTGGTTCTAACTTTATCAACTGGGTGCGCTTGTTGTATACAAACCCAACCGCCAAAATAAAGATTAATAATGAACACTCAGAATTTTTTAGGCTGGAAAGAGGAACGAGGCAGGGATGCCCCCTGTCCCCGCTCCTCTTTGCTTTAGCAATAGAGCCTTTGGCCATCTCTGTTAGAGCCAACGGGGAAATACGTGGGTTTAGGCGAGGGGCAGCGGAAGAGAAGATAGCGTTATTTGCCGACGATATCTTGTTTTACCTAGGAGACCTAGACTCCTCATTAAAAACAGCCATACAAACAATGGGGGACTTTGGCAGGATCTCAGGACTTTTAATCAACTGGGACAAGACGGCCCTCATGCCGATGGATCCAACCCCAGGTGACATAGTTATCGATAACATTAATCTTAAACCACTTGATAAATTGAAGTATTTAGGGATATGGATAACTAGGGATATAAACGCATTCACTAAGTATAACCTAGATCCGCTATTACTAAAACTTAAAGGTAAGTCTGAGGTGTGGACCCGCCTTCCTCTCTCTGTAGCAGGGAGGTGCAACCTTATCAAAATGATTTGGTTGCCACAGATTCTTTATCTCCTACACAACTCGCCCCTATGGCTGGGACAGAAGTGGTTCAGGAAGATGGACTCGCTCTTTAGAGATCTGATTTGGAAGAGAGGACAACCTAGAATTGCCCTCGCTACGCTTCAGCTTCCTCTGGGGGAGGGTGGACTGGCGATTCCGCACCTCAGACGGTATTTCGTCGCAGCACAACTACAGCACCTGGCAGGGAGGGGGGTCAACAGAGATCCTGGTAACAACTTACTCTTGACAAGTAGCCCACATAGTACACTCATGGAAGCTCTTGAGGCAGGCTCTTTTCCCACATGTTATCCAACGCTATTTCTGATAACAAAGCTCTGGCAAACAGCAAAGTCCATGCTGGGATACCAGGGCATAACAGAGCTGGCCCCCCTGTGGCACAATAAACATTTAGAAGAACTAGCCAAGATCACCAAGTCTAGTGCCTGGGAACAACAGGGCCTCACGCGACTAAGCCAAATGTATTCTGGCGAGAATCTGAAAACTTTCGCGGCCTTGAAACAGGAATTTTCCCTCCCTAATTGTACCTTCTACAAATATCTCCAGGTGAGGCATGCATCCCAGACGCAATTTGGAGTACAGGTACCGGGCTGGGTCCAGATACCTGTACTGGCCCAGCTTGTGTCCTCAGAGCCAACTAAGGGGATAATCTCGGGGCTGTATGCCAAACTTGGGGACAGGACTAGAGAGGGCGGGGGACTAACCAAGAGCAGGGTAGCTTGGGAGAACGAGCTTGGACCACTGCCAACGGAAGAATGGGAAAGGGTCATTGGGCAAGCGAACCGGGTATCAATATCCCCATCCCACAAGATGTCACAACTTTGCTTTATGTATAGAGTATATCACACTCCAAGTAAAATGTTCAAATTGCATTGGCGGGATAATGACCGGTGCCCCAGATGCGGTCTAGTCGGGGACTTTATCCATATGTTTTGGAAATGTCCAAAACTATTTAGATACTGGACCAGCATTATTGAGGCAATTAATACGACCTTGAGGATAAATCTGGAGGCAACGGCCAAAACCTGTTTGCTAGGTCTCTTGGAGAGAGAGAGGATTCCGCACAATCTTACGGACTCTATTTTACGAGCCCTCTTCCAAGCCAGGAAATTGATTGCCCAGCACTGGCAGGCACAGCTACCCCCGACACTAGAGGAATGGAATAGAAGTATAAAAACGGTAATGGGCAACGAGAGAATTTTCTTTACAAGGCAGGGCAACTATAGAAAGTTTCAAACGATATGGGGGCCCTGGACAACTGCACCCATAGACGAAAGGGGAACTTAGTCTTAGTATGGGCGTACCCATAGCTTAGCACCAGCTCCTTCCTTACTACTCCGCTCCTACAAGTGGTCGTTTCTCATACTTTGTCCTTCCTTTCTTTCTCCTTTCTCTTTTTCTCTCTTTTCTTTTGTTTTCTTTTCTTCTTTGTTTTTTTTTTTTTTTTTTTTGATGGTTCTTAAGGATATGCTCCTGATACTCTCCCTCCCAGCTCTTAGAGGCACTGGGAGGGGATAGAATAGTCTGTGGCTTGACGGGGGGGAGGGGAGGGAGGAGGATGATGGGGGGGCAGGGTTAAATTAAGTAGGGGGACCACACCCACTCTGGAATCTTTTGCGATAGTCGTCGTTCAACGATAAGTCAACAGGTTGGGTGATGCCTACCACAAAGGAAGTTAAGGACTTGATGATGAATGTCTTTTGTATTTGTATATGTTTTCAGATGAAAAACCAATAAAAAGTTAATATTTAAAAAAAAAGAAGTCCTATGGGTGCTTCTGCAAAGAAAATATAGGAGCTCTGTGTGATGGGACTAACACACTACAAGTCCTATGGGTGCTTCTGCAAAGAAAATATAGGAACTCTGTGTGATGGGACTAACACACTACAAGTCCTATGGGTGCTTCTGGGAAGAAAATATAGGAGCTCTGTGTGATGCCACTAACACACTAGAAGTCCTATGGGTGCTTCTGCAAAGAAAATATAAGAGCTCTGTGTGATGCCACTAACACACTAGAAGTCCTGTGGGTGCTGCTTAGAAGAAAATATAGGAGCTCTGTGTGATGCCACTAACACACTAGAAGTCCTATGGGTGCTTCTGCAAAGAAAATATAGGAGCTCTGTGTGATGGGACTAACACACTACAAGTGCTATGGGTGCTTCTGCAAAGAAAATATAGGAACTCTGTGTGATGGGACTAACACACTACAAGTCCTATGGGTGCTTCTGGGAAGAAAATATAGGAGCTCTGTGTGATGGGACTAACACACTACAAGTCCTATAGGTGCTTCTGGGAAGAAAATATAGCTCTGTGTGATGGGACTAACACACTACAAGTCCTATAGGTGCTTCTGGGAACAAAATATATGAGCTCTGTGTGATGGGACTAACACACTACAAGTCCTATAGGTGCTTCTGGGAACAAAATATAGGAGCTCTGTGTGATGGGACTAACACCCTACAAGTCCTATAGGTGCTTCTGGGTAGAAAATATAGCTCTGTGTGATGGGACTAACACACTACAAGTCCTATAGGTGCTTCTGGGAACAAAATATAGGAGCTCTGTGTGATGGGACTAACACACTACAAGTCCTATAGGTGCTTCTGGGAAGAAAATATAGGAGCTCTGTGTGATGGGACTAACACACTACAAGTCCTATAGGTGCTTCTGGGAAGAAAATATAGCTCTGTGTGATGGGACTAACACACTACAAGTCCTATAGGTGCTTCTGGGAACAAAATATAGGAGCTCTGTGTGATGGGACTAACACACTACAAGTCCTATAGGTGCTTCTGGGAAGAAAATATAGCTCTGTTTGATGGGACTAACACACTACAAGTCCTATAGGTGCTTCTGGGAACAAAATATAGGAGCTCTGTGTGATGGGACTAACACACTACAAGTCCTATAGGTGCTTCTGGGAAGAAAATATAGCTCTGTGTGATGGGACTAACACACTACAAGTCCTATAGGTGCTTCTGGGAACAAAATATAGGAGCTCTGTGTGATGGGACTAACACACTACAAGTCCTATAGGTGCTTCTGGGAAGAAAATATAGCTCTGTGTGATGGGACTAACACACTACAAGTCCTATAGGTGCTTCTGGGAACAAAATATAGGAGCTCTGTGTGATGGGACTAACACACTACAAGTCCTATAGGTGCTTCTGGGAAGAAAATATAGCTCTGTGTGATGGGACTAACACACTACAAGTCCTATAGGTGCTTCTGGGAACAAAATATAGGAGCTCTGTGTGATGGGACTAACACACTACAAGTCCTATAGGTGCTTCTGGGAACAAAATATAGGAGCTCTGTTTGCTGCCAGTGCCTGCCACTAACACACTACAAGTCCTATGGGTGCTTCTGGGAAGAAAATATAGGAGCTCTGTTTGCTGCCAGTGCCTGCCACTAACACACTACAAGTCCTATGGGTGCTTCTGGGAAGAAAATATAGGAGCTCTGTTTGCTGCCAGTGCCTGCCACTAACACACTACAAGTCCTATGGGTGCTTCTGGGAAGAAAATATAGGAGCTCTGTTTGCTGCCAGTGCCTGCCACTAACACACTACATGTCCTATGGGTGCTTCTGGGAAGAAAATATAGGAGCTCTGTTTGCTGCAGTGCCTGCCACTAACACACTACAAGTCCTATGGGTGCTTCTGGGAAGAAAATATAGGAGCTCTGTTTGCTGCCAGTGACTGCCACTAACACACTACAAGTCCTATGGGTGCTTCTGGGAAGAAAATATAGGAGCTCTGTTTGCTGCCAGTGCCTGCCACTAACACACTACGAGTCCTATGGGTGCTTCTGGGAAGAAAATATAGGAGCTCTGTTTGCTGCCAGTGCCTGCCACTAACACACTACAAGTCCTATGGGTGCTTTTGGGGTGCAGTGCTGTACTAACAGCACTGCGGTTGGTACTACTGAAATACTGTACTAACAGTAAGACACGCACCAGACTAACCCCCAGCAGCAGCTAAAAACACACTAACCAGCAGCAGCAATGGACGTTCAATGACAGGTAGCAATGGTTTAGCAAAGTAGAGCAAATCTTTCTAAATGAATCTAGCAAAGAGTGACACAGAATCAGCCTGCTCTCTCCTAAAGCCGGAACTCATGTGACCGGCGCCGACGGCGTGGCGGCCTTTTAAATGAGGGGGCGTGTACTAAAGCCCCTGAGCTGTAATTGGCTACAGGCGTCCTGCCTGTAGCCAATTATGGCTCTCCGAGTTTCTGGCGCTGTGATTGGCCAAGCATGCGGGGTCACAGTGCATGCTTGGCCAATCATCAGCCAGCAATGCACTACGCCGGCCGCGCCGGCCGCAATGCATTGCGGGGCCGCTCGCATCACACGAATGTGATGCGAGCGGCCAAAATAGTTCTGGGCTCGCCGAGCGAGCGAACACCCGGTGCTCGATGCGAACATGGGTTCGCATCGAGCACCGGGCCCATCCCTACTCCTATGTGTGCTGACAACACACTATAGCTCCTATGTGTGCTGACAACACACTATAGCTCCTATGTGTGCTGACACAAACACACTATAGCTCCTATGTGTGCTGACAAAAAAATATAGCTCCTATGTGTGCTGACAACACACTATAGCTCCTATGTGTGCTGACACAAACACACTATAGCTCCTATGTGTGCTGACAACACACTATAGCTCCTATGTGTGCTGACAAAAAAATATAGCTCCTATGTGTGCTGACAACACAATATAGCTCCTATGTGTGCTGACACAAACACACTATAGCTCCTATGTGTGCTGACACAAACACACTATAGCTCCTATGTGTGCTGACAACACACTATAGCTCCTATGTGTGCTGACAACACACTATAGCTCCTATGTGTGCTGACAACACACTATAGCTCCTATGTGTGCTGACAAAAAAATATGGCTCCTATGTGTGCTCAAAACACACTATAGCTCCTATGTGTGCTGACAACACACTATAGCTCCTATGTGTGCTGACAACACACTATAGCTCCTATGTGTGCTGACAACACACTATCGCTCCTATGTGTGCTGACAAAAACACACTATAGCTCCTATGTGTGCTGACAACACACTATAGCTCCTATGTGTGCTGACACAAACACACTATAGCTCCTATGTGTGCTGACAACACACTATAGCTCCTATGTGTGCTGACAACACACTATAGCTCCTATGTGTGCTGACAACACACTATAGCTCCTATGTGTGCTGACACAAACACACTATGGCTCCTATGTGTGCTGACAAAAAAATATAGCTCCTATGTGTGCTCACAACACACTATAGCTCCTATGTGTGCTGACAACACACTATAGCTCCTATGTGTGCTGACACAAACACACTATAGCTCCTATGTGTGCTGACAACACACTATAGCTCCTATGTGTGCTGACACAAACACACTATGGCTCCTATGTGTGCTGACAAAAAAATATAGCTCCTATGTGTGCTCACAACACACAATAGCTCCTATGTGTGCTGACAACACACTATAGCTCCTATGTGTGCTGACACAAACACACTATAGCTCCTATGTGTGCTGACACAAACACACTATAGCTCCTATGTGTGCTGACAACACACTATAGCTCCTATGTGTGCTGACAACACACTATAGCTCCTATGTGTGCTGACACAAACACACTATAGCTCCTATGTGTGCTGACAACACACTATAGCTCCTATGTGTGCTCACAACACACTATAGCTCCTATGTGTGCTGACACAAACACACTATAGCTCCTATGTGTGCTGACAACACACTATAGCTCCTATGTGTGCTGACACAAACACACTATAGCTCCTATGTGTGCTGACAACACACTATAGCTCCTATGTGTGCTCACAACACACTATAGCTCCTATGTGTGCTGACACAAACACACTATAGCTCCTATGTGTGCTGACAACACACTATAGCTCCTATGTGTGCTGACAACACACTATAGCTCCTATGTGTGCTGACAAAAACACACTATAGCTCCTATGTGTGCTGACAACACACTATAGCTCCTATGTGTGCTCACAACACACTATAGCTCCTATGTGTGCTGACACAAACACACTATAGCTCCTATGTGTGCTGACAACACACTATAGCTCCTATGTGTGCTGACACAAACACACTATAGCTCCTATGTGTGCTGACAACACACTATAGCTCCTATGTGTGCTGACACAAACACACTATAGCTCCTATGTGTGCTGACAACAAACTATAGCTCCTATGTGTGCTGACAACACACTATAGCTCCTATGTGTGCTGACACAAACACACTATAGCTCCTATGTGTGCTGACAACACACTATAGCTCCTATGTGTGCTGACAAAAAAATATAGCTCCTATGTGTGCTGACAACACACTATAGCTCCTATGTGTGCTGACACAAACACACTATAGCTCCTATGTGTGCTGACACAAACACACTATAGCTCCTATGTGTGCTGACAAAATTTTTTAGCTCCTATGTGTGCTGACAACACAATATAGCTCCTATGTGTGCTGACACAAACACAATATAGCTCCTATGTTTGCTGACAACACACTATAGCTCCTATGTGTGCTGACAAAAAATATAGCTCCTATGTGTGCTGACAAAAAATATAGCTCCTATGTGTGCTCAAAACAAACTATAGCTCCTATGTGTGCTGACAACACACTATAGCTCCTATGTGTGCTGACAACACACTATAGCTCCTATGTGTGCTGACAACACACTATAGCTCCTATGTGTGCTGACACAAACACACTATAGCTCCTATGTGTGCTGACAACACACTATAGCTCCTATGTGTGCTGACAAAAAAATATAGCTCCTATGTGTGCTGACAACACACTATAGCTCCTATGTATGCTGACGCAAAAACACTATAGCTCCTATGTGTGCTGACACAAACACACTATAGCTCCTATGTGTGCTGACAATTTTTTTTAGCTCCTATGTGTGCTGACAACACAATATAGCTCCTATGTGTGCTGACACAAACACACTATAGCTCCTATGTGTGCTGACAACACACTATAGCTCCTATGTGTGTTGACAAAAAATATAGCTCCTATGTGTGCTGACAAAAAATATAGCTCCTATGTGTGCTCAAAACACACTATAGCTCCTATGTGTGCTGACAACACACTATAGCTCCTATGTGTGCTGACAACACACTATAGCTCCTATGTGTGCTGACAAAAAAAAAAGCTCCTATGTGTGCTCACAACACACTATAGCTCCTATGTGTGCTGACAACACACTATAGCTCCTATGTGTGCTGACAACACACTATAGCTCCTATGTGTGCTGACAACACACTATAGCTCCTATGTGTGCTGACACAAACACACTATAGCTCCTATGTGTGCTGACAACACACTATAGCTCCTATGTGTGCTGACACAAACACACTATAGCTCCTATGTGTGCTGACGACACACTATAGCTCCTATGTGTGCTGACACAAACACACTATAGCTCCTATGTGTGCTGACGACACACTATAGCTCCTATGTGTGCTGACACAAACACACTATAGCTCCTATGTGTGCTGACACAAACACACTATAGCTCCTATGTGTGCTCACAACACACTATAGCTCCTATGTGTGCTGACACAAACACACTATAGCTCCTATGTGTGCTGACAACACACTATAGCTCCTATGTGTGCTGACAACACACTATAGCTCCTATGTGTGCTGACACAAACACACTATAGCTCCTATGTGTGCTGACAACACACTATAGCTCATATGTGTGCTCACAACACACTATAGCTCCTATGTGTGCTGACACAAACACACTATAGCTCCTATGTGTGCTGACAACACACTATAGCTCCTATGTGTGCTGACAACACACTATAGCTCCTATGTGTGCTGACAAAAACACACTATAGCTCCTATGTGTGCTGACAACACACTATAGCTCCTATGTATGCTGACAACACACTATAGCTCCTATGTGTGCTGACAACACACAATAGCTCCTGTGTGCTGACACAAACACACTATAGCTCCTATGTGTGCTGACAACACACTATAGCTCCTATGTGTGCTGACAAAAAAAATATAGCTCCTATGTGTGCTCACAACACACTATAGCTCCTATGTGTGCTGACACAAACACACTATAGCTCCTATGTGTGCTGACACAAACACACTATAGCTCCTATGTGTGCTGACACAAACACACTATAGCTCCTATGTGTGCTGACAACACACTATAGCTCCTATGTGTGCTCACAACACACTATAGCTCCTATGTGTGCTTACACAAACACACTATAGCTCCTATGTGTGCTCACAACACACTATAGCTCCTATGTGTGCTGACACAAACACACTATAGCTCCTATGTGTGCTGACAACACACTATAGATCCTATGTGTGCTCACAACACACTATAGCTCCTATGTGTGTTGACAACACACTATAGATCCTATGTGTGCTCACAACACACTATAGCTCCTATGTGTGCTGACAACACACTATAGCTCCTATGTGTGCTGACACAAACACACTATAGCTCCTATGTGTGCTCACAACACACTATAGCTCCTATGTGTGCTGACACAAACACACTATAGCTCCTATGTGTGCTGACAACACACTATAGCTCCTATGTGTGCTGACAACACACTATAGCTCCTATGTGTGCTGACACAAACACACTATAGCTCCTATGTGTGCTGACACAAACACACTATAGCTCCTATGTGTGCTGACACAAACACACTATAGCTCCTATGTGTGCTGACGACACACTATAGCTCCTATGTGTGCTGACGACACACTATAGCTCCTATGTGTGCTGACACAAACACACTATAGCTCCTATGTGTGCTGACACAAACACACTATAGCTCCTATGTGTACTCACAACACACTATAGCTCCTATGTGTGCTGACACAAACACACTATAGCTCCTATGTGTGCTGACACAAACACACTATAGCTCCTATGTGTGCTGACAACACACTATAGCTCATATGTGTGCTCACAACACACTATAGCTCCTATGTGTGCTGACACAAACACACTATAGCTCCTATGTGTGCTGACAACACACTATAGCTCCTATGTGTGCTGACACAAACACACTATAGCTCCTATGTGTGCTGACAACACACTATAGCTCCTATGTGTGCTGACACAAACACACTATAGCTCATATGTGTGCTCACAACACACTATAGCTCCTATGTGTGCTGACACAAACACACTATAGCTCCTATGTGTGCTAACAACACACTATAGCTCCTATGTGTGCTGACAAAAAAATATAGCTTCTATGTGTGCTCACAACACACTATAGCTCCTATGTGTGCTGACACAAACACACTATAGCTCCTATGTGTGCTGACACAAACACACTGTCAGACTTCACGCGCCGGACAGGTGAGCCCGATGTAGCAGGGGGAAGGCCTCCCGTACGTATCTGGTTCTCGGCCCCCTGGAAGTGGGGACAGGGGGCACGAGAGCACAGAGTGGTATGAGTGCCTGGCGGGTCGTTGCCGGGGGATGGCCCCGGAGGTTTGCTGAAGTGGAGTCAGTGGTCTTCCAGATAGTAGGGAGCAAACAGCAGGTGCAGAGCAGGGTCTTGGCAGAGCACTTCCACACACAGGCACGGTACAGAGGAGAAGCGTGTTCAAGTCCGGGTCACAGGCAGAGGTTGGCAGCAAGCGGGTAACGTAGTACAGAGGAGCAGCAGGTTCAAGTCCGGGTCACAGGCAGAGGTTGGCAACAAGCGGGCAGCGTAGTATAGAGGAGCAGGCAGAAGCAGAGTCAGGGACAGGCCGAGGTCAACAGGCAGGCAGCAGACGGACAGGTGCAGGATCAAGCCGGGGGTCAGGAGGTCAGACAGGATTCAGGCAGCAGGTATTGGTACACTAGAAGCTGATGTTCGGACAGCACCGAGCGCCCAGTGAGCTCAGCCTAAATAGGCCGACTGGCGCCGAACGCCATGCGCGCGCGCGCGCCAACGCACTATAGCTCCTATGTGTGCTGACACAAACACACTATAGCTCCTATGTGTGCTGACACAAACACACTATAGCTCCTATGTGTGCTGACACAAACACACTATAGCTCCTATGTGTGCTGATGACACACTATAGCTCCTATGTGTGCTGACACAAACACACTATAGCTCCTATGTGTGCTGACACAAACACACTATAGCTCCTATGTGTGCTGACACAAACACACTATAGCTCCTATGTGTGCTGACACAAACACACTATAGCTCCTATGTGTGCTCACAACACACTATAGCTCCTATGTGTGCTGACACAAACACACTATAGCTCCTATGTGTGCTGACACAAACACACTATAGCTCCTATGTGTGCTGACAACACACTATAGCTCCTATGTGTGCTGACACAAACACACTATAGCTCCTATGTGTGCTGACAACACACTATAGCTCATATGTGTGCTGACAACACACTATAGCTCCTATGTGTGCTGACACAAACACACTATAGCTCCTATGTGTGCTGACAACACACTATAGCTCCTATGTATGCTGACAACACACTATAGCTCCTATGTGTGCTGACAAAAAAATATAGCTCCTATGTGTGCTCACAACACACTATAGCTCCTATGTGTGCTGACACAAACACACTATAGCTCCTATGTGTGCTGACACAAACACACTATAGCTCCTATGTGTGCTGACACAAACACACTATAGCTCCTATGTGTGCTGACACAAACACACTATAGCTCCTATGTGTGCTGACAACACACTATAGCTCCTATGTGTGCTGACAAAAAAAATATAGCTCCTATGTGTGCTCACAACACACTATAGCTCCTATGTGTGCTGACACAAACACACTATAGCTCCTATGTGTGCTGACACAAACACACTATAGCTCCTATGTGTGCTGACAAAACACTATAGCTCCTATGTGTGCTGACACAAACACACTATAGCTCCTATGTGTGCTGACAACACACTATAGCTCCTATGTGTGCTCACAACACACTATAGCTCCTATGTGTGCTGACACAAACACACTATAGCTCCTATGTGTGCTCACAACACACTATAGCTCCTATGTGTGCTGACACAAACACACTATAGCTCCTATGTGTGCTGACAACACACTATAGCTCCTATGTGTGCTGACAACACACTATAGCTCCTATGTGTGCTGACAACACACTATAGCTCCTATGTGTGCTGACACAAACACACTTTAGCTCCTATGTGTGCTGACAACACACTATAGCTCCTATGTGTGCTGACAACACACTATAGCTCCTATGTGTGCTGACAACACACTATAGCTCCTATGTGTGCTGACAACACACTATAGCTCCTATGTGTGCTGACACAAACACACTATAGCTCCTATGTGTGCTGACACAAACACACTATAGCTCCTATGTGTGCTGACGACACACTATAGCTCCTATGTGTGCTGACACAAACACACTATAGCTCCTATGTGTGCTGACACAAACACACTATAGCTCCTATGTGTGTTGACAACACACTATAGCTCCTATGTGTGCTGACACAAACACACTATAGCTCCTATGTGTGCTGACAACACATTATAGCTCCTATGTGTGCTGACACAAACACACTATAGCTCCTATATGTGCTGGCAACACACTATAGCTCATATGTGTGCTCACAACACACTATAGCTCCTATGTGTGCTGACACAAACACACTATAGCTCCTATGTGTGCTGACAACACACTATAGCTCCTATGTATGCTGACAACACACTATAGCTCCTATGTGTGCTGACACAAACACACTATAGCTCCTATGTGTGCTGACAAAAAAATATAGCTCCTATGTGTGCTCACAACACACTATAGCTCCTATGTGTGCTGACACAAACACACTATAGCTCCTATGTGTGCTGACACAAACACACTATAGCTCCTATGTGTGCTGACACAAACACACTATAGCTCCTATGTGTGCTGACACAAACACACTATAGCTCCTATGTGTGCTGACAACACACTATAGCTCCTATGTGTGCTGACAAAAAAATATAGCTCCTATGTGTGCTCGCTACACACTATATCTCCTATGTGTGCTGACACAAACTACACTATAGCTCCTATGTGTGCTGACACAAACTACACTATAGCTCCTATGTGTGCTGACAACACACTATAGCTCCTATGTGTGCTCACAACACACTATAGCTCCTATGTGTGCTGACAACACACTATAGCTCCTATGTGTGCTGACAACACACTATAGCTCCTATGTGTGCTGACAACACACTATAGCTCCTATGTGTGCTGACACAAACACACTATAGCTCCTATGTGTGCTGACAACACACTATAGCTCCTATGTGTGCTGACACAAACACACTATAGCTCCTATGTGTGCTGACAACACACTATAGCTCCTATGTGTGCTGACACAAACACACTATAGCTCCTATGTGTGCTGACACAAACACACTATAGCTCCTATGTGTGCTCACAACACACTATAGCTCCTATGTGTGCTGACACAAACACACTATAGCTCCTATGTGTGCTGACAACACATTATAGCTCCTATGTGTGCTGACAACACACTATAGCTCCTATGTGTGCTCACAACACACTATAGCTCCTATGTGTGCTGACACAAACACACTATAGCTCCTATGTGTGCTGACACAAACACACTATAGCTCCTATGTGTGCTGACAACACACTATAGCTCCTATGTGTGCTGACACAAACACACTATAGCTCCTATGTGTGCTGACACAAACACACTATAGCTCCTATGTGTGCTCACAACACACTATAGCTCCTATGTGTGCTGACACAAACACACTATAGCTCATATGTGTGCTCACAACACACTATAGCTCCTATGTGTGCTGACACAAACACACTATAGCTCCTATGTGTGCTCACAACACACTATAGCTCCTATGTGTGCTGACACAAACACACTATAGCTCCTATGTGTGCTGACAACACACTATAGCTCCTATGTGTGCTGACACAAACACACTATAGCTCCTATGTGTGCTGACAACACACTATAGCTCCTATGTGTGCTGACAACACACTATAGCTCCTATGTGTGCTGACACAAACCCACTATAGCTCCTATGTGTGCTGAAAACACACTATAGCTCCTATGTGTGCTGACACAAACACACTATAGCTCCTATGTGTGCTGACGACACACTATAGCTCCTATGTGTGCTGACGACACACTATAGCTCCTATGTGTGCTGACACAAACACACTATAGCTCCTATGTGTGCTGACACAAACACACTATAGCTCCTATGTGTGCTCACAGTACACTATAGCTCCTATGTGTGCTGACACAAACACACTATAGCTCCTATGTGTGCTGACAACACACTATAGCTCCTATGTGTGCTGACAACATACTATAGCTCCTATGTGTGCTGACACAAACACACTATAGCTCCTATGTGTGCTGACAACACACTATAGCTCCTATGTGTGCTGACAACACACTATAGCTCCTATGTGTGCTGACACAAACACACTATAGCTCCTATGTGTGCTGACAACACACTATAGCTCATATGTGTGCTCACAACACACTATAGCTCCTATGTGTGCTGACACAAACACACTATAGCTCCTATGTGTGCTGACAACACACAATAGCTCCTATGTATGCTGACAACACACTATAGCTCCTATGTGTGCTGACAACACACAATAGCTCCTGTGTGCTGGCACAAACACACTATAGCTCCTATGTGTGCTGACAAAAAAATATAGCTCCTATGTGTGCTCACAACACACTATAGCTCCTATGTGTGCTGACACAAACACACTATAGCTCCTATGTGTGCTGACACAAACACACTATAGCTCCTATGTGTGCTGACACAAACACACTATAGCTCCTATGTGTGCTGACACAAACACACTATAGCTCCTATGTGTGCTGACAACACACTATAGCTCCTATGTGTGCTGACAAAAAAAATATAGCTCTTATGTGTGCTCACAACACACTATAGCTCCTATGTGTGCTGACACAAACACACTATAGCTCCTATGTGTGCTGACACAAACACACTATAGCTCCTATGTGTGCTGACAACACACTATAGCTCCTATGTGTGCTGACACAAACACACTATAGCTCCTATGTGTGCTGACAACACACTATAGCTCCTATGTGTGCTCACAACACACTATAGCTCCTATGTGTGCTGACACAAACACAATATAGCTCCTATGTGTGCTCACAACACACTATAGCTCCTATGTGTGCTGACACAAACACACTATAGCTCCTATGTGTGCTGACAACACACTATAGCTCCTATGTGTGCTGACAACACACTATAGCTCCTATGTGTGCTGACACAAACACACTATAGCTCCTATGTGTGCTCACAACACACTATAGCTCCTATGTGTGCTGACACAAACACACTATAGCTCCTATGTGTGCTGACAACACACTATAGCTCCTAGGTGTGCTGACACAAACACACTATAGCTCCTATGTGTGCTGACACAAACACACTATAGCTCCTATGTGTGCTGACACAAACACACTATAGCTCCTATGTGTGCTGACAACACACTATAGCTCCTATGTGTGCTGACACAAACACACTATAGCTCCTATGTGTGCTGACAACACACTATAGCTCCTATGTGTGCTGACAACACACTATAGCTCCTATGTGTGCTGACACAAACACACTATAGCTCCTATATGTGCTCCTATGTGTGCTGACACAAACACACTATAGCTCCTATGTGTGCTGACAACACACTATAGCTCCTATGTGTGCTGACAACACACTATAGCTCCTATGTGTGCTGACACAAACACACTATAGCTCCTATGTGTGCTGACACAAACACACTATAGCTCCTATGTGTGCTGACGACACACTATAGCTCCTATGTGTGCTGACACAAACACACTATAGCTCCTATGTGTGCTGACAACACACTATAGCTCCTATGTGTGCTGACACAAACACACTATAGCTCCTATGTGTGCTGACACAAACACACTATAGCTCCTATGTGTGCTGACAACACACTATAGCTCCTATGTGTGCTGACAAAAAAATATAGCTCCTATGTGTGCTCACAACACACTATAGCTCCTATGTGTGCTGACACAAACACACTATAGCTCCTATGTGTGCTGACACAAACACACTATAGCTCCTATGTGTGCTGACAACACACTATAGCTCCTATGTGTGCTGACACAAACAAACTATAGCTCCTATGTGTGCTGACAACACACTATAGCTCCTATGTGTGCTGACAACACACTATAGCTCCTATGTGTGCTGACACAAACACACTATAGCTCCTATGTGTGCTGACACAAACACACTATAGCTCCTATGTGTGCTGACACAAACACACTATAGCTCCTATGTGTGCTGACAAAAAAATATAGCTCCTATGTGTGCTCACAACACACTATAGCTCCTATGTGTGCTGACACAAACACACTATAGCTCCTATGTGTGCTGACAACACACTATAGCTCCTAAGTGTGCTGACACAAACACACTATAGCTCCTATGTGTGCTGACAACACACTATAGCTCCTATGTGTGCTGACAAAAAAATATAGCTCCAATGTGTGCTCACAACACACTATAGCTCCTATGTGTGCTGACACAAACACACTATAGCTCCTATGTGTGCTGACAACACACTATAGCTCCTATGTGTGCTGACAACACACTACAGCTCCTATGTGTGCTGACACTAACACACTATAGCTCCTATGTGTGCTGACAACACACTATAGCTCCTATGTGTGCTGACAACACACTATAGCTCCTATGTGTGCTGACACAAACACACTATAGCTCCTATGTGTGCTCACAACACACTATAGCTCCTATGTGTGCTGACAACACACTATAGCTCCTATGTGTGCTGACAACACACTATAGCTCCTATGTGTGCTGACACAAACACACTATAGCTCCTATGTGTGCTGACACAAACACACTATAGCTCCTATGTGTGCTGACGACACACTATAGCTCCTATGTGTGCTGACACAAACACACTATAGCTCCTATGTGTGCTGACAACACACTATAGCTCCTATGTGTGCTGACACAAACACACTATAGCTCCTATGTGTGCTGACACAAACACACTATAGCTCCTATGTGTGCTGACAACACACTATAGCCCCTATGTGTGCTGACAAAAAAATATAGCTCCTATGTGTGCTCACAACACACTATAGCTCCTATGTGTGCTGACACAAACACACTATAGCTCCTATGTGTGCTGACACAAACACACTATAGCTCCTATGTGTGCTGACAACACACTATAGCTCCTATGTGTGCTGACACAAACAAACTATAGCTCCTATGTGTGCTGACAACACACTATAGCTCCTATGTGTGCTGACAACACACTATAGCTCCTATGTGTGCTGACACAAACACACTATAGCTCCTATGTGTGCTGACACAAACACACTATAGCTCCTATGTGTGCTGACACAAACACACTATAGCTCCTATGTGTGCTGACAAAAAAATATAGCTCCTATGTGTGCTCACAACACACTATAGCTCCTATGTGTGCTGACACAAACACACTATAGCTCCTATGTGTGCTGACAACACACTATAGCTCCTATGTGTGCTGACACAAACACACTATAGCTCCTATGTGTGCTGACAACACACTATAGCTCCTATGTGTGCTGACAAAAAAATATAGCTCCAATGTGTGCTCACAACACACTATAGCTCCTATGTGTGCTGACACAAACACACTATAGCTCCTATGTGTGCTGACAACACACTATAGCTCCTATGTGTGCTGACAACACACTATAGCTCCTATGTGTGCTGACACTAACACACTATAGCTCCTATGTGTGCTGACAACACACTATAGCTCCTATGTGTGCTGACAACACACTATAGCTCCTATGTGTGCTGACACAAACACACTATAGCTCCTATGTGTGCTGACAACACACTAGGGATGGGCCCGGTGCTCGATGCGAACCCACGTTCGCATCGAGCACCGGGCGTTCGCTCGCTCGGCGAGCCCAGAACTATTTTGGCCGCTCGCATCACGTTCGTGTGATGCGAGCGGCCCCGCAATGCATTGCGGCCGGCGCGGCCGACGCAGTGCATTGCTGGCTGATGATTGGCCAAGCATGCACTGTGACCCCGCATGCTTGGCCAATCCCAGCCCCGGAAACTCGAAGAGCCATAATTGGCTACAGGCAGGACGCCTGTAGCCAATTACAGCTCAGGGGCTGTAGTACACGCCCCCCCCCTATAAAAGGCCGCCACGCCGTCTGCGCCGGTCACATGCTGTTCCGGCGCAGATTGAGCAGGCTGATTCTGTGACACTCTGCTCGATTTAGTTAGGTAGAGAGATTCACTTACAGAAATTGAGTTAGATAGATTCAGTTACAAAGATTGATTGAGAAAGAGGGGCTTGTAGTGTGTTCGTGGCAGGCAGGCAGAGCTCCTATATTTTGTTACCAGAAGCACCTATAGGACTTGTAGTGTGTTCGTGGCAGGCAGGCAGAGCTCCTATATTTTGTTACCAGAAGCACCTATAGGACTTGTAGTGTGTTCGTGGCAGGCAGGCAGAGCTCCTATATTTTGTTACCAGAAGCACCTATAGGACTTGTAGTGTGTTCGTGGCAGGCAGGCAGAGCTCCTATATTTTTGTTACCAGAAGCACCTATAGGACTTGTAGTGTGTTCGTGGCAGGCAGGCAGAGCTCCTATATTTTGTTACCAGAAGCACCTATAGGACTTGTAGTGTGTTCGTGGCAGGCAGCAGAGCTCCTATATTTTGTTACCAGAAGCACCTATAGGACTTGTAGTGTGTTTGTGGCAGGCAGGCAGAGCTCCTATATATTTGTTCCCAGAAGCACCTATAGGACTTGAAGTGTGTTAGTCCCATCACACACACAGAGCTATATTTTCTTCCCAGAAGCACCTATAGGACTTGAAGTGTGTTAGTCCCATCACACACACAGAGCTATATTTTGTTCCCAGAGGCACCTATAGGACTTGAAGTGTGTTAGTCCCATTACACACACAGAGCTATATTTTCTTCCCAGAAGCACCTATAGGACTTGAAGTGTGTTAGTCCCATCACACACACAGAGCTATATTTTGTTCCCAGAAGCACCTATAGGACTTGAAGTGTGTTAGTCCCATCACACACACAGAGCTATATTTTGTTCCCAGAGGCACCTATAGGACTTGAAGTGTGTTAGTCCCATCACACACACAGAGCTATATTTTGTTCCCAGAAGAACCTATAGGACTTGAAGTGTGTTAGTCCCATCACACACACAGAGCTATATTTTGTTCCCAGAAGCACCTATAGGACTTGAAGTGTGTTAGTCCCATCACACACACAGAGCTATATTTTGTTCCCAGAAGCACCTATAGGACTTGAAGTGTGTTAGTCCCATCACACACACAGAGCTATATTTTCTTCCCAGAAGCACCTATAGGACTTGAAGTGTGTTAGTCCCATCACACACACAGAGCTATATTTTGTTCCCAGAAGCACCTATAGGACTTGAAGTGTGTTAGTCCCATCACACACACAGAGCTATATTTTGTTCCCAGAAGCACCTATAGGACTTGAAGTGTGTTAGTCCCATCACACACACAGAGCTATATTTTCTTCCCAGAAGCACCTATAGGACTTGAAGTGTGTTAGTCCCATCACACACACAGAGCTATATTTTGTTCCCAAGCACCTATAGGACTTGAAGTGTGTTAGTCCCATTACACACACAGAGCTATATTTTCTTCCCAGAAGCACCTATAGGACTTGAAGTGTGTTAGTCCCATCACACACACAGAGCTATATTTTGTTCCCAGAAGCACCTATAGGACTTGAAGTGTGTTAGTCCCATCACACACACAGAGCTATATTTTGTTCCCAGAGGCACCTATAGGACTTGAAGTGTGTTAGTCCCATCACACACACAGAGCTATATTTTGTTCCCAGAAGAACCTATAGGACTTGAAGTGTGTTAGTCCCATCACACACACAGAGCTATATTTTGTTCCCAGAAGCACCTATAGGACTTGAAGTGTGTTAGTCCCATCACACACACAGAGCTATATTTTGTTCCCAGAAGCACCTATAGGACTTGAAGTGTGTTAGTCCCATCACACACACAGAGCTATATTTTCTTCCCAGAAGCACCTATAGGACTTGAAGTGTGTTAGTCCCATCACACACACAGAGCTATATTTTGTTCCCAGAAGCACCTATAGGACTTGAAGTGTGTTAGTCCCATCACACACACAGAGCTATATTTTGTTCCCAGAGGCACCTATAGGACTTGAAGTGTGTTAGACCCATTACACACACAGAGCTATATTTTCTTCCCAGAAGCACCTATAGGACTTGAAGTGTGTTAGTCCCATCACACACACAGAGCTAAATTTTGTTCCCAGAAGCACCTATAGGACTTGAAGTGTGTTAGTCCCATCACACACACAGAGCTATATTTTGTTCCCAGAAGCACCTATAGGACTTGAAGTGTGTTAGTCCCATCACACACACAGAGCTATATTTTCTTCCCAGAAGCACCTATAGGACTTGAAGTGTGTTAGTCCCATCACACACACAGAGCTATATTTTGTTCCCAGAAGCACCTATAGGACTTGAAGTGTGTTAGTCCCATCACACACACAGAGCTATATTTTGTTCCCAGAGGCACCTATAGGACTTGAAGTGTGTTAGTCCCATTACACACACAGAGCTATATTTTCTTCCCAGAAGCACCTATAGGACTTGAAGTGTGTTAGTCCCATCACACACACAGAGCTATATTTTGTTCCCAGAAGCACCTATAGGACTTGAAGTGTGTTAGTCCCATCACACACACAGAGCTATATTTTGTTCCCAGAAGCACCTATAGGACTTGAAGTGTGTTAGTCCCATCACACACACAGAGCTATATTTTGTTCCCAGAAGCACCTATAGGACTTGAAGTGTGTTAGTCCCATTACACACACAGAGCTATATTTTCTTCCCAGAAGCACCTATAGGACTTGAAGTGTGTTAGTCCCATCACACACACAGAGCTATATTTTCTTCCCAGAAGCACCTATAGGACTTGAAGTGTGTTAGTCCCATCACACACACAGAGCTATATTTTGTTCCCAGAAGCACCTATAGGACTTGAAGTGTGTTAGTCCCATCACACACACACAGAGCTATATTTTGTTCCCAGAGGCACCTATAGGACTTGAAGTGTGTTAGTCCCATTACACACACAGAGCTATATTTTCTTCCCAGAAGCACCTATAGGACTTGAAGTGTGTTAGTCCCATCACACACACACAGAGCTATATTTTGTTCCCAGAAGCACCTATAGGACTTGAAGTGTGTTAGTCCCATCACACACACAGAGCTATATTTTGTTCCCAGAAGCACCTATAGGACTTGAAGTGTGTTAGTCCCACACACACACAGAGCTATATTTTGTTCCCAGAAGCACCTATAGGACTTGAAGTGTGTTAGTCCCATCACACACACAGAGCTATATTTTGTTCCCAGAGGCACCTATAGGACTTGAAGTGTGTTAGTCCCATTACACACACAGAGCTATATTTTCTTCCCAGAAGCACCTATAGGACTTGAAGTGTGTTAGTCCCATCACACACACAGAGCTATATTTTCTTCCCAGAAGCACCTATAGGACTTGAAGTGTGTTAGTCCCATCACACAGAGATCCTATATTTTGTTCCCAGAAGCAACTATAGGACTTGAAGTGTGTTAGTCCCATCACACAGAGCTCCTTTATTTTCTTCCCAGAAGCACCTATAGGACTTGAAGTGTGTTAGTCCCATCACACAGAGCTCCTCTATATTTTCTTTGCAGAAGCACCCATAGGACTTCTAGTGTGTTAGTGGCATCACACAGAGCTCCTATATATTCTTCTCAGAAGCACCCACAGGACTTCTAGTGTGTTAGTGGCATCACACAGAGCTCTCTATTTTCTTTGCAGAAGCACCCACAGGACTTCTAGTGTGTTAGTGGCATCACACAGAGCTCCTCTATTTTCTTTGCAGAAGCACCCACAGGACTTCTAGTGTGTTAGTGGCATCACAACAGAGCTCCTCTATTTTCTTTGCAGAAGCACCCACAGGACTTCTAGTGTGTTAGTGGCATCACACAGAGCTCCTCTATTTCTTTGCAGAAGCACCCACAGGACTTCTAGTGTGTTAGTGGCATCACACAGAGCTCCTCTATTTTCTTTGCAGAAGCACCCACAGGACTTCTAGTGTGTTAGTGGCATCACACAGAGCTCCTCTATTTTCTTTGCAGAAGCACCCATAGGACTTCTAGTGTGTTAGTGGCATCACACAGAGCTCCTATATTTTCTTCTCAGCAGCACCCACAGGACTTCTAGTGTGTTAGTGGCATCACACAGAGCTCCTCTATTTTTCTTTGCATAAGCACCCACAGGACTTCTAGTGTGTTAGTGGCATCACACAGAGCTCCTCTATTTTCTTTGCAGAAGCACCCATAGGACTTCTAGTGTGTTAGTGGCATCACACAGAGCTCCTCTATTTTCTTTGCAGAAGCACCCACAGGACTTCTAGTGTGTTAGTGGCATCACACAGAGCTCCTCTATTTTCTTTGCAGAAGCACCCACAGGACTTCTAGTGTGTTAGTGGCATCACACAGAGCTCCTATATTTTCTTCGCAGAAGCACCCACAGGACTTCTAGTGTGTTAGTGGCATCACACAGAGCTCCTCTATTTTCATTGCAGCAGCACCCACAGGACTTCTAGTGTGTTAGTGGCATCACACAGAGCTCCTCTATTTTTTTTGCAGAAGCACCCATAGGACTTCTAGTGTGTTAGTGGCATCACACAGAGCTCCTATATTTTCTTCTCAGCAGCACCCACAGGACTTCTAGTGTGTTAGTGGCATCACACAGAGCTCCTCTATTTTCTTTGCATAAGCACCCATAGGACTTCTAGTGTGTTAGTGGCATCACACAGAGCTCCTATATTTTCTTTGCATAAGCACCCCACAGGACTTCTAGTGTGTTAGTGGCATCACACAGAGCTCCTCCTATTTTCTTTGCAGAAGCACCCATAGGACTTCTAGTGTGTTAGTGGCATCACACAGAGCTCCTATATTTTTCTTCTCAGCAGCACCCACAGGACTACCGACTACAATGGCTGGAAGACCGCCAAGGGGAGGCAGAGCGTGCAGAGCCAAAAACACAGGGCAGGCAGGCTCTGTTTCTAGTGGACGTGGCCGTGCCCGTGGACGTGGTCGTGCATCGTCATCAGCACGTGGCCATGGGACACGCGCGTCTTTTTTTCGGCAGCTGGACATGTGGAGCCGCATCATGCTGAAGGCTTGGTAGAATGGATGACCAAGCCCTCCTCATCCTCCTCATCCTCTCTCACCCAGGCTCAGGGTACTGACAGAGCATCATCATCCACCCCTTCCCTAGACCCACCATGTCCTCCTGAGGAGTCCCCCGAAACTCTTTGAGCACAGTGTTGGGTACATGCTACATGAGGATGCCCAACGATTCGAAGGCTCGGATGACGATACCCAGCTTGAGGAATCTGGCAGTACTGTTCCACCAGCTGCAGCTTACTGCCAGGTTTGCTCTAGTGGTGAAGAGGGAGGGGATGATGAGGTCACTGACTCCACGTTGGTGCCTGAAGGGAGAGAGGATGAGGAGAGGACGAGGAGGAGGAGGATGCGGCGTCACATGTCCAACGAGGCAGGATGCCCTCTGGAGGCCAGGTAGAGGCCAGCACAGCAACTGTACAACACCGCAGAGCTCCGCCTGTGCAGGGCGCTGCCTCTGCACGTTATCAGAAAAGTTCTTTGGTGTGGGCCTTTTTTGAGACGAGTGCAGCAGATCGCACCACTGCTATTTGCAATATTTGTCTCAAGCGTATCTCGCGTGTCCAAAACATCAGCCGCTTGGGCACCACAAGCATGACCAGACATATGGCGACCTGCCATGCAGCTCTGTGGCAGGCACACATAAAAGACCCACACCAAAGAACTAACCGGACCTCTCCTTGCTCCTCCTCAGCTGGGATCTCCATCCCCACTACACTTCAGTCCTCTCTGAAAGCTGCTCTGAGAGGACTGAAGGTGTAGAATTCTGTGTGTCACAACCAAGTACTTGCAGTACACCGACGTCCGATTGCAGCAGGCAAATTTCCCTGCCCCAGCTGCTGGACCGTAGAAAGAAGTACACTCCCAGCCATCCACATGCCCAGCGGTTGAATGCTAGCCTTGCTAAATTGCTATCACTTCAACTGCTGCCTTTTCAGTTGGTAGACTCGGCCCCCTTCCGTGAGTTTCTTCAATGTGCGGTTCCTCAGTGGCAGGTTCCCAAACGCCACTTTTTCTCGCGGAAGGCGATTCCGTCTCTCTACCGGCATGTGGAGGGCAATGTCCATTCCTCGCTGGACAGGGCGGTCAGCGGTAAGGTGCATATTACCGCTGACTCATGGTCCAGCAGGCATGGACATGGACGGTACCTTTCTTTCACGGCCCATTGGGTCACTCTATTGGCAGCTGGGAGGGAATGCAGGACAAGGTGCAGTAGTGTTTGGAGGTTGTTCCGCCACCACGCCTCCAAAACGCGACTACTGCTACTGTTGTGACACACCTCTCTCCTCCACCCCCTCCTCATCTTCTTCCTCCAGTGCTCTGTCCTTGGAACCAGCGGTGCTCCGTAGGCGTACAACGGGGCTACGCAAGTACGCAAGCAAAAAGATGCCATGCCGTGCTTGCGCAGGTGTGTTTGGGGGACAGGAGCCACACTGGGGCCAGAGGTTCTGGCAGCTCTGCAGGGCAGGCCGAGAGGTGGTTGACGCCACGTCAGCTTAAGCCAGGAATGGTCGTTTCTGACAATGGCACCAACCTCCTCTCCGCCCTGCGACAGGCGCAGCTCACCCATGTGCCCTGCATGGCTCACGTCCTCAACCTGGTGGTGCAGCGGTTCTTGGCCAGGTTCCCAGGCTTACAGGATGTCCTGAGGCAGGCCAGGAAAGTCTGTGTGCATTTCCGCCGATCTTATAATGCCAGTGCTCGGCTGACTGATCTGCAAAAGGAGCTGAACCTGCCCAAGAACCGCCTAATATCTGACATGCCCACCAGGTGGAACTCAACGTTGGCCATGCTGCAGCGACTACACACGCAGCAGAGGGCCATCAATGAGTACCTTTGCGACTACGGCACCAGGACAGGTCAGGGGAGCTTGGTTTTTTTTCCCCACGTCAGTGGAGCATGATCACAGGGATGCATGCACTGTCCTCTCACCATTTGAGGAGGCCACGAGGATGGTGAGCAGTGACAGTGCATGCATCAGTGACACTGTCCCTCTTGTCCACCTGTTGGAGCATACGCTGCGTGGGATAATGGACAGGGCACTTGAGGCAGAACAGAGGCAGGACGAGGAGTACTTCCTTGCCTCTCAAGGCCCCCATTATCCGGACAGTGTTCCTTCTGTCCCACCCATCACACAGGAAGAGGATGAGGAGGGAGGAGGAGGAAGTAGAGGAGGAGGAGGAGGATAGTGTGAGCATGGAGGTGGAGCCTGGCACTCAGCATCAGCAGCAGCAGTCTTTTAGGTCTGATGTACAGTCCCAACAAACCAGTGGACTTGTACGTGGCTGGGAGGAGGTGGCTGGCGAACATGTCATCCTCAGTGACCCAGAATACTCCGGACCGAATGCCTCAGCTAACCTACGCTGCATGGCCTCCCTGATCCTCAAAGCCTGCGGAAGGATCCTCGAGCTCTTCGGATCAAGGAGAGGGACCATTACTGGCTGGCCACTCTCCTTGATCCGCGGTACAAGGGTAAGGTTGCGGACCTTCTCTTGCCGTCGCAGAGGGAGCAGAGGATGAGACATCTCAGGGAGGCCTTGCAGAAAGGTCTGTGCAACTCGTTCCCAGAAACTGGGAGGCTCCAAACACCTGGTCCTGGGCGACGAGTTGCTGAGGCTTCGGTCATTGGCAGAATGAGCGGTGGGGAAGGTGGACGTCTGACCGATGCGTTCAGACAATTATTTTAGTCCGCAGCCCCAAGGTATGATCGGTCCCAGCAACCATCGCCAGCGTCTGATATACATGGTGCAGGAATACCTTGCGGCAAGGTCAGACTTGGACACCATACCCACCGAAAATCCTCTGGCTTACTGGGTCCTGAGGATGGATCACTGGCCAGAGCTTGCACAGAATGCAATTGAGCTACTGGCCTGTCCTGCCTCCAGCGTTCTTTCCGAACGCACATTCAGTGCTGCTGGAGGATTTGTGACTGATCATAGGTGCGCCTGTCCACCGCCTCGGTTGATCGACTGACCTTCATCAAAATGAATCAGTCTTGGCTCACCACCAGCTACCAGGCACCTGACGCGGCGGATATAACCGAATAATTTTTAATGTCACATCCCTTCAAGACTGCCTATGCAGATGCTGAGTGACTGTCCTCTTATGTTCACTGACTATCCTCTCCCTCCTCCTCAATGATCCATGCCCCCACACCAGTGCCTAAGGCACAATTTATCAGCCCCTGTTTAACAGGGGCGTGTACTTACAATTTTTTACAAAAAAATGCTTCGCAACACTTGTGACTGCTGTGCTCCAAGTACAGTATCTGTGAGGGGATGCAGTGTTGTGGCACCAGCACCAGAGACTAAGGCACAATTTTTCAGCCCCTGTTTAACAGGGGCGGGTACTTACAATTTTTAAAAAAACTGCTTCGCAACACGTGTGACTGCTGTGCTCCAAGTACAGTCTCTGTGAGGGCCGGTTGGCAGTGTTGTGGCACCAGCACCAGTGCCTAATGCACAATTTTTCAGCCCCTGTTTAACCGGGGCGGGTACTTACAATTTCTTTAAAAAAATGCTTCGCAACACGTGTGACTGCTGTGCTCCAAGTACAGTATCTGTGAGGGCCGGGTTGCAGTGTTGTGGCACCAGCACCAGTGCCTCAGGCCCAATTTTTCAGCCCCTGTTTAACAGGGCCGGGTACTTACAATTTTTTAAAAATAATGCTTCGCAACACTTGTGACTGCTGTGCTCAAAGAACAGTATCTGTGAGGCCGGGTTGCAGTGTTGTGGCACCAGCACCAGTGCCTAAGGCACAATTTTTCAGCCCCTGTTTCACAGGGGCGTGTACTTACCATTTTTTAAAAAAAACTGCTTCGCAACACGTGTGACTGCTGTGCTCCAAGTACAGTATCTGTGAGGGCCGGGTTGCAGTGTTGTGGCACCAGCAACAGTGCCTAAGGCACAATTTTTCAGCCCCAGTTTAACAGGGGCGGGTACTTACAATATTTTAAAAAAATGCTTCGCAACACGTGTGACTGCTGTGCTCCAAGTACAGTCTCTGTGAGGGGTTGCAGTGTTGTGGCACCAGCACCAGTGCCTAAGGCACAATTTTTCAGCCCCTGTTTAACAGGGGCGGGTAATTACAAATCTTGATCTAATAGTTCACAGCAGGGCCCATTCCTGCGCCCACCAAGAGTAACTATGAGGGCCTGCAGTCTTGTGGCAACACCGTCCACCACCACCGCCAAAGGCCCAATTTTTCTGCCCTGTTCATCAGGTGCTTGCAATTACAAATCTTGATCTAATAACTCACAGCAGGGCCCATTCCTGCGCCCACCAAGAGTAACTATGAGGGCCTACAGTCTTGTGGCAACACCGTCCACCACCACCGCCAAAGGCCCAATTTTTCTGCCCTGTTCATCAGGTGCTTGCAATTACAAATCTTGATCTAATAACTCACAGCAGGGCCCATTCCTGCGCCCACCAAGAGTAACTGTGAGAGCTTACAGTCTTGTGGCAACACCGGCCACCACCACCACCACACCCCAATTTTTCTGCCCTGTTCAACAGGTGCATGCAATTACAAATCTTGATCTATTAACTCACAGCAGGGCCCATTCCTGTGCCCACCAGTCTTGTGGCTACACCAACATCTAATAGGGCAAATTTCTGCAGAGTATATACGCCAGGCCCCTACTTTCAAACATCCAACTTACAAACGACTCCTACTTGCAAATGGAAAGAGAAAACAGGAAGTGAGAGGAAATCTACCCCTAGGAAGGGAAATTCTATCCTGTTAGATTTAATTTGGGAAAAAGGTATCTCCTCTCTACTGATACTTTATCACCAATCCTTGTTTCAATTAAAACCCCACTTTTCCAAAAACATTTGTCATTGGGACGGAAAGTGAGGTGACATGTTCTGAACAGATGTGCAAAGACAGCAAATGTTACAGGGGTGATAACCCCTCCCTATGTTCTCCAAAAAGCTTAAAAATAGATTTTTTTGGGATGGAGCTACACTTCATAATGTACCTGTTCAGATTCTACTTAAGATCAAACCTAAAGCCGCAAGTGGTTTTAAATGGCTTCTTTTTTTCCTTTACAAATGTCATTTTGTGCAAGGACAGTTCTAAACACGGGAAACACATGCCACTTCACAGGCATACTTTAGACACCCCCCAGGTACCATATTTAAAGGAAAATTTCACTTTTTTTTTTTTCACTTTATGCATCATTAAAATGACTGCTCCCGAAAAAACGTTAGTTTTTAAAAGTTCTTTTTGCATTGATATATGTCCCCTGGGGCAGGACCCGGGTCCCCAAACCTGTTTTATGACATTAACATGCATATTGGCCGTTGTAATTAGCACTTTTGATTTCGAACGTTCGCGTCCATTATAACGTATAGGGTTCGAAAATTCGCGCGAACTTTCGGTCCGTTCGAAGGTTCTGGTTCGAACCGAACCCGGGGGTGTTCGGCTCATCCCTATGTGCTGACAACACACTATAGCTCCTATGTGTGCTGACACAAACACACTATAGCTCCTATGTGTGCTGACAACACACTATGGCTCCTATGTGTGCTAACAACA